>CM038678.1:321178362-321609790 GCA_021605205.1 Aegilops longissima | reverse complement strand
CCCTTCCTGCTCTCATTGCCTCCCGCAACGCCACTTAATTAATTAGAGTACTTAAGTAGCACTAATTTATTGCTGCCTAATTTTTCTCGCCGGAGTTAAACAAACTTTAGTAGCACCCTATGTTGAATCGCAAGTGTGTATGTGTGTCTGTGGAGGTTAATCATGTGGTGGAGCAGGGAGGGAATCTTTGTAGTGTCATGACATAATAATGCTATTGTTTTGCATGTCAATTTATTTCCATTGGTTCAATGAGGCAATTTTTTGCGTATTGTCCATCATGAATTTGATCCTAATGTTTAAGTAATATGCTAATGTCTTTCTATCCTTTCTCACTAAGCTAATGAAGGTTTAAGCATTAGCGGCGAGGTTATCGCGCTCTCCTCTGATGACGAGGTCAAAGTGAAAGCACAAGTGCTCCCTGGGTGATTTTGGTAATTAATGTCAACATATCTCTTATTGGACTAATGCTTCTACCTAGTATGTTTCAGATAAGTTCAACAATGGAGTGGCATGGACAAGAGGATGTGGAACCCCTTCAAGATGCTAAGGACAAAGGATTGGCTCAAGCTCAAAGCTCAGGACTCTATATTTTCTATTTTAGTGATCCAAGATCACATTGAGTCCATAGGAAAGCCAATACTATTAAGAAGGGATGAGGTGTTGCTTAATGGCTTGCTTGCTCAAAGTGCTTAGTGATATGCTCCAAAGCCCTCAACCACTTTCTCACTTCCACATATGTCCTAATCCAAAAGTCTAACTCGCCCCACCGATTCTTTCTATCCGAGCCACCGAGTTCATTGACATAGCCACCGCTGTAAACCCTAATCAGTTTGGTCTCACCGATGGGATCTCGGTCTCACCGAGATGGGCTTACAAACTCTCTCGTTGTTCCGTTGTAATAGTTTCGTCCCACCGAGATATGCAACCGCCCCACCGAATTTGCTTGGCCAATATTCTGTTTCACTTATTACCCAAATCGGTCCCACCGAGTTTGAGTAATCGGTCAAACCGAGTTTTGGATTTACCCTAACCCTAGCACATCGGTCCCACCGAGTTGATCCAGTCGGTCCCACCGAGAATCCTAACGTTCACATTTTGAACTAAATCGGTCTGACCGAGTTTATGATTCGGTCCAACCAAGTTTGGGGATTTGTGTGTAACGATTAGATTTTGTGTGGATGCTATATATACTCCTCCACCCACTCTTCATTCGTGGAGAGAGCCATCAGTACATGCCAACACTTCCAATACATATTTTCTGAGAGAGAACCACCTACACTTGTGTTGAGTTCAAGATATTCCATTCCAACCACATAAATCTTGATCTCTAGCCTTTCCCAAGTTGCTTTTCACTCAAATCTTCTTTCCACCAAATCCAATCCTATGAGAGAGAGTTGAATGTTGGGTAGACTATGATTTGAAGCACAAGAGCAAGGAGTTCATCATCAACACACCATTTGTTACTTCTTGGAGAGTGGTGTCTCCTAGATTGGCTAGGTGTCACTTGGGAGCCTCCGACAAGATTGTGGAGTTGAACCAAGGAGTTTGTAAGGGCAAGGAGATCGCCTACTTCATGGAGGTCTACCCTAGTGAGGCAAGTCCTTTATGGGTGACGGCCATGGTGGGATAGACAAGGTTGCTTCTTCGTGGACCCTTCGTAGGTGGAGCCCTCCGTGGACTCACGCAACCGTTACCCTTCATGGGTTGAAGTCTCCATCAACGTGGATGTACGATAGCAGCACCTATCGGAACCACGGATAAAAAATCTCCGTGTCTCCAAATTGCGTTTGCACACTCCAATCCCATCTCTTTACATTCTTGCAACTTGCATGCTTTACTTTCCGCTGCTCATATACTCTTTGTATGCTTGCATGTTTGCTTGATATGTATTGTGAATGTTTAAACTTGTGCTCAAACTCAACATCAACTAAAGCAAATAAAAAACTGCAACTTTTCTTGATTAAAGTCTATTCACCCCCCTCTAGACACCTCTTCTCGATCCTTTCAATTGGTATCAGAACTTTGGTCTCCATTGCCTTGGTTTAAACACCTTTGGAGGAAGATGGATGTGTCTACTTTGGGGAGTCTTAGACGTAGAGTGCCTATTCTTGATGGAGAATATTTTCATGAGTGGAAAAATGAAATGCTTGAGATTTTCAATGAATATCATTTCAACAAGTACATCACTAGACCTTGTGCACCTCATATTGATCCTTTGCATCCTACACCCGAAGAGGATCTTGACATGATTCACAATCTTAGAACCATAAATCTTATCATTAGAGGATTGCCCAAAAAATTGATTGCTAGTTTACCTACTCTTGATTGTGCCTATACCATATGGAGATTTCTTGAGGAACGATTTCCAAATTATTCCTTGAAAAATTTAGACGAAATTCTCCATGCTTTGAGTAAAATGAATTCAAGTGATCCTAGCTTTGGTTATTGTTTATTTGAGCTTACCAATCTCATGCGTGCCATAGGAGATGTTGGGATCATTAGCAATATTATTTCTGAAGCTATTAGAATTCATAAAGATAACCATAGAAATGATCATTTGTCTAATGAATTACCCTCTCTAGGAATCGATCAATCACAAGATGATGTTGAACATGGATACTATGATGAGGATGATGATAGTGACTATGATCTTGATGATGCGATGAGACACTTTGGACTATGGCAAATCTTCACGGCTACATGGCCGGAGGAAAGGAATGGGTCCTTGATAGTGGATGTACTGATCATATGACTGGAGATAAAGATATGTTCCGTGAGCTTGCTGAAAACGACGGCCCTCTAAAATATGTCACTTTTGGTGATAACTCAAAGGGTAAGGTGGTTGGCCTCGGTAAGGTGGCCATCTCACATGATAGCTCCATACAAAATGTCATGCTCGTTGAATCTCTTCTGTACAATTTACTTTCAGTTTCTAGACTTGCTGATTTCGGTTTCAATGTCCTATTCACAGAAGTAGATTGCCAAGTGTTTCGTAGAGACAATCGTAAAACGGTCTTTACCAGTGTACGTAGAGGTGATCTTTACATTGTTGATTTCACTAAAAAGGCTCAACCTAGAACTTTCTTAATTGCTAAATCTTCTAAGGGTTGGCTGTGGCATAGAAGGCTAGGTCATGTGGGTATGCGAGATCTTGATAAGCTTATTAAAGGTGATCATATCCTTGGAGTAAAAGATGTCATATTTGACAATGATAGACTTTTTAGTGCGTGTCCGGCAGGGAAACAAGTTGGAGGAAGTCATCGCGCGAAGAACATCATGACCATGAGAAGACCACTCGAGCTACTTCACATGGATCTCTTTGGTCCAAATGCCTACAAGAGTCTCGATGGTAACTCGTTTGGACTAGTCATAGTTGATGATTTTTCAAGATTTACGAGGGTGTTCTTTCTTGATGACAAAGCACAGGTCCAAAACATCTTCAAAAACTTCGCTAGGAAGGCCCAAAATCAATTTGACGTGAAGATCAAGAAGGTTCGGAGCGACAACGGAACGGAGTTCAAGAACGCAAATGTCGATACCTTTCTTGATGAAGAGGGGATTTCACATGAGTTCTCAGCTATGTACACACCTCAACAAAATGGAGTCGTTGAGAGGAAGAACCAGACTCTTATTGAGATGGCAAGAACGATGCTTGATGAGTACAAGACTCCAAAACACTTTTGGGCGGAAGCGGTTGAGACAGCTTTTCATGCAACAAATCGCTTGTATATTCACAAGCTACTCGGCAAGACGGCATACGAGCTCCTCACCGGTAACAAACCCCAAGTTGGATACTTTCGAGTATTTGGCTCAAAATGCTACATTCTTCATAAGCATCATCGTTCTAAATTTTCTCCTAAATCTCATGAAGGTTTCCTACTTGGTTATGGCTCAAACTCTCACACTTACCGTGTCTACAACAATTTCACCCGAAAGGTTGAAGAGACGGTAGATGTGAAGTTTGATGAATCTAACGGCTCGCAAGTAGAGAAATTGCCAATTGATGTAGGAGACAAAGACCCTTTGGAAGCAATCCAAGACTTGTCTATTGGCAAGATTCGTCCAACAGAGGTGAAGGAGAGTACCTCATCCGTCCAAGTGGAAGCTTCTACCTCACGACAAGGTGAACCAAGAATTTATATGGAAGCATCCACAAGTGGGACACACCAGGACGAAGAAAATGAGGAAGCACACCAAGATGAACATCAACAACCTCCTTCTCCACCATGACAAGAGAATGACAACGTCAACAATGAAGAAGGCCAAGAAGAAGAACAAGATGAAGAATATGTTCCATCCCGAGCCAAGCCAAAGCTCCCACGAGTTCGAGCAAGAATCACCAAAGATCATCACGTCGAGCAAATCTAGAATGATATCCAAACCGGGAGAATCACTCGCTCTAAAACTCGTTTGGCTAATTTTTGTGAACATTACTCATTCATCTCTAGCATTGAACCTATGAAGGTTGAAGAAGCATTGGAAGATCCAGATTGGATTAACGCTATGCATGAAGAGCTATACAACTTTTAGAGAAATCAAGTATGGACATTGGTCGAGAAGCCCGACAACAACCACAACATCATTGGTACCAAATGGGTGTTTCGCAACAAGCAAGATGAAGATGGTCAAGTCGTCCACAACAAAGCATGCCTAGTCGCCCAAGGCTACACTCAAGTCGAAGGTATGGACTACGGTGAGACATATGATCCCGTTGCTAGACTTGAGTCCATTCGCATCTTACTTGCTTATGCTAATCACCATGATATCACCTTGTACCAAATGGACATTAAAAGTGCTTTTCTAAATAGTGAAATTGAGGATGAAGTTTATGTTAAGCAACCTCCCGGCTTTTTCAATCCTAAGAAACCTAATCATGTCTACAAACTTCACAAATCCCTTTATGGTCTTAAACAAGCTCCTAGAGCGTGGTATAAATGCTTGACCAAGTTCCTTATTGAAAAAGGCTTTGAAATTGGTAAAATTGATTCTACCCTTTTTACTAAAAGGGTCAATGGAGAGATATTTGTGTGCCAAATTTATGTTGATGATATTATATTTGGTTCGACTAACCCTCATTTTAGTGAGAAGTTTGGAAAGCTAATGTCGGAGAAGTTTGAGATGTGTATGATGAGTGAACTCAAATTCTTTCTCAGTTTGCAAATCAAGCAAAATAAGGAAGGTACCTTTGTCTCTCAAAAAAAGTACACCAAGGACTTATTCAAGAAGTTCAATATGCAAGAATGCAAAGGTATGACTACACCCATGCCTACTAGTGGACATCTTGATTTGACCAAAGATGGTGAACCGGTTGATCAAAAAGTTTACCGCTCTATGATTGGTTCATTGTTATATCTATGTGCCTCTCGTCCCGATATTATGCTAAGTGTGTGCATGTGTGCACTATATCAAGCGACACCTAAAGAATGTCATCTTAAGGCTGTGAAAAGGATAGTGAGATACTTAATACATACACCAAATTTTGGCATTTGGTATCCTAAGAGGTCTTCCTTTGATCTTGTTGGCTACTCCGATTCGGACTATGCCGGAGACAAGGTTGATAGAAAGTCCACTTCGGGTACTTGTCAATTTCTTGGTAGATCTCTTGTGTCTTGGTCCTCCAACAAACAAAACTCGGTATCCTTATCCATCGCCGAAGCGGAATACATTGCTGCTGGTTCATGTTGTGCTCAATTACTTTGGATGACCCAAACTCTTAAATATTATGGGACATATGTGAAACATGTTCCATTGTTGTGTGACAATGAAAGTGCTATTAAGATTGCTCACAATCCCGTGCAACATTCTCGAACTAAACACATTGAAGTTCATCATCATTTCATTCGAGACCATGTTGCCAAAGGGGACATTAATCTTAATCATGTTCGCACTGATAAGAAATTAGCGGATATATTTACCAAAACGCTTGATGAGAAAGTCTTTTGCCGTTTGAGAGGTGAATTGAACATCATTGATGCTTCAAACTTGGAGTAGGAACTCCATTTGGATACATGCAAGGCATGAGTCTTTGACTAATCCTTGATAATTCTTTCATGATGATATCTATATTTCTTGGATACTTTTGCACCCTTGTATGCTATCTAACCCTTGTAGGTACTTGGATGAAACTAAATCCATGAGATTGCAACTCACTCACATCTTGAGCAATCTCTACATCATCAAGTCTCTATACAATGGTGGTTGAAGTCAAGGAAGCACAAAACCCCTCAAATATATCCTTTAACTCATTCTATGTTAAATTGTATGATTGTCATTTGGATACACAAGTGCTCTTCCTTGCAAAGCTAACCCATGTAGGAAGATGAACTCAAACTCCAAGTGATGCTCCCAACTCTTGATGAGCTACATCAACCTTCAGCAACCCACACAAGTTCGACTACATGATCAAGATCGACACCACCACCACCCAAGGTATGCTATTCCATCTGAGAGAAGCTTTACTCCAAGTCATGGGATAAAGCAACTCAACAAGATATGAATACATCAAGAAGCTTAAACGAAAAATGGTGACCCCATTTTGAGCTTAAACGACGAGTATGACCAAAGATCAAGTGGTCTCACTTGACTCCTAAGTCAATATACTCTAACATAGGTGACTTCGTCACCGCCCACTTCTAAATGAAGTTCTCTTGTGTTTCCTTTTGCATTTGTCTCTTGCATATTTGTTCTTCATCTAGATCTTTTCATTTCTTCTTGTTCTGCATTTTTTGAATCCAATTCATTGCAAGTATTTTAGCTAATTCCTTGCAAATCCTTGTGAGATCTTAAAGTGCCTAGTGAGTTGAGGTGACAAGTGTTTTACTGTGATGAACTCGGTCACACCGGTCTGTTTTCTTCGGCCCAACCGAATTCTCTCGGTGCCACCGAAGCACACAACTCAGTGCTATGGATTTCACTACAGGAAAGACAACTTGCCACTTATTCCTGCAGTCCTTTTGCTCCAGCTCCACTCAATGATTCTTGTCCTCTACCAGCATCACATTCAACTTGCTTTGTGACTCAAGGACCAAACCCTTTTGCAATAACACAAAAATCCAGAAGAGCCCTTCTTGGAAATTGATGTCACAGGGGGAGAGAGAGATCACATCAAAGCTCTATGCTTAATCATTTCTATAGGGGGAAAGGATACTCAGGGGGAGTGTGTAAGAAACCCAGATGCTTGGTGTTCTTGAGGAGAGAAGTTACATGTCTTTAAGAGGGGAAAGACATGTTCATATTTGATTGCTTGCATTAAGCTCAAGCTCTGTTGTCTTTTCTTTTGCTCTTCTGTTCCCTATCTTCTCCCAATATCCCAATGCAAGATTCAGGGGGAGCAAGACATGTAACAGGGAAAACTAAATGTGTGTGATTGTCTACCTATCGTACACGGATTATAATCAGGAACTGTTTGTCATGTGCCAGGCATCGTAAATCTCCCGTGCCTGGAATCTGCCTAGTATCTGACTAGAAAGCTCTCGTGCATAGAATCTGCCTGGTTTTAGGTAGAACAACAAAACACCGACTGCGATGGCAATGCGAGCACAAACGAGTAGCAAGGATGAAGCGTTCGGGATATTCGAGATATCAAAAATGGTTATATAGGGACAACTGTATGCATCAAGGCTCCCTATCCCCAACGGTTACTGGGTCGTGTGGGAAGGACCCTCTATCGCCCACACTCACTTGGCGACGGTTCCAAATGCCATCGCGGAAAGGGGTAAAAAACCGTTTGTTTAGGACCGACAGGCACCAGTGCCACGACATACCGAGACAGTGGTTTCAACTTATTTTTTGAGGTCCATCATATACGGATCAGCCTATGGGCCTCCCGACGTAGGTTTTACTTTTTCTTAAAGATTGGCACCCAATGTATTTTTTTAATAAAACTCAGATATCCGTTCTATTTATCTATATATAAGAATATTAATGTTGTGTCCAATTTGTGTTTTCCCAACTAACAACATTATATATATATATATTTATATTATTGCTATTATCGTATATTTAATAGAGACTTATATATACATTATAAAAAACATCCCACGTCTTATTAACTTATGAAAGTAAATGTTTAACATAAGTTGGCAAGGAAAATCCTGATATTTTTGACTCACGGGCAAGGAAAATCCTGGTGATTGCGTACAAAAGCTTGCGAACGTTTTAAGGACCAATTTAATAATAATGCACTCATTTTTCTTTTGAGCAATAACTTGCTAATTTATTAATTTGATATATAAAAAATGTGTCGCTCCGGTTTATTTTTTGATATTAATTGCTCCTTCTAACCTAACATTATATATAGAACAATCCCAGCTAATTTGCGTACTTCAAGAAAGTGCAAATGGGCTAGGATTTGTTAGAAAATATTAAATGGGCCGCATTGACGTGAAATTATTTGTTCACCCAGCCCAACAAATGGACTGTAAATTCTAGAAAACATGGGTTAAATATATGCCAAATTTTTGCAGGCTGACATGTGGGCCAATAGGTCGAAGCCTACACAAGGCGTTGTCAACTTAGTCAACAAATGATTCTAACATCCACAGCCATTAGATTTATATCCAACAGCCAGCATGCACCTTCAATCTCTCGTCTTCTTCCTCCAGCGTCGCCGGGACCTCCTGCTCCGACCTTCGGCGGCTAGCGGCTCTGCTTAGCACGCACCGCTGTGAAGCGCTACCCCATCGCCAGCCAGGCTATCCCTCCACCCCTCCACACCTCCTATCATTCTCCACTAAATGCAGTCCCAGGCCGCACCAGAACCAGTTATATCGTTGAGCTCCTCTCAATCTGCTATTCCACTGCCGCATCTTCCCATCTCCGGGTCATTCCCATTTGGGGCCTCGCTGTCGTCCACCACCTCGCTGCGCTCGACACGGCATGGTCAACAAATGAGAGTCATCGAGGAGGACTGTGTGTGGAGAGCCTGACAGCTCGGACCCACGAGGTGCATGGTCGCACGCAACGAAAGTTCCTCCTTATTAAGCTAAAAAAATGTTTCCTCCCCTGACAGTTGGGACCCACCGGCTCTATCTTCACACAGAAGGAAGTGCCTCCTTGTTATGCGAAAAAACTATTTCTCCCAATGATAGCTGGGACCCGGCAGATTTGGTAGCTGACTTGTGGGCCTACTAAGCTGACGCGTACGTAGGCTTTGTCAACTTAATCCAACAACTGTGCTGCTTCTTCAACCTCTGTTCTTGCTCCTGTCTCCCGTGGGCGGCAGTGCTACCGTGCACCCGAACCAGTCAAGTTTCCCACTCCTCTCCATCTATGACTCCACTTCCGCGTCTTCCCCATCTTTGGGTTGTTCCAGTCATGGGCCTCCCCGTGGTCCCACGACCTTGGTGCGCTCGGCACGGTGTGGTCAACATGATCAACAAACGAGAGTCATCAGAAGATGACTATACGTGAGAGGCTGACAGTGGAGACGCACCATGCCCATGGACGCAAGCATGGAACTGCATCCTTTTTACCCTAAAAATAATTTTTCTACCCCTGACAGCTAGGACCCACCAACTACATATTCGCACGCAAGGAAGTGCATCCTTATTACGGGGGAAAATGATACCCCCCTGACAGCTGGGACCCAGCAGTTATATCTTCGCACACAAGGAAGTGCGTCCTTATCATCCCTGACAGCTGGCCCACCCGGTCGAAGCATACGCACGTTGTATGTCTTGTCGTGAACGTCAACGTACATATGGTTGATCGGTCACTCTGCAACGATGAATCGTGGCTGAGTAAGTAGCGGCACATGTCATAGTAGAGCCCCACTCGTAGCAGTTCTGGTTGTCCCGTCTAAACCGTGTAAACGTACATAGAGCCACATGCCAAAAAATACGTCCATATACATACATACGAGCAGGGTCTCGAAATACGTACTCACGCATACAGAGGGCCAGGGCTTGTGTACATGGAGAGGAAACATACGACAATGATGTTGTCATGATCATCTTCAGCTAACCGGCTAGGTCGAAACGGAGGAAACAACGTCGTGTTCACCGGGAGCTAAGTGACTGGGTCGGAATGCGTCCTGTTCATCGGGAGGCAACAGACTGGGTCATGTTCAATGGGAGCCAACTAGCTTGGACGGAATACCGGAACGGGGTCTGGCGTACCGCAAACCGGAGGAAAACGGCCTTCTGTTCGACCGTGTACGGTCGAAACGGGGTCCTGTTCATCGAGAAAGGTCTGGCATACCACAAAATGGAGGAGACGGACTTGTGTTCGAGCTCCTACGGTCGAAATACGGTGCTGTTGATCGGGAGGGGTGTGGCGTACCACAAAACGGAGGAAACGGACTTGTGTTGGAGCGCCTACGGTGGAAACGGTGGTCATATTCATTGGAAGGGTTGTGGCATACCGCAAAACAGGACTCACGGGCTACTGTTCATCCATCGTCTACTGCCGCGCTCCAGCCTCCACGGGATACTGTTCATCCACCATCGACCTCCTCCAGCCTCCAGCTGCTACTGTTCACCACGGGGGTCCTGTTCATCCAGCCTCCACCGGCTACTGTTCAACCAGCCCTCCACACGGGGTCCTGTTCAACCAGCCCTCCATGGGGTCCTATTCATCCATCCTCCACCGAATACTGTTCAACCAACCCTTCACAGGGTCCTGTTCATCCACCCCCAACCGGCTCGGTCGAGGTCTTGTTCATCTAGCGGCAACGACCTCTACTACCTCGGGGTCATGTTCATCCAACACCCAGTGGGACCTGTTCATCCAACCCCCAACAACGCTCACTGTTCATCAAGAGGCAGCGGGTTCGACCGACTTCAGTTAGCAGCGGTAGTGAAGGAATCGCTCAGGTTCAGTGATATAGCCAGTGCAATCACTCGGGTTCAGTAAGCGAACGCCTTGCTCGGGTTCAGTTAGAACCCAACGCTAGCACACGCGTGTACGTATACGAGAGAAAACACGCAAACCTCCATGCATCACCCGGCCCCGACCACCCACCATAACCGGGAACTCACCGATATTTTCCTCGCCCTACCTTCTACCACGATTTTTTCCACCATGGACGGCCCAAAGAATGTCATGCAACTACGTCTCCGGCGTGCCCAGGATGAAAAACCCATTTTCTTTCATGGAAGTAGGAACCCATTTAAATGTCATGCAACTATGATACCGGGTTTTGTCACAATTATCGTCATAGAAGTGTCATAAGCATGACAGAAAAAATTGCGTTCGGCCCAAAATGCCACAGATGTGTCTTTTTTCTGGTAGTGATAGCATAATCACGGAAAATGGATCCACTTTTACAGACCAGGAAGTCAAAGACTGGTGCGCTAAGATGGGCATCAAGATCGACTATGCTTCGGTATAATGATGACCCACAAGTATATGGGATCAATTGTAGCATTTTCTATAACTAAGAGTGTTCAACCCAACGAGGAGCAGAAGGAAATGGCAAGTGGTTTTCAACAAGGTAATGTCTGCAAGAGCTGAAATTGTAAGTAATAGAGTAGTTTGATAGCAAGATAATTTGTAAAGAGCAAGTAGTGATAGTAGTAACAAAAGTGCAGCAAGGTATCCCAATCCTTTTGAGGCAAATGACTGGCCAAAACAGTCTCTTATAATAAGCAAAGCGTTCTTAAGGGTATGTGGGAATTTCATCTAGTCACTTTCATCATGTTGATTCGATTCGTGTTCGCTACTTTGATAATTTGATATGTGGGTGGACCAGTGCTTAGGTGTTGTTCTTACTTGAACAAGCTTCCTACTTATGATTAACCCCCTCGCAAGCATCCGTAACTGCGAGAAAACTATTAAGAATAAATTCTAACCATAGCATTAAACTTTTGGATCCAATCGGTCCCTTACGGAATAGCGCATAAACTAGGGTTTTAGCTTGTGTCACTCTCGCAACCCATCATCAAATAACTACTCCACAATGCATTCCCTAAGGCCCAAATATGGTGAAGTGTCATGTAGTCGACGTTCACATGACACCACTAAGGGAATCACAACACACACTATCAAAATATCGAACACATATCAAGTTCACATGATTACCTTCAACAAGATTTCTCCCGTGACCTCAAGAAGAAAAGTAACTACTCACAAATGAAAATCATGCTCAAGATCATAGGGGTATTCAATAGCATATTGGATCTGAACATATAAGCTTCCACCATATAAACCATATAGTAATCAACTAGAAGATGTAATCAACACTACTAGTTACCCCCAAGCACCAATCTATAGTTCTGCTACACAGATTTAACACAAGAGATGAACTAGGGTTTGAGAGGAGATGGTGCTGTTGAAGATGTTGATGAAGATTGCCCTCCCCAATATGGGAGAGTTCTTAATGATGATGATGACGATGACGATGATTTCCACCTCCGGGAGGGAAGATCCTCCGATGGAATCGCTCCGCCGGAGGGCAAAAGTGCTCCTGCCCAAGTTCCGCCTCAAGACGGAGGCACTCCATCCCGAAAGTCCTCTCCTTATTTTTTTTGTAGGTCAAAATGACGTAGATACCAGAAGATGGGCACCGGAGGTGGGCTGGGCTGAGCACAACCCACCAGGGCGCGCCTCAGGGGCCAGGGGCGCCCTGGTGTCTTGTGCTCACCAGGTGGACCCCTCCGGTGGTTATTTGCTCCAGTATTTCTTATTTATTCCGTAAAAATCCTCGTGAAGTTTTAGCCCATTTGGAGTTGTGCAGAATAGGTAGCCTGACGTAGTTTTTTTAGGTCCAGACTTCCAGCTGCCGGAATTCTCCCTCTTTGTGTGTACCTTGCATATTATGAGGGAAAAGGCATTAGAATTACTCGAAAAAGCATTATTATGCATAAAAACATTATAAATAACAGTAGGTAAACATGGTGCAAAATGGACGTATCAACTCCCCCAAGCTTAGACCTCGCTTGTCCTCAAGCAACCGAAATCGAAAAACATGTCCACATGCTTAGAGAGAGAGAGAGAGAGGTGTCGATAAAAACAAAATACGGACATAGAAGCATCATGTGAATTATTAAAATAGCAACAAACTTTAATCTAAAACTTTTATCATAGACATCTCATGAATAAGTAGTAATTCATCACACTATCGAAGTATAAGGCAAAAACTCTATTGGAAACCAACAAACTATGTTCTCAGTCAACTTTGCAACTACAATTCATCATCTTTTCAGGAAGGGTCACGTATCGGAGCCTTTTGGCAAGTACGCATACTCAACCATCATATAGTCTTCTATGATTGCTAACATTCCCCTCATACACATGAGCAAAACATTTCAACCGGACACAAAGAAAGATAGGGGCTTATAATTTCACCTCCCAACGTATTCACCTCAAGGGTGATGTCAACAATAAAAACTCATGCTACCCATATTCAACTGGCCATATGTGCCTAGATCTTTCCTCACCACATAATGCTTGCCAAAGGAGAAAAATAAAAAGGAATAGAGAGAAAAACTTTGACTCTTGCATAAAAGTAAATACATAAAGGTGAAAGATAGGCCCTTCGCAAAGGGAAGCAGAGGTTGCCATGCGCTTATTTGTTTGTATGCTCAACCCCTTAGTGCAAAATAATGTCAAGTTACATTGCCCCTTGTGATGGAAACCTTTTTTATGCAGTCTGTCACTTTTATTCTTAACCATCACAATTTCGTACAACACTCAATTTTCTCTTAGACTAATTTATCTCACACTTTTAGAAGCAATTTTTATTGCCTTATTGCACCGATGATAACTTACTTGAAGAATCTTACCCAATCCATAGGTAGGTATGGTTGACTCTTGAAAATAATATTTGGGTTTAAGGGTTTTTGGATGCACAAGTAGTATCTCTAATTGGTGTGGAATTTTTGGCTAGCAAAGATGGAGGCAAGCACCACATGTTGAAGGATCTGTGAAAATATAACTTCTATGTGAATATGAACAAACATAAATCCACGTTGTCTTCCTTGTCCAACGTCAACAATTTTGGCATATAATATTTTGATGGGGGCTCATAATAACAAAAGATTTCCAGGATAGTGTATTTGTATGCGAATCTTCTCTTCCCTTATTAAGTCTTTCATGAGTTGCATCATTGATAAATGCTATGTTTGTCAATCTCTAATAAAAATTTCTACCTATGCTTTTCCTTATGTGGTGTCACTACCTACCATAATATTACCATATGATATTTTTCATTTATTTCCTTTCCATTTATTACATATCTCGCACACGATTACAATGATATATCACTAAGGAAACTCTCAAAAGAAAGGATTGAACTAAGATTTTATTCATCTAAAGTAAAAAAGATAACTAAGGACCGAACTAAAATAAGTAAAGGAAAAAGATAGTGGGGCTGATATGATACCGGGGCACCTCCCCCAAGTTTGGCAGAAGCCAAGGGGAGTGCCCATACCTCATACTCAGTTGTGTTTTGGTGATGAAGAAGGTGATGGTGATGAAGTAGATATGTTGTCCTCGGGTTTCCGTGGCAGAGGTCCACCATCATAAGAGGAGGAGTCAGTTTCACGGGTCCTGCAACTGGCAGCCAAACTCATACCTTTAAACCTCGCCTCATATTCAAAGACTTGGTTTTGGAGATCGTAGATCTGGCTTTGAAGGAAGTTGATTTTCTCATTGAGGGTGAAGACAATGTCCTTCATGGACTTGCCATCCACCTTGAGATCACGGGTTAGGTCTGTGATCAAGAGGTGATTGGCATTGAGTCCACGTTCCACCATCCCCTTGCATCGAAGGACCTCCTGCTCCACAGCTTCAAACCTGGCCTCCACGGTCCCAGTTCCCTTGGGTCCTTGCGCGTCGCGGATCTGAAGCACCCACTGATGCATCTGGATGACCTAAGGGTGCTGCACCACCTCACGCAAATATGCGTTGATGACATTCTTGTCGGCGTCCTGGGGACCGAGGTACCCAGGCTTGCCTGCCTGCGGCCCGCGGCATGGCTCCATCGATGGCCTGATATGGCCCATCTTCAACACCAACAGCACAAGAACCTCACGAGGGGCCAAGCCTCGTGAGGAAGACGATGCCAAGACCTCCAGGAGGAGCGGCCTCCCCAGGCTGGCTCCTGAGGAGTGGAGATTTCTATGCAAGCCCTAACCCCATGAGGTTCGGATGACGTGAGCCATAACGACCAAGAACAGGCGGGCTCCAGGGGCGCATTACAGCAGGTTTCCTCTTTGGTGCTAAAGAGGCAAGTGCAAGCGTGGAGTCCCGAGGCATCAACCCAAGGTTTCCATTTCCGTGCTACAAGATCAAGACCGCCAGGACGGCAGGACGGAGGTCATCGCCGAGCCCACCACGGCATCACGATCAGAAGCTTTGCAGGGCAGACCACCTTTTGTTAGGATAAGATGTACTAGTTGTCTCCCTTCGAATTTGTCCGTTGTGGGATCCTTTCCCGCCTTCATTTTGGGTAGAGGACCAATGCCACTATAAATAGAGCCTAGACACCACCATAGAAGGAAATCTGAATCCAGTCCATCCTCACCTTCACCAACTCACACACAAGAACACACCTCCTTAGGTTGTTCTCCCATTGTACTTGTTCATCCTCAGCCCACCTCGAGGCTAATCCACCACAAAGCAGTAGTAGGGTTTTACACCGCAAGGTGGCCCGAAACTGGGTAAACTATTGTGTCCCGTTTCCTTCCATTTCATCGAGCTAGGCTATGGGATCGACGAGTTGGCAGACTGGGGAGGTTGAGTTCTTCAGACGCACCCCAGAGTTCGAATCTGTCTTGGGTCTGCGGAGCCCCGAATCCAACATTTGGCGCCCAGGTAGGGGTGCGTCGGAGCCTCTCTTCCTCCAGTTGACCCGCCATCGCTCCACCGTTCTCATGGCCGACGTACCTCGAGCTCACGCTGAGCATTGGGCTGCTCGGCCTGCCCAGGCAGCGCCTTCAGCCCAAGAAGATCTCCACTCCGCGCTCCTCGCAGCCCGACACTGCCCAGCATCGTCGGCCGCAGGGGGCACGGACCACCACCGCCCGCTCCCACGCTGCACCGCAATAGCGCTACCACGCGATCTTCAAGCTATACCGCGACGACATTGCTGCACCCGCGCCGGGAGCAGGCGAACACACAAGCTACGCTCATCATGGCACAAGAGCTGCTACGTTGCAGGCTGGCAGAGGGCGACCATGATGACCTGCTAGAGCGGGTCGCCAAGCTGCTCGATGCCGCCTGCAGGGCGCAGCACCCTTCTGCACCCTGCCTACGTCTCAAGCGGTGCAGGGGTCACGTGCCGGCCCCCGCTACGCTCGCACGCCCTTCCATGAGGGGCCCGGAGGACCTCGCGGCAATAACCTGGCCCGCGATGCGCTCATCCTACCCATGGTATGTCACCTCCGGGTGCAGCGAGACCGGGCGGCCCCTCCTGGGGCCATGCCGGGATGCTACCCTATGATCATCATGCCCTGGCACCAAGCCTGGCAAGCAATGGCACCGGACGGCCAGGCACGAATCAAGGGTCGCGGCCTCAGGCTTCCCCGCACCTCCACTGGCGGACGTGCCGTATGCGCCAGGAAGAAACCCTTGCCCGCTTCCCTCGTCAGGCTGGACGTCGGCGCTGCGCGAGGCCAAGGCTCTTCGCGAGCGGACCCTGAGCTTCACCGACATCTTCAACAGCGGCCACTGGGTACAACCAATATCTCAAATGCACGATTACGCTAACCATGGACCGCAAGTGAACCAAGCCACGGCGGCAGCCGTAGACCTCAGGATGATGGCCCCACTGTAAGCGGACGAGATGCACTGGGGGCTGCACAGGGGGAGCCCGACACCAGGGCCTTCTCCATGCCGTGTGGAGCAACGCGCCGCACGAAGGTAGGTCATCCGCCGGGGAAGGCACCGGCTAGCCCTTCCCCCCGATGGAGAACCTCCGGTCACCGGGGGCACCGCCAGCGTCCCCCTTGCCCCTTGGTCCTGTCCTAGTTTCTGGACGCCCCAATGGTCGTCGGCGGAGGCGCAGGGCGGGGCCATCGTCAAGCGCCAGGAAGCTGTGATGATTTCCGCTCGTGACACCCTCACGTAATAATGAGTTGGGGCTATACACGCCCCGGAGTCTCCCTGAGTGCCGCCCTCGAGCCTCACAGGGGCTCCCACCCACTTCCAATTGGAAGCACCATACTCTGGGCTGGACATCGACACTGTCCCCCAATGACTATGCCCACGCCCAGTGGAAGCACTTAGCTCTGCGCTGGTGAGAAGACTAGTTAGGTGCCGGACACGACTCTTGCTCTCACTCTCTTTCTGTAACCCAATTTGTCGTCCTTTGGAACAATATTTTGAGTTTCGTGTGTTTATCAAAGGAAAAACAGGGGGATTTTTCTTGGTTCATGGTGATTTCTCGCCTTTTGGTTTGTGTTTGAGAGCAAGGATCGCGCTTGCTGAAGGAAATATGCCCTAGAGGCAATAATAAAGTTGTTATTTTATATTTCCTTATATCATGATAAATGTTTATTATTCTTGCTAGAATTGTATTAACCGGAAACTTGATACATGTGTGAATACATAGACAAAACACCATGTCCCTAGTAAGCCTCTACTAGACTAGCTCGTTAATCAAAGATGGTGAAGTTTCCTAACCATAGACATGTGTTGTCATTTGATGAACGGGATCACATCACTAGGAGAATGATGTGATGGACATGACCCATCTGTTAGCTTAGCATAATGATCGTTCAGTTTTATTACTATAGCTTTCTTCATGTCATATACATATTCCTTTGACTATGAGATTATGCAACTCCCGGATACCGGAGGCATGCCTTGTGTGCTATGAAACGTCACAACGTAACTGGGTGATTATAAAGATGCTCTACAGGTATGTCCGTAGGTTTTTGTTGGGTTGGCATAGATCGAGATTAGGATTTGTCACTCCGAGTATCGGAGAGGTATCTCTGGGCCCTCTCGGTAATACACATCATAAGAAGCCTTGCAAGCAATGTGACTAATGTGTTAGTTGCAGGATGATGTATTATAGAACGAGTAAAGAGACTTGCCGGTAACGAGATTGAACTAGGTATGACGATACCGACGATCGAATCTCGGGCAAGTAACATACCGATGACAAAGGGAATAACATATGTTGTCATTATGGTACGACCGTTAAAGATCTTCGTAGAATATGTAGGAACCAATATGAGCATCCAGGTTCCATTGTTGGTTATTGATCGAAGAGGTGTCTCGGTGATGTCTACATAGTTCTCGAACACATAGGGTCCGCACGCTTAACGTTCGATGATGATTTTGTATTATATGAGTTATGTGATTTGGTGACCGAATGTTGTTCGGAGTCCCGGGTGAGATCATGGACATGACGAGGAGTCTTGAAATGGTCGAGAGGTAAAGATTCATATATAGGATGATGATATTCGGGCACCGGAAGTATTAGGGGTTACCGGGTACATATTAGGTCACCGGAAGGGGTTCCAGGCAACCCCCCCGGCAACTTTAAGGGCCTAATGGGCCAAGAGGGGAAACGCAGAAGCCAACATGGGCTGTTGCGCTCCTCATATAGGCCAAACCTGGAGGTGAAGGAAAGAGGGGAAGAGAGAAAGGAAGGGGAGGGATTTGGCCTCCCGCTTCCTTCCCTCCTCCCTCCTCCTTCCTTCCCCCTCCGGAAGTTATGGTAAGGGGAGGGAATAGGACTAGGGCCCCAAGTAGGATTCCTCCTACTTGGGCGCCCCCTTGGCTACTCCCTCTTCCTCCACCTATATATATGAGGGCAGGGCACCGCTAGAACACACACCAACATTTTTGAGCCGTGTGTGGCGCCCCCTTCCATAGTTTACGCCTCCGATCATATTCACGTAGTGCCTAAGCGAAGCCCTGCGCGGATCACTTTACCATCACCGTCACCACGCCGTCATGCTGACGAAACTCTCCCTCGACACTTTGCTGGATCAAGAGTTCGAGGGACGTCATCGAGTTGAACGTGTGCAGAACTCGGATGTGTCGTACGTTCGGTGCTTGATCGGTCGGAATGAGAAGATGTTTGACTAAATCAACCATGTTGTCAAACGCTTCCTCTTTTGTTCTACGAGGGTACGTGGACACACTCTCCCCCTCTCGTTCCTATGCCTCTCCTAGATAGATCTTGCGTGAGCGTAGGAAATTTTTTGAAATTGCATGCTACGTTTCCCAATAGTGGCATCCGAGCCAGGTCTATGCGTAGATGATATGCACGAGTAGAAGAAAAAGAGTTGTGGGCGGTGATCGTCATACTGCTTACCACCAATGTCTTATTTTGATTCGGCGGTATTGTTGGATGAAGCGGCACAGACCAACCTTACATGACCACGTTCATGAGACCGATTCCACCGATAGACATGCAACTAGTTTTGCATAAAGGTGGCTGGCGGGTGTCTATTTCTCCTACTTTAGTTGGATCGAATTTGACTGTGGACGGTCCTTGTTGAAAGTTAAAATAGCAAACTTTATAAATCACCGTTGTGGTTTTTATGCGTAGGTAAGAATGATTCTTGCTAGAAGCCTGTAGCAACCGCGTAAAACTTGCAACAACAAAGTAGAGGACGTATAACTTATTTTTGCAGGGCATGTTATGATTTCATATGGTCAAGACATGATGTGATATACATTATTGTATGAGACGATCATGTTTTGTAAAAGTCATTGGCAACCGGCAGGAGCCTTATGGTTGTCTCTTTATTGTATGACATGCAAACGCCATGTAATTGCTTTACTTTATCACTATGCGTTACTGATAGTTGTAGAAGCAATAGTTTGCGAGACGACCACGAAGCAACGATGGAGATCAAGGTATCGAGCCGGTGACGATGGAGATCATGACGATGCATTGGAGATGGTGATCAAAAGCACAAGATGATGATGGCCATATCATGTCACATGTTTTGATTTCATATCATGTTTATCTTCAATGCATCTTATTTTTCTTAGTACGGCGGTAGCATTCTAAGGTGATCCCTTAACTAAATTTCAAGGTATAAGATGATAGTAGATGGGTAAGTCCTGTTCATTGTGCCCCTAAGAAAGGAGGTATTACTGTTGTTCCTAATGATAAGAATGAACTTATTCCACAAAGAATTGTTACAGGCTATAAAATGGTAATTGATTTTAGAAAATTAAACAAAGCAACTAGAAAAGATCATTACCCTCTGCCTTTTATTGATCAAATGCTTGAAGGACTATCTAAGCACACACATTTTTGCTTCCTTGATGGATATTCTGGTTTTTCACAAATACCTGTTTCTCAGCCTGATCAAGAAAATACCACTTTTACTTGTACCTTTGGAACTTATGCTTATAGACGTATGCCTTTTGGTTTATGTAATGCACCTGCTACCTTTCAAACATGTATGCCTACTATATTCTCTGACTTTCGTGAAAACATTGTTGAGGTTTTCATGGATGACTTCTCTGTTTATGGGAAGTCTTTTGATGATTGTTTAAGCAATCTTGATCGAGTTTTGCAGAGATGTGAACAAACAAATCTTGTCTTGAATTGAGAGAAGTGCCACTTTATGGTTAATGAAGGCATTGTCTTGGGTCATAAATTTTTTGAAATAGGTATTGAAGTGGACCAAGCTAAGGATGATGCAATTGAGAAAATGCCATGTTCTAAAGATATAAAAGGTATCCGTAGTTTCTTAGGTCATGCTGGTTTCTATAGGAGATTTATCAAAGACTTCTCTAAAATTTCTAGGCCTCTTACCAGTCTTTTGCAAAAGGATATTCCTTTTTTTTTATGATGATTGTTTAGAAGCCTTTGAAACACTCAAGAAAGCCTTTATTTCTGCACCTATTGTTCAACCACCTAATTGGAACTTGCCTTTTGAAATTATGTGTGATGCTAGTGATTATGCTATTGGTGTTGTTCTAGGACAAAGAGTTGATAAGAAATTGAATGTTATTCATTATGCTAGTAAGACTCTAGACAGTGCTCAACGAAACTATGCTACTACTGAAAAAGAATTCTTAGTAGTGGTGTTTGCTTGTGATGAATTTAGACATTATATTTTTTATTCCAAAGTAATTGTTCACACCGACCATGCTGCTATTAAATATCTTATGGAAAAGAAAGATGCTAAACCTAGACTTATTCGTTGGGTTCTCTTGTTACAAGAATTTGATTTACATATCATTGATAGAAAACGAGCTGAGAACCCCGTAGCTGATAATTTATCTAGGCTTGAAAATGTGCCTGATTACCCACTACCTATTGATGATAGTTTTTCTGATGACCAGTTAGCTGCAATAAATGTTGCTCCTAGCACTCCTTGGTATGCTGACTATGCTAATTACATTGTTGCTAAATATTTACCACCTAGCTTTACTTACCAACAAAAGAAAAAAAAACTCTTCTATGATTTAAGACGTTACTTTTGGGATGACCCACATCTTTATAAAGAAGGAGTAGATGGTATTATTAGACGTTGTGTACCTGAGCATGAACAGGGACAAATCCTACGGAAATGTCACTATGAAGCTTATGGAGGGCATCATGCTGGAGATAGAACTGCTCACAAGGTATTGCAATCTAGATTTTATTGGCTTACTCCCTTCAAGGATGCCCGTAAGTTCGTCTTATCTTGTGATGAATGTCAAAGAATAGGTAATATAGGTAAGCATCAAGAAATGCATATGAATTATTCACTTGTTGAAGCATTTGATGTTTAGGGGTTTGATTACATGGGACCTTTTCCTTCCTCTAATGGGTATACACATATTTTGGTTGTTGTTGATTATGTTACTAAATGGGTAGAAGCTATTCCAACTAGGAGTGCTGATCACAACACCTCTATTAAAATGCTCAAAGTCCCTAGATATTTAATGACTGATGGTGGTTCACACTTTATTCATGGTGCTTTCCATAAAATGCTTGCCAAGTATGATGTTAACCATAGAATTGCATCACCTAATCATCCTTAGTCTAGTGGTCAAGTTGAACTTAGCAATAGATAAATAAAATCAATTTTGTAAAAGGCTGTCAATAGGTCCAGGAAGAATTGGTCTATGAAATTAGATGATGCACTTTGGGCTTATAGAACAACATATCAAAATCCTATGGGTATGTCTCCTTACAAAATGGTATATGCAAAAGCTTGTCATTTGCCTCTTGAATTAGAACATAAAGCACATTGGGCAATCAAAGAGCTCAACTATGATTTAAAACTTGCTGGTTAAAAGAGGTTATTTGATATTAGTTCATTAGATGAATGGAGTACCCAAGCTTATGAAAATGCAAAATTATTCAAAGAAAAATTTAAAAGATGGCATGACAAAAGAATCCAAAAGCGTGAGTTTAAAGTCGGATAATATGTTCTTTTGTACAACTCTCGTTTCAGATTCTTTGCAGGAAAATTCCTCTCAAATGGGAAGGCCAGATGTTATCAAAATAAATAATGCCGAAGGTACTAACCTGAAGGTTGTTAATGGGCAACGAATAAAACATTATATCTCAGGTACGCCCATTAATGTTGAAAGTAATATTATCCAAACTTTGACACCGGAAGAACTCATAAAAGAGTCCTTCCGGAACACTCCAGAATCATGATATCAAGGAGGTACGTGATACGAAAGTAAACGGACTCCAAAAAATCCACAAATTTTTTTGTCAATTTTCAAATATTTAGAAAAATAGGAAAATAAGAAACTTCCAGGAAGCGTACCCTGGTGGGCACAAGACACCAGGGTGCGCCAGACTTGCCTGGCGCGCCCAGGTGGGTTGTGCCCACCTGGTGCACCTTCTAGACTCCGTTTTTCTAGCGTATGCTTGTCCTCCAAGATTAAAAAAATCTATATATACTTCCCGAAATTGTAAACCACCGTATTGCGGAGAAATCCTCTATTCTCTTTTCTTGCTGTTTTCGGTCAGATCTATCAAGCCAGGCATCATGTCTTCCTCCTCCAACAACAACATGGAAGAAGATGCTTGGTTGATGAAGAACGAACTGAAGAGGGAGGAGCCTACTGACGTCGTCAACAGAGACAAGGGCAAGGAGGCTATCATAGATCCACCCTCGGTGGCAGAACAAGCACTGCCGGCCGAGGAGGAAGAAGAAGATATCCTTAAGCCTTACCTTACCCACCTTACTCCTGCTGAGATTGAAGCCTTTCACATCATTGAAATAGTTCGCATACAAAATAAGTATCTCACGCGCGAAAATATTTTGCATCAAGAGCATATCTCCACCTCCGGAGCGTCATCCGTCGACAGGAGAATCTCTTGATCCTTAAGGACATGATCGCTTCATCACCACCATCATCTTCTTCACCACCAAAAGAGAATTGAGTATTGGGTATGGGCACTCCCCTTGGCTTCCGCCAAGCTTGGGGAGGTGCCCCGGTATCATATCATCCCACTATCTTTTTTCTTTTACTTATTTTATGTGACGCCCCCGATTTAATCGTACACTAATCATGCACGCAAATGTGTACGATCAATATCAGGGACTCACGGGAAGATATCACAACACAACTCTACAAATAAAATAAGTCATACAAGCATCATAATACAAGCCAGGGGCCTCGAGGGCTCGAATACAAGTGCTCGATCATAGACGAGTCAGCGGAAGCAACAATATCTGAGTACAGACATGAGGTAAACAAGTTTGCCTTAAGAAGGCTAGCACAAACTGGGATACAGATCGAAGAGGAGCAGGCCTCCGCTCGGGATCCTCCTAACTACTCCTGGTCGTCGCCGGGCTGCGTAGTAGTAGGCACCTCCGTGTAGTAGTTGTCATAGACGGTGGCGCTCGCTCCTGGGCTCCATCGTCTGTTGCAGCAATCGAGTAGAGGTAGGGGGAAAAGGGGAACAAGGCAACCGTGAGTACTCATCCAAAGTACTGCAAGCAAGGAGCTACACTACATATGCATGGATATATGTGTAAAGGGCCATATCATGGACTGAATGCAGAATGCCGAATAAGAGGGGATAGCTAGTCTTATCAAGACTACGCTCGACACCTGTCTTGCAATAGGTAGAGGAGGGTAGGTTGAAGTCCTCCAAGTAACATCACATAGCAATAATCCTACCCGCGATCCCTCCTCATATCCCCGAGAGAGCGACCACCGTTGTATCCGCACTTGGAAGGGTGTGTTTTATCAAGTATCCGGTTCTAGTTGTCATAAGCTCAAGGTACAACTCCAAGTCGCCCTGTTATCAAGATCACGGCTATTCAATAGATTAACTTCCCTGCAGGGTGCACCATCTTACCCAAAGACGCTTGATCCCATTTGGCCGGACACACTTTCTGGGTCATGCCCGCCGCGGAAGATCAACACGCCGCAGCCCCACCTAGGCACAACAGAGAGGCCAGACGCCGGTCTAAACCTAAGCGCCGCAGTGCGGGCCCATCGCCTCGAAAGCACACCTGCACGCTGCGAGGGCGGCCGAAGCGACCTAGCCTAGCAGCGTTCCAGTCCAATCCGGCGGCGCCGCCCGTCGCCGACGTCTGAAGTGCTTCGGCCGATACCACGACGCGGGATACCCATAACTACTCCCGCGTAGATGGTTAGTGCGTATAAGCTCGTAGCCAACTCAGATCAAATACCAAGACCTCGTTAAGCGTGTTAAGTATCCGCGAACGCCGAACAGGGCCAGGCCCACCTCTCTCCTAGGCGGTCTCAACCTGCCCTGTCGCTCCGCCACAAAGATCCATCCAGAGCCCCCAATCCGTGAATCACTCGCGGGTGCTCCACAAGCCGACCTGACTTTAGTCACCACATGTATCATGTATACGTATAAGTATATACCCGTGATCACCTCCCGAGTGATCACGGCCCGATAGTATAGCACGGCAGACGGACAAGAATGTAGGGCCACAGATGAAAGTACTAGCATCCTATACTAAGCATTTAGGATTGCAGGTAAGGTAACAACAGTAGTAACAAGGACAGGCTATGCAGAAGTATAGGAGTATCAAAGCAAGAATATGCTACACTACTCTAATGCAAGCAGTATAGAGAAGAGTAGGCGATATCCGTGATCAAGGGGGCTTGCCTGGTTGCTCGGGCAAGAGAGAGGGTCGTCAACTCCGTAGTCGATCACAGGGGGTACCGGCAGCGGTCTCGGGGTCTACCGAAAAAGTAACAAAGGGGGAACATAATAAATAACAGAGCAATCAAATGTAACACAAAGCAAGACGCGGCAATACGTTGTGCTAGGTGTGCCCTAACGCGGTAGGTGGTGATACCGACAAAGGGGGGGGAACATCCGGGAAAGTATCCCCGGTGTTTCGTGTTTTCGAGCAGAGGAGCCGGAGGGGGAAAGTTGCGAGTTTGATAGGTTAGGGAGGTGTGGCGGACAAACGGGTTGTGTATCCGGAATCATCTCGTCGTTCTGAGCAACTTTCATGTAGAAAGTATTTTCATCCGAACTACGGTTTATTACCTATGGAGAAGGAGTATCCGGAATCTGAGTTAACTACGGTTTAATCATTTTCTGGCGTTTATTTAATTAATTTAAATCAACATTATCCAGAATAGTATGGGATGACGTCAGCATGACGTATGTGTGATGTCAGTAGTCAACAATGCGGTTGACTGGGTCAATCTGACGTGGGGGTCCCGCATGTCATACTGTTTAGTTAATTAACAATAGTTAATTAGGTTAACTAAACATAATTAATTAAGCTAATTAATTTAGTTAATTGATTAATTAATTATTATTTCATTTTATTTAGTTAATTAATTTTTTCTTTTTAAACGTTCCAGGGGCGCCTACTTGTCATAGGCTGTTTACCTAAACAGGTAGTTAAAGTTAATTACAGGGTTAATTAGATTAATTAACAGGATCAATTAAGTTGATTAATTATCTTAATTAAATAATTATATTGTTTCTATTGTTTTTATCGTTTTTATTTCATTTTCGTTTTCTTTCGCTTCCTTCAAAAAAAATACAGGGGCATGGGCCCCTGTGGTTAGTGGCACAAGGCCAAGCACACACGGGTGCACGCGCACGCGCGGAGGCGAGCCGGCGGCCAGCGGCGAGCTCGCCTGGGAGCAGCCAGTGGTGCGGTTCACGGTCGGGGCAGGGAGGGCGCGTGACCAAGGGGCTCACGGGCGCGACGATGGCGATGCGAGCTCGCCGGAGCTCGCGGGGCACCGGACGGCGGGTACGGCGGAGGCGCGGGCGAGAGGAGCTCGGCGCGGGCGTGGCCTGGGTGGTGTTCAGCGCGAGTGGGGTCGGGGTGAGCGTGGCGACCGCGACGACGAGCGGGGGAAAGGGGAGGACGAACGGGTCCTCACCAGCGGTGGTGAGCAGCGAGGCGTCGAAGCGCGTGGAGGCCGTTCGGGGAGGAGGACGGGGACGACGGCATCGGAGACGAGGCAGGCTGTCGAGGGAGGAAGGCGGGGCTGGTCCAGCGGGGAGGCATGGTCGAGGCGGCGTTCCGGCCGACGGCGGGGCGACGAGGTCGGTGTCGTCCGGCGAGGCAGCACCGGCGACGGCGTCGGTACCGCGGCGTTGAGGCGAGGAAGCGGACGGGGAAGGCACTCCGTTGAGGAGAGAGATGAGGAGGCGAGGAGGCAGGCCGGCATGGTGGATCCGACGAGGTCGAAGCGGCGGCGGTGATGGTGCTCCAGGAACGATGGGCGACGCGGTCGGCGGATCGGTGGAGTCGGGGCGGGTCGTTCCCCTTCCCGATCCAGCAACGGGGGAAGGACGGGGACGGCGAGGCGGCCACGGAGAGGCGCGCTGGCGTGGTGGCGGAGGAATGGGGGGTGGATCGTGCGGGCGATGGGGAGGGGCGCCGTCTCGATCCAGGGGCGAGAGGGAGGTGGGATGAGGCGGCGGCGAGGAGCTCGCAGATCGGGAGAAAGGGGAGGCGAGGAGGACGGCGGTGGGGCGGCGGGGATGCCCTGATCCAGATCGGGATCAGGGGAGGGGGCGAACGTGGGTGGGGGGAGGGGGAGACGGGGGTTAGGTTTTCCTGGGAGGCGGAATATGGAGGGGGAAGTGGGGCGCCGGCTGGCCGGCCAGCTAGCCAGTTGTCGGTGGGCGAAGCCCGAGAAGGGGGAAGGGCTTTTCCTTTTACTTTCTTTTGGTTTTGTTTTGTTTTTCTTTTTACTAGTTTTCTATTTTATTTTCTATATACTTTTGTTTTATAAAATATACGAATAGCACCTAAATTAGTGTTACAAAATACCCCAATGCCACAAAAAGTTTGGTGACAAAATAAAATAGTTTAGTAATTTATTAATTGTACAAGACATTTAATCAATTGTTTTAGCTACTGTTTAAATCCTTATAGCTCATTTAAGCATTTTATAAAAGTGTGGTTTCTCCACCATAATTACCTATGCATTATTTAGTTCACTCCGAACATTTCGGTTTTAAAGTTTGGAAACTTTTGTTGTTTGCCTATGTTTTAAATTTGAATTTGAATCGGGTTCGAATTAACGGGAGTTTAATTACAGTAAGGAGGTGACGTGGCACCCTTAGCTTGGGATTACTGTAGTCTAATTATCCGGGCGTCACATTTTAGTGCGATCTTTTGCTTTAGATGAATACAAGTTTAGTTCGATCCTTTCTTCTTTGAGAGTTTTGCTTAGTGATCTATCCTTGTAATCGTGTGCAAGAAATATAATAAAGTTTAGTTTGAGTTTTTGCTTTCTTTACTTTCATGTTGCAAATAAAAGAAAAGAAATAAGAAAAAAAGAGAAAGGAAATAAATAAAAGGAAAGAAATAATGAAAAAGATCATATACTAATCTTATGGTAGGTGATGACACCACATAAGGAAGAGTATAAGTAGAAAATTTTATTAGAGATTGACAAACATAGCATTAGTCAATGATGCAACTCATGAAAGAATTAATAAGGGACGAGAAGATTCACATATAAATACACTATCCTAGAATTCTATTGTGATTGTGATTGTGATCCCTCATCAAAATATTATATGCCAAAATTGTTGACGTTGGACAAGGAAGAGAACTTAATGGTTTATGTTTGTTTATATTCACATAGAAGTCATATTGTCATAGATCCTTTAACATGTGGTGCTTGCCCCTGTCGTTGCTAGCCAAAAAATCTGCACTAAGTAGAGATACTACTTGTGCATCAAAAAACCCTTAAACCCAAGTCTTATTTTCAAGTGTCCACCATACCTACCTAGGGATTGAGCAAGATCCCTCAAGTAAGTTGTCGTCGGTGCAAAAAGGCAATAAAAATTGCTTCTAAATGTGTGAGATCATATAGTGTAATAGAAAATTGAGCGTTGCACGGACTTGTGATGGTGAAGAATAAAAGCGACAGACTGCATAATAAAGGTCGCTATCACAAGGGGCAATGTAACATGACGTTCTTTTGCACTAAGGTATTGAGCATACAAACAAATAAGCGCATGGCAACCTCTGCTTCCCTCTGCGAGGGGCCTATCTTTTACTTTCATGTATTTACTTTCATGCAAAGTGTCAAAGTTTTCCTTCTATTCCTTTTTATTTTTCTCCTTTGGCAAGCATCATGTGGTGAGGAAAGATCTAGGCACATATGTCATGTTGAATATAGATAGCATGAGTTATTATTGTTGAGATCATCCTTGAGGTGAATACGTTGGGAGGCAAAACTATAAGCCCCTACCTTTCTATGTGTCCGGTTGAAACGGTTTCATGTGTACGCGGTGAGTGTTAGCAATCGTAGAAGACTATATGATGGTTGAGTATGTGGACTTTCCTAAAGGCTCCGATACGTGACCCTTCCTGAAAATATGATGAATCGTAGTTGCAAAGTTGACTGAGAACATAGTTTGTTGGTCTTTAATAGAGTTTTTGCTTCATACTTCAATGGTGTGGTGAATTGTCACTTATGCATGAGAAGTCTATGATAAAAGTTCTATGAAAAAAGTCTTATGTTTAAGATTGTTGCTTTTATAATAATGAACATGATGCTTCTATGTCCGTATTTTTTTTATCGACACCTCTCTCTCAAAGCATGTGGACATGTTTTTCGATTTCGGTTTTTGCTTGAGGACAAGCGAGGTCTAAGCTTGGGGGAGTTGATACGTCCATTTTGCATCATGTTTTCTTACTGTTATTTATGATGTTTTTATCCACAATAATGCTTTTTGGAGTAATTCTAATGCCTTTTCCCTCATAATATGCAAGGTACACACAAAGAGGGAGAATTCTGGCAGCTGGAAATCTGGACCTGGAAAAGCTACGTTAGGCTACCTATTCTACAAAACTCCAAACAAGCTGAAACTTCGCAGAGATTTTTTATGGGATATTTGATGAAAATTGGAGCAAATAACTACCAGAGGGGGCCCACCAGGTGGGCACAACCCACCTGGGCGCGCCAGGGAGCCCAGGCGCGCCCTGGTGGGTTCTGCTCACCCAGGCCCACCTCCGGTGCCCATCTTCTGGTATATAGGTCATTTTCACCTAGAAAAATAAGGCGAGGACTTTCAGGATGGAGCGCCGCCGTCTCGAGGCGGAACTTGGGTAGGAGCACTTTTGCCCTCCGGCGGAGCGATTCCGCCGGGGGAACTTCCCTCCCAGAGGGGGAAATCGCCGTTATCATCATCACCAACAACTCTCCCATCTTGGGGAGGGCAATCTCCATCAACATCTTCAACATCACAATCTCATCTCAAACCCTAGTTCATCTCTTGTGTTCAATCTTATTACCGGAACTATAGACTGGTGCTTGTGGGCGACTAGTAGTGTTGATTACATCTTGCAGTTGATTACTATATGGTTTATTTGGTGGAATATTTATGTTCAGATCCAATATGCTATTTAATACTCCTTTGATCATGAGCATGAATATCATTTGTGAGTAGTTACTTTTGTTCTTGAGGTCATGGGAGAAATCATGTTGCAAGTAATCATGTGAACTTGATATGTGTTCGGTATTTTGATACTATGTATGTTGTGATTCCCTTAGTGGTGTCATGTGAACGTCGACTACATGACACTTCACCATATTTGGGCCTAAGGGAATGCATTGTGGAGTAGCAATTAGATGATGCGTTGCGAGAGTGACAGAAGCTTAAACCCCAGTTTATGCGCTATTCCATAAGGGACCAATTGGAACCAAAAGTTTAATGCTATGGTTAGAATTTATTCTTAATACTTTTCTCATAGTTGCGGATGCTTGCGGGAAGGTTAATCATAAGTAGGAGGTTTGTTCAAGAAAGAACAACACATAAGCACCGGTCCACCCACATATCAAATTATCATAGTAGCGAACACAAATCTAACCAACATGATGAAAGTGACTAGATGAAATTCCCGTGTACCCTCAAGAACGCTTTGCTTATCAAAAGAGACCGTTTTGGCCTGTCCTTTGCCTCAAAAGGATTGGGCTACTTTGCTGCACTTTTGTTACTACTATCGTTACTTGCTCGTTACAAATGACCTTGCTATCAAACTACTCTACTACTTACAATTTCAGCACTTGCAGACATTACCTTACTAAAAACTACTTGTCATTTCCTTCTGCTCCTCGTTGGGTTCGACACTCTTACTTATCGAAAAGAGCTACAATTGATCCCCTATACTTGTGGGTCATCACACCGTTGCGATCTTGCCGTTGTACTGCGAGTGTGACAGCAGGTTGGCGTGGCGGAGGTGAGACCAAAAGATCATGAGCTTGATCGACAGGTGTCTTGCCGTGCGGGCGCTGCTGGGTATGATCAACAACATCGCTTGGAGTCACGTCACGTCCATCTCGTGATGGACGCGACATGTGTGATGTCTACTACGCAACTTTATTCTTGTGGACTTGTGTTGGGCCTCCAAGCGTAGAGTTTTGTAGGACAGTAGCAATTTTCCTCAAGTGGATGACCTAAGGTTTATCAATCTGTGGGAGCTATAGGATGAAGATAGTCTCTCTCAAATGATCGTGCAACCAAATACAAGAAATCTCTTGTGTCCCCAACACACCCAATACAATGGCAAATTGTATAGGTGCACTAGTTCAGCGAAGAGATGGTGATAAAAGTGTAATATGGATGGTAGAAATATATTTTTATAATCTGAATAAATAAAAACAACAAGGTAGCAAATAGTACACGGGCACAAAAACGGTATTGCAATGCTTGAAAATGAGGCCTAGGGTCCATACTTTCACTAGTGCAACCTATCAACAATGGTAATATAATTGGATCATATAACCACACCTCAAAGTGAGATGAAGAATCACTCCAAAGTTCCTATCTAGCGGAGAACATAAGAATAAATTGTTTGTAGGGTACGAAACCACCTCAAAGCTATTCTTTCCGTTCAATCTATTCAAGAGTTCGTACTAAAATAACACAGATCTCTTCTTTCCGTTCGATCTATCCTAGAGTTCGTACTAAAATAACACAAAAGCAAATTCATATTTTGGTAGAGGCGAGGGTGTCCCGATCTTTCGGTGAGATGATAACTATCGATTTGGTGCAGTCGACTTTGACGATCCGACTACAAACATGCACGATGTTGTGCCTTAGCAATCACTAAACCAACTCCGAGAGGTTATTGACCACGCCAGAGCACAATCAACCTGACCACGAAGGTCTATTCCTGCAAGCAATCGAAGAACTAGCAATAATATGATAAAGCAATATGAATATTGTGATTATGGATGAACTATGACAAAAGGTGGGGATCCGTAAGCGGTCTTGGTCTGGTCGTTGGACACAAACAAAGTACACAAAGTTGCAATGGCTAACTTTTAACTAAACAAATCCCCATGAAAAAGCTACTAGATGGATCTACTTATATAGGAGCAAGGGGTGGCAGCCAAAGAGGTGGGAGGACGTCCCAAGGCAGACTAAAACCAACCCTAGGTCGTACAAGGCTCATGGGCCCAAGTGGAGGTGATGCAACACCTTTGGACTTGTTATTTGACTCGGATTCTGCTGCAGCGTCAGATTGTTTGGTCTATATCTCAACGCTCCGGACGAATTTGAAGGTGAATCCAATTGGGTTGGAAATAGGAAGAAATCTACTTTCCAACAAAAAAAGAATCACCCAATTCGGTGTCCGTATGAAAAATTTGTTGGCGTTCTGAGTCAGGTATGTCTGTGCAGTCCGAATCTGAATCCAGAACGTGACAAACTTGAACTCTATCTTCTCTTGGCCCAAAAGTGACGTGGGAGGACATTTTGAACAGAACCTAAACTTCTCATTTTGCCTTATCTTCATATTTGGATTTTACAAATGTCCCATACACCTGCAATTAGACAAAACACAAGAGTGTGTGAAGTATTTTTGTTCTGGATAACATAAATAGATTATTGAATAGTTTGCACTAGAAATCACCTGACAAATATGCATGTATGCAATATTTTTGGTCGTATCCAAGGTAGTCATGTCCTCTTCATCCTCCCCTTCTTGAAAACAAAGCCGTCCTCGGCGTTGCTTAATCTGAAATCTGACTAACAAAAGAGATAAGGTGTACACGTTGTATATGTATATGTCATCAGTTTTTACTAATCTCATTTGGTGCACATGTGACTCAGTTATACAAGAGCATCCTTCAAAAGTCGTGAAATGTAAAGCCAATATATTATCACAAGAATTCAAAGGCATGAAAATATTGCAACTCAGTTTGCACATATAAGTGAAGCTCCTATTCATATCAAAAGATTGACTATGCTTATCATTAAACCATCCCAACATTGATGAACCATCACCAAGATTAGAGGTCATATCAAAATGATTAAACATTGGCACAATTATTTCAAACATATTTGATCCAAATCTGATTTATTCGCTGATTCACTTGATTCTTTTGCATCGGTAGTTAATTCAATGGGTTCGTTCAAAATTGTTTGATCACATGGCAAAGTCAAATCATCAACGTAGTCCTCTAAAGTAGCTGGTGTGATCAAAGTAGTGGGTAGCTCACCGCATGGTGGACTTAAATTGACAAGACATTCATCATACTCATGTGGAGGTGGAAGATTAGTACCTTTATCATTAACTCTTATGATCAACTCAGATGATGTAGGCCCTCTCGGTGATGATATGTCTCATGGTGGAGGTGATGTAGTCCTCACAACAACGGACGTGGTTGTCATAGTATGCCTAGTAGTTGAAGGGACAACCGTATCAACTCTTGGAATGTGCATCTCGCGCTTGTTCTCCTTGTGGACAACACGTCGTTTTATTTCTTGTTCATCTTTGCAAGCAAGATGAAACAAATGGTCCATAGGATAACACTCTTCATGAATTAGTATCTCCTGAATGTCACGTTTTAATCCTCCCCAAAATCTATCCATAAAATCTTCTTCACTTTCTTCTAAAGAGGAATGCAGCAAGGTAGTTTGTAAAATGTCATAATATTTCGTTACGGTGTCACTACCTTGTTTTAAATGTTGCAACTTTGTAATCATGTCACGAGTATAATAAGCGGGAACGAATGTATGTCGCATGGCAAGTTTCAAATCATCCCAAGTAGTAGGTATATCATTAGGGTGTAACCGACAATATTCACTCCACCAAATTACAGCATAACCAGTGAAAGAACCAACCGCAACCTTAACTTTTTTACGTACATCAAAATTATTGGAAGCAAATATATTATTTATTTCAAACTCCCATTCAATATATAAAGCAAGTCTAAAACGACCATTAAATGGTGGTATAGAAACATTAACCTGATCATGTGCATTTGGATGTTTGTGCACCTCTCGTGACGATTGTGGTATTTGCATAGGTGATGGAACGTCTCCCACGATCAACAAACCCCATGAATTGACTCTAGATCCTGTCATAATTAGTAGAAACAAGAAACAAAATTCAAGAATAATGTTCCTATGAACTATTAGGATGTGGTGGTAAAGCGCTCACAATAAAGAAAATATCAATATCTTACAAGTTCTTACCAAGCAGCAAGTGGTGACAGGCAACCAGCGGTGTCAAATAACTCTGAAGATTGTGTAAAGCGATTGCCAGGGGAACATACGTATACACGATGCAGAAATATGTGGAACTGGTTTGGCTATATATGGTAGAAAAATATTAGCAATAATCAATTCGGAGATGCAATGTTGAATAAACGCTCAACGACGGTATTGTGCTGGTCCTAGGCTAGACCGGACTAGAGACGCGAGCCTAGAACACTAATGAGGTCACGGCGTAGCACAACTAGCATCAATGAAGGATACTAAGTAGCTCTGGACAGCAAGATATAAGTGAAGATCACAACGACAGTAAAGATAATGATGAAAAACAACTGCCAAGCAGGATATACAACAACTCTCTCTCTCTCCAACTTTCCTCTTGAAAAGTTTGAGCCAATTTTATGACAACTTTTTTCAAAGAATGCTTCTTAACTCAACCTTTCCAATGCAAAAAGAATCACTCAATTCCGAATTGATATGAGGAGTCAAAGAATTCTAAAACTGGCTTGAAAAACTGGAATAAGCTATGTCTGCGAACTTCGGAGGGCAAAAAGACCTATTTAGAAGACTATTTTGAGGTGTCGAATATTGAACTAGCCTCTGCGACTATTTAGATGCGGATCGTCACTAGCTTTCATTTGAGTACTCGCAGAGCCAAAACGGTCTTCATATGAGGAAGTTGTGCCTGTTTTACTAAACAGTGCACAAAACAAATTCCAATCCGAATTCAACTACGAGATTGAGTCTAGATAGATCCGAATTTTGTTTTTCTTCTTCTCTCTTTTTTTCCTCACAATTCTTTTTTCTTTCTCTCTTTTTTTTCCCTGACTTCTTTTTCTTTTTTTCTCTCTTTTTTTCTCTGTCTTTTTTTCTCTCCCTCTTTCCAAGACAAACTAGATAAGATGCAGATTGGATCAAGCGAAGATGTGAACGACATCAACTATGATTGTGACAATGAACTATGGGTAGCACGTGGTGGAAATTGATGGATGGTGTGGTGGACAGCGGAAGGGGTAACGATTCAGCGGCGACGTGACTAATGTGAACAAAACTCGAAACTCTAAACGAACTAGACACTAAGACCAGCAACTTGACACGACGATGCAACCGATAATTCAATAATGCAAACAAAGAAAAGAAAATTGCAAAGGCTCAGACTGGCTTGGACAAAAGGATGAATAGATCTAACTTTTTTGTTGCTTTTTCTTGGACAATAGGTAAGAAAATAAATCTAATCTATGGGAAAATGGAAATTCTCATCGAGCAACCTGAAAACTGATACCACTTGATAGAGGCGAGGTTTTCCTGATCTTTCGGTGAGATGATAACGATCGATTTGGTGGATTCGACTTTGACGATCCGACTACGAACGTGCACGACGTTGCGCCTTAGCAATCGCTAAACCAACTCCAATAGGTTATTGACCACGCCGGAGCACAATCAACCTGACCACAAAGGTCTATTCCTGCAAGCAATCGAAGAACTAGCAATAATATGATAAAGCAATCTGAATATTGCGAGTATGGATGAACTATGATAAAAGGTGGAGATCCGTAAGCGGTCTTGGTCTGGTCGTTGGACACAAACAAAGTACACAAAGTTGCAATGGCTAACTTTTAACTAAACAAATCCCCCAGGAAAAAGCTACTAGATGGATTTACTTATATAGGAGCAAGGGGTGGCGGCCAAGGAGGTGGGAGGACGTCCCAAGGCAGCCTAAAACCAACCCTAGGTCGTACAAGGCTCATGGGCCCAAGTGGAGGTGATGCAACACCTTTGGACTTGTTGTTTGACTCGGATTATGCTGCAGCGTCAGATTGTTTCGTCCATATCTCAACGCTCCGGACGAATTTAAAGGTGAATTCAATTGGGTTGGAAAGAGGACGAAATCTACTTTCCAACCAAAAAAGAATCACCCAATTCGGATTCCGTATGAAAAAGTTGTTGGCGTTTGGAATCAGGTATGTCTGTGCATTCCGAATCTGAATCCAGAACGTGAGAGACTTGGACTCTATCTTCTCCTGGCCCAAAAAGTGACGCGAAAGGACTTTTTGAACAGAACCTAAACTTCTCCTTTTGCCTTATCTTCATATGTGGATTGTACAAATGTCCCATACACCTGCAATTAGACAAAACACAAAAGTGTGTGAAGTATTTTTGTTCTGGATAACATAAATAGATTATTGAATAGTTTGTACTAGAAATCACTTGACAAATATGCATGTATGCAATATTTTTGGTCGTATCCAAGGTAGTCATGTCCTAATCATATTCATAATACTCAATCCAACACAAAGAACTTCAAAGAGTACCCCAAGATTTCTACCGGAGAAACAAAGACAAGAACGTGCATCAGCCCCTATGCATAGATTACCCCAATGTCACCTCGGGAATCTGCGAGTTGCGTGCCAAAACATATATCAAGTGAATCAATACGATACCCCTTTGTCACCACGAGTATTCAATTGCAAGACATATATCAAGTGTTCTCAAATCCATAAAAGTATTCAATCCGATAACAACGAAATCTTAAAGGAAAAAACTCAATTTATCACAACATGATAGAGAGGGGAAAACACCATACGATCTGACTATATTAACAAAGCCCGCGATACATGAAGATCGTGACATCTCAAGAACACGAGAGAGAGAGAGATATTAAATACATAGCTACTGGTATAGACCCTCAGCCCCGAGGGTGGACTACTCCTTCCTCATCATGGTGGCCGCCGGGAAGATGAAGATGGCCATCGGTGATGATTCCCCCCTCCGGCAGGGTGCCGGAACGGGGTCTACAATTTTTTTTGATGGCTACACAGCCTTGCGGTGGCGGAACTTATGATCTAGGGTAACCCCGAGAGTTTTTGGAATTTTTGGGAATTTATAGGGTAAAGAGGGGGTGCGGGAGGCCACCCAGGTGGGAACAACCCACCTAGGTGCGCTTGGGGGCCCAGGTGCTGCTCTGGCACATCCTAAGTGTTCTGGTCCATAAAAAATCTCCAAAAAGTTTCGCCGTGTTTGGACAAGCAAAAAACAAGCAAAAAACAGCAACTGACACTGGGCACTGGGTCAATAGGTTATTCCAAGAAATTGATATAAAGTTGCTATAAAATGATTGTAGAACATCCAAGAATGATAATATAACAGCATGAATACTTCATAAATTATAGATACGTTGGAGACGTATCAGCATCCCAAAGCTTAATTCCTACTCGTCCTCGAGTAGGTAAATGATAAAATAAATAATTTATGAAGTGTGAATGCTAGCAAAGTGCATAAGTTTTATCAATGATAATTTCAATCACTTTTCGTAGCATCATAACAACAATTTTTTTCTTATAAAACTTCTCATGTTATAGTAGCAACCAATTCACAAGTTAAGGTTCAAACAATGAATTCTCTTGAAACTCAACAATCTATGTTCTTAGTCACCAAGCAATTGCAATTCAACTTATTCAACAGAGTTTAAGTAAGAGCTCCACATACTCAACCATCTTATAGTTTTCTATGATTTCTAACACTCACCGTATACACATGAGCAAAACGTTTCAACCAGACACATAGAAAGATAGGGGCTTATTGTTTTGCCTCCCAACGTATTCACCTGAAGGGTGATGTCAACAATAATAACTCATGCTACCCATATTCAACTGGACATATGTGCCTAGATCTTTCCTCACCACATGATGCTTGCCAAAGGAGAAAAGTAAAAAGGAATAGAGAGAGAAACTTTGACTCTTGCATAAAAGTAAATACATAAAAGTAAAAGATAGGCCCTTCACAGAGGGAAGCAGAGGTTGCCATGCGCTTATTTGTTTATATGCTCAAAGAAGGTCACGTTATATGGCCCCTTATGATAGAAACCTTTATTATGCACTCTCTCACTTTTATTCTTTGCCATCACAAGTTCGTACGACACTCAATTATCTCTTACACTAAATGATCTCACACTTTTAGAAGCATTTTCTATTGCCTTATTGCACCGATGACAACTTACTTGAAGACTCTTACTCAATCCTTAGGTAGGTATGGCGGACTCTTGACAATAAGATTTGGGTTTAAGGGTTTTTGGATGCACAAGTAGTATCTCTACTTGGTGCAAAATTTTTGGCTAGCAAAGATGGGGGGCAAGCACCACATGTTGAAGGATTTATGACAATATAACTTCTGTGTGGATATGAGAAAACATAAATCATTACGTTGTCTTCCTTGTCCAACATCAACAATTTTGGCATAATTTTGATGGGGGCTCACAATCACAAAAGATTTCCAAGATAGTGTATTTACATGTGAAAGTTCTCTTCCTTATACTAATTATTCATGAATTGCTTGTATGACCAATATTGTGATTGTCAAGCCTCAAAATATTTCACTTTCTAAACCCAATGTGAAGCTACCACTAGGCATGATATGATCTCAATTTCATGACATTCAATTTATTCAACAATTTACTCATAGAATATAAGTGAAGCACAAGAGTAAATGACAAGCTACTCCAAAAAGATATAAGTGAAGATCATGAGTATAATATTTCTTTCTCTCAAATTAATTTAAGTGAAGCAAGATAGAATTTCTTCAAAAATATTAAAGCACACTGTGCTCAAAAAGATATAAGTGAAGCACTAGAGCAATTCCATAGAAAAGAGCTTCATTGACGGGATGTGCATGCCGCTTACCTAGCCTCCCTGGCAACTATTTGAGGTCTCTATTTTATTTAAAAACTTTCAGACCTAAGTATTTGTTTAAAACAGCAAGCAAAACAAAACAAAACCAAACAAAATGAAAATCCAAGAATGGCAGACATCATGTGAAGAAGCAAAAACTTAGGTTCAACCGGGACTAACCGATGATTGTTGAAGAAGAAAGGTGGGATGCCTACCGGGGCATCCCCAAGCGTAGATGCTTGAGACCTCTTGAAATATTATCTTGGGGTGCCTTGGGCATCCCCAAGCTTGAGATTTTGTGTCTCCTTAATTCCTCTCATATCACGGTTTTCCTAAATCTCAAAAGCTTCATCCACACAAAATTCAAAAAGAACTCGTGAGATAAGTTAGTATAAACTAATGCAAAAACCTTATCATTCTCTATTGTAACAAATCACTAAAATTATTATTCAACATTTCATAATAAATGCCTCTGCATATTTAATACTAATATCCTCAAATAGAATCATTAAACAAGCAAACATATGCAAACAATGCAAATATAACAGCAATCTGTCAAACCAGTAAAGTCTGTAAAGAATGCAATATTCATCATACTTCCCTAACTCCAACAATTCTGAAAAACTTACCACACTTTAGAAAATTTACCAGAGCTTATTTTGCAAAAAGTTTCAGCATTTTATCACATTGTGACTTCTCTAGGGAAATTTTGCGACAGCGATAAACTTTCTGTTTTCTAACAGCAACATGTATACTTGCAAAATAAGCATGGTGTAGGCTATTCTTGACATTTTTATTGAAGAGAAAGATGCAAAACATTATTCTAAATAACAGCAAGCAAATACTAACAAAATAAATTGACGCTCCAAGCAAATCACATACCATGTGACGAATGAAAACATAGCTCCTAGTGAGGTTACCGATAATGTTGAAGACGAAAGAGGGGATGCCTTCCGGGGCATCCCCAAGCTTAGTTGCTTGGAACTTCCTTGAATATTACCTTGAGGTGCCTTGGGAAATCCCAAGCTTAGGGTCTTGTCACTCCTTATTCTCCTCATATCGACATCTCATCTAAAACTTGAAAACTTCAATCACACAAAACTTAACGGAACTTCGTGAGATAGCTTAGTATGATAAAGAGCAAACCATTTCACTTTGGTACTGTCAAAGAAAAGATTCATAATTATTTCCACACAATTCCTACCATAGCATATCATTTACAAATTTATATTGAGAAATATAAGCCATAGAAACTAGGAAACAAGCAAACTATGCATTGAAAACAGAATTTGTCAATAACAGAACAGTCTGTAGTAATCTGTACACAGACCATATTTCTGCTACTCCAAAAATTATGAAAAAAACGAACCACGTGAGAAATTTGTATATTAAACTTCTGCAAAAAGAATCAAATCAAAAGCACTCTTTTGTTAAAAATAAGAATTATTTTCATGAGCGCAAAATTTTTTGTTGCGCAGAATCAAGTCAACTATCATCAACACTATCCCAAAGGCTTTACCTGGCACTTTATTGAAACAAAAGCAATAAAACATGATTAATACGGTAGCTTAATCATGTGAACATGCCAAAACAGTAGGTAAAAGTGTTGGGTTATCTCCCAACAAGCGCTTTTCTTTAATGCCTTTTAGCTAGGCATGATGATTTCAATGATGCTCGCATAAAAGATAAGAATTGAAACATAAAAAGAGCATCATGAAGCACATGACAAGCACATTTAAGTATGACCCACTTCCTATGCATAGGGATTTTGTGAGCAAGCAATTTATGGGAACAAGAATCAACTAGCATAGGAAGGCAAAACAAGCATAACTTCAAAGCTTTCAACACATAGAGAGGAAACTTGATATTATTGCAATATGTAAAAGCATATGTTCCTATCTCATAATAATTTTAAGTGGCATCATGAACGAATACAAAAATATAAATATCACATAAAGCATTCTTTTAATGATGCATAAGCATATAAATTTTCTTACTCTCCACATGAGCAAATTTCTTCTCATCGATAGTAGTAGGAGCAAACTCAACAAAATAACTATCATGAGAGTGAAAATTAAAATCATGATGACAAGTTTCATGGTTATCTTTATTATTTGTAGCATACATGTCATCACCATAATCATCATAGATAGCAACTTTGCAGCTATAATCAATTGAAACCTCTACCAACATAGTGGATTCATCATTAAATAAAGTCATGACCTCTCCAAATCCACTTTCATCAATATAATCATCGTAAATAGGAGGCATGCAATCATCATAGTAAATTTTCTCATCAAAACTTGGGAGACTAAAAATATCATCTTCATCAAACATAGCATCCCCAAACTTGTAGATTTGCATATCATTAGCGTCATGGATATTCAAAGAATTTATACTAACAACATTGGAATCATGCTCATCATTTAAATATTTTGTGCCAAACATTTTATTGACTTCTTCTTCTAATAATTGAGCACAATTTTCTGATCCATCATTTTCAAGAAAGATATTATAAAGATGATCAATAATATGGTGCAACCTCGATTCCATTTTTATGTAGTTTTCTTTTATAAACCAAACTAGCGATAAAACAAGAAACTAAACGAATCAATTGCAAGATCTAAAGATATACCTTCATGCACTCACCTCCCCGGCAACGGCGGCAGAAAAGTGCTTGATGTCTACTACGCAACTTTATTCTTGTAGACTCGTGTTGGGCCTCCAAGCGCAGAGTTTTGTAGGATAGTAGCAATTTTCACTCAAGTGCATGACCTAAGGTTTATCAATCCGTGGGAGGTGTAGGATGAAGATAGTCTCTCTCAAACGACAATGCAACTAAATACAAGAAATATCTTGTTTCCCCAACACACCCAATACAATGGCAAATTGTATAGGTGCACTAGTTCGGCGAAGAGATGGTGTTAAACTGTAATATGGACGGTAGAAATATATTTTTATAATCTGAATAAATAAAAACAGCAAGGCAGCAAATAGTAAACGGGCACAAAAACGGTATTGCAATGCTTGAAAATGAGGCCTAGGGTCCGTACTTTCACTAGTGCAACCTCTCAACAATGCTAATATAATTGGATCATATAACCACCCCTCAAAGTGCGATGAAGAATCACTCCGAAGTTCCTATCTAGCGGAGAACATAAGAATAAATTGTTTGTAGGGTACGAAACCACCTCAAAGTTATTCTTTTCCTTCGATCTATTCAAGAGTTCATACAAAAATAATACAGAGCTATTCGATCTATCCTAGAGTTTGTACTAAAATAACACCAAAGCAAATTCATATTCATAATACTCAATACAACACAAAGAACTTCAAAGAGTGCCCCAAGATTTCTACCGCACAAACAAAGACAAGAACGTGCATCAACCCCTATGCATAGATTACCCCAATGTCACCTCGGGAATCCACGAGTTGAGTGCCAAAACATATATCTAGTGAATCAATACGATACACCATTGTCACCACGAGTATTCAATTGCAAGACATATATTAAGTGTTCTCAAATCCATAAAAGTTTCCAATCCGATAAAAACGAAATCTCAAAGGAAAAAACTCAATCCATCACAACAAGATAGAGAGGGGAAAACACCATATGATCCGACTATATTGACAAAGCCCGCAATACATCCAGATCGTGACATCTCAATAACACGAGAGAGAGAGAGAGAGAGGGAGGGAGGGAGAGAGATTAAACACATAGCTATTGGTACAAACCCTCAGCGCCGAGGGTGGACTCCTCCCTCCTCATCGTGGTGGCCGCCGGGATGATGAAGATGGCCACCGGTGATGAGTCCCCCCACCTGCAGGGTGCCGGAACAGAGTCTAGATTGGTTTTCGGTGGCTACAGAGCATTGCAGCGGCGAAACTTCTAATCTAGTTTAACACCGAGGGGTTCTGGAATTTTGGGGAATTTATAGGATAAAGAGGGGGTGTGGGAGGCCACCGAGGTGGGCACAACCAACCTGGGCGCGCCTGGGCCCCCAGGCACGCCCTGGTGGGTTGTGCCCCCCTCGGGGCACCCCCCAGGTGCTGCTCTAGCCCATCCTGAGTGTTCTAGTCCATAAAAAATCTCCAAAAAGTTTCGCGGTGTTTGGACTCCATTTGATATTGATTTCACACTACTAGGGAAAACCTTATACACAAAACTTTAGCAGTAGCGCGTGTTAGAAAAGCACGCTAGAGCTAAGTAGCAGTAGCGCGTTGCCGTAAACCGCGCTACAGATACAATTGTAGCAGTAGCGCGCCTGAAGATAAAAGCGCTACTACTAAAATTCCCACTTCTAAGCCGATAGGCTACACATAGTAGTAGCGATCTACTGCGAACAACGCTATTGCTAGTTGGTTTGTAGCAACACGTTTACGCAGAAAGGCGCTACTGCTAAAGGAAATAAAATAAAATGGAAAGAAGATAGAAAAGTAAATGAAAATGAAAGAGATAGAAAAAGGAGAAAGGAAAAGAATAAAATGTAAATAAAAATAAATGAAAAAAGGGAAAAAAGAGAAATGAATAGCAGTAGCGCATATCCGGAAACGCGCTATAGCTAACTTAGCAGTAGCGCACTTCCCGGAACGCGCTACTGCTACTTTTGACTTAGCCGCGTGGTTCGTTCCTCCCTCCCCCACTTCCCCCAAATCCAAACTCCTCCGCTGTCGCTACCGCCGTCGCCCGTCGGCCGCAGCACGCTCTCCCGTCGCTCTCCGCACACCCTCGACACCGCCCCCGACCCCGACCTCGACGCCGCCCTCCGCCGCGCGCCCGAGCCCTGACCTCGACCTTGACGCCGCCCGCCCCTCCCTCGCCGCAGGCACCCAAGGTGAGTACAGCTGCTCCTCCCCCTCCCCTACCTCTGCCTAGGGTTCTTCAAATTTTAATTGCATCAAATTATTTAGGGTTCATCTAGGGGTGGAAACGAACCGGATGCGGATCGGATAGTGCTCTTACCACTTCCATTTTCATATTTACAAAACGAATACGGATGTTATCGGATATGGATGCGGCTCGGATGTTTTCTTGATTCGGAACGGATACGAATAATAGCGACATATTAATTAAGTGTATTAGTGAATAGCTATGTGACATGAAGCATTCAACTTGTGACATACAATAAGTCAATGATAAATAGGTTTATGAATAAACACTATTGTAATGCATAATAATTTCTAAGAATCATAAAACAAGTAAAATTTGACCACTTATTTGACTTTTAAGTTGGATAATTGGAATATCCGATCGAATACGAATATCGAATATTTCGGATTATCCGCTACCACTTTCCACCCCTAGGTTCATCAAATTAGATGGTAATTAGGGCAGTAGTTCCTAGGTACTAATTAGTTAGCAAGAACTACGTACTAATTAGGTACTAGTTTATTTTTATTTATAGTAAGTTTATTTTTAGTAAGAACTAGTTGAATTAATAGAACTAGTTGAACATGTCACATTGTTGTTATTTTTTTAGTTAATGCAATTATTACCGCATCGACGTCGACGATGCCTATCCCGCATCCTCGCTGCCGACTCCATGGAGGACACCGCTGACTAGATGGGCCATCTCCGGACCTGGGCTCACTGGCTGGTCTGGGAGGCGCTACCTACCGGGGGCGCAGCTTGGTGCGGAGCCAGCCCGTCGTTGACCCGAACCTTCTTTGGTGGCGGTCTCGTGGGCCAGTGACGGTGCAGAGGCTTGAGGACCCCGTGGAGGCGGTACGTCACCATGTCAGGGAGGAGGACGCGCACGTCCGTCGCTACTTGTTTGCGTTGGAGTGCAGGTTCTCCAAGACCTGACAGGTTCTCCAGGGATCTCACTGGAGCTATGATCCTGTGATGGTTCCTTTTCTTTGGGTGTCCACCGCCCGCGCCAATACCCGTCGTGCGCTAGGGTTTTAGTTGTATTAGTGATGTTATATGTATGATACTATTCGGGATGTATTAGTGATAATATCCGACGATGTACGGATGCATGAGATTATTTACTTTTGCTTATTGAATGCATGCTAATTTGAATACTTATTTATTTTACGATTTGGTTTTGCTTATTGAATGCTCATGTCAATATGAGTCCTATAAGATATTTCAAAATGTATATCTTGTGTTGCTCAAATAGGATATGTGCTTGCCCAAGTGGTCGGTCATGTTTGCAGGTTACACCTCCGAGTGGCCTATGTTTTGCCAGAGTGTTGATTCATTTATGTTCCGACAAATTTCAGGCGCTCTATATGTCCTATTTTAGCAAAGGTCATGCCAGATTTTTCCGTGAATTTTGGCATGACTTGTGCCAGAATATGTAGGAATTATCGAGTGCCCCGGATTTGTGTGTTGAATATCCTGGTAGTGGCCTTCGACCAATTTTCAATAAATGTTTCAACTATGAACATAGGAAATGTCTGACGACGTGCGAAGACGAGCGCGGCCTGTGTGACAGAATCTTCCTAGATGATGATAGGCGCTTCAGCATCAAGCTGGACGAGAACTTTGAAGTGGATACAGTAAATCACAACGACAAGACTTTTTTCGTAATTAAGCATGACATCTGCTTCATTTGCTTCAACTTATAATTTAATTTTTTTCACTATTCTACTAGAGTATCCGCTGCCATGCAAGAGTTTTTGTCTTGGATAAGATAGGTTTCGGTAATATGAAAACTACTATGGAGGTAAGAGAGTTTACTTGAAGACAGAGCATGGTTATATTTTCCATGCTAAATTATACAACACAGACACCTACACCTATGTTGAATGCAAAACTTGGCAAGCACTATGCAAGACTTATGCATTTGAGCCTGATATGGTTGTCACCTTTGATATTCGTCCGGAAGATGATATTGAAGGTAATATCGACATCTGGGTCAATGTGCAGACGCCTCCAGTTATACCATTATGTGAGTTTCTCAACCATATTTATGTCTTCGATACTGTTTATTCAAAATTAGTTGACAACTAATTTCTATTGACAGCTTATTTATATTCAAGCAAACATGTCTGGCACTTGGTAGACATGACCGTCCACTGTCCCGGGGCTGAACTAAACCGCGAGGAGATAGGTCATTATGTTTCATGGCTTGAGGATCTTCATACTGTCAAGACAAATTATTTTCCTGGACTTAAAAATCTTAGTACTCATAGCGTGCGACCAATAGTGTTCGTATTGAACTACGGTCACATCTATTTAGGAAAGATGGTAAAATGTTTACTATTTGTCCTCAGTGCATCTTTTGCATACATTATTTTTTTAAGCTAAACTTCATTGCTAAGTATGTTAATATACGATGTTCTTCAACAGGAACTCCCGATGAATGTTGTGTCTCATTGGATCGAGACTAAAGGTCGCATGAGAATGGTTAGCTTATGGCCAAGATATCCTACAATGCAATTTAGTGCATTCAGGATTTCTAAAAGCGAGGAATGCTCAATAGTGAAAGACTGGAGCAAAATTGTGAACGATCGCAGAGAAGTACTAGGGGGCAGCAATCAGAAGCGCAACCCACGATTAGGAGACAGGTTCATCTGCATGCTCCAACATGATGAAGCAGGAGTGCTATACATGTTTTATACTATTTTACCTGAGAGAGAGCAGCAGGAGTGATTAGCTAGCTAGAAATGAGTTATGATGATCAAATAGCTAGTCTTGGTGGTAATGACTATGATGATTATTATTAGCTAGTGTTGGTGGTGACTAGATAGCTACCGCAACTAGTGTTGGTGGTGATTAGCTTGCTAGAGTGAGTTTGAAGATGATGATGTGTGCTACACACTACTAGGAAAAGGGCTAAAGATAGGATTGACACTAATGGCGCACCAGAGAAGTGGTGCGCCACTACTATATACTAATTAAGACTGGTGGAGCTACGCCATTAGTGTGGAATACACTAATGGCGCACTGTGCGAAGGTGCGCCACTAGTAAAACATTTTTTTCATTTTTCAAACATTCTATCAAGATCCGAGCAAAGTGCTCCATTAGTAGTTAGAACTACTAATGGCGACCGGAGACAGAGTGCGCCAAGAATTTTTATTTACTTTTGGCAAAAAACTTATTCCTCCTCCTTCCTCCCCACTCCAATCAGACGCCCTTGCTGCCCCACACCCCGCCCCAACCAGACGCCGCCCCCCCACGCCCCTCCGTCCCTCGGCGCGCGCCGCCCGCCCTTCGCCCCCCCGCCCCTGCTGCCACTGCTGCCCGCCATGCATGGGCGCCCAACCGGCCGAACCCTCCGCTGCCCCGCCCCCAGACATGCCCTCCAGCCCGGCTGCGCCCCGTCCGCCTCCTCCTCTCTTCTCCCGCAACCTCCCCTACCCCTCTCCACCGCCTCGTCACCTCAGCGCCGCCGCTGTCTCCTCGAACCCTAGCTCACGGCGCCGGGACGACCACCTGTCGGCCTCACCAGCCGCAGCCCTCAAGCCCCACGCCGCCCTCGGCCTCGCCTCTCCACCAGCGGGCGCCCTTCCTCCGCCGCAGCAGCAGCAAAGCAGAAAGATAAATAGCCGTGTAAAACTGTGTTGTGAAGTTAAGATGATGATGCTATTTTCTTATATGGTGAAGATATACTGTAAAACTGTGTCATGGTATAAAGAAGCCATATTTAGCTCAACTGCACTGTGTAAAACTTTTCTGCTTTTAGTATTGTTTGCATCGAGGTGGGCTAAAATCATTTTCCTTGCTACCTCTTTATAGTCTAAGTTTGTCTATTTGTAGAACAACAAAGAGTAGCATGGAACATATAAATACCATGGACCATGTGCATTTTATTCTGCAGTGTTGTATAATACTACCTTGTACAATATTAATAGTAGTACATCAAGAATAGCATAACACTCCAAAGACACCATCCAGGTCTTACAAGCAGTTACACTACACATGCATATAATGAAGAACTACATCTTTAATTCAGAAATCGCCAACTTGATAATTAGTTCATCCACGGATATCGAGTTGGTGCCCATGGTCCTTTGTCTTAGTTTCATCATTATGGCCTGTTATAAGTTGGTGGTTTGTGATTAATACCACGAAAATCTCCCACGGAGACATCACGGTGGGACTCTATGGTAGTGGTAGTTTCAACATTTGCTATTTCAGCACTATTTCTCACACATCCTGCATTGGTCGCACTGTAAACATGCCCGCCAAGGGATGAACTCATCCCACTAAAGGATGCCTTCGCTCTGCATTAATCACTTTGTGAGAGAATAGAACTTGCCTCCGTGTGCAACGCCTCCAAGACATTGTAGGAGAACATAATTGCAAGGACAAGTAGTAGGCCAACAAAGTGTTTTTCTTCTGCTTTTCAAACGTATTTATTTGAGCCAAAGTCACTTGGAGGCCCAACATATTTGTTGTGAATCATGTCAATGGGCCACCAATGGCCATATTTGTTGTGAATCACGTCAATGGATCACCATGCATCCATGCACTAGATAGATTGATATACATATACATACGATATATTTCCCTCATATTTGTTGTGAATCATGTCAATGGGCCACCAAGGGCCAGCAATGACCAATGTGCATCTCTAGAAAGTTAATGGGTTGTTAATTTGAGGACACAATCTGACTTTCGGTCTCCAACTGTGCTTCCTTCTAGTTTATGTAGTTTGCTCAATCGTATTGCCCGTGGGATCATACAAGCTTTTGTATCGTCATTGGTATCGTTGTTACTAAGATAAGCATTATTAGATGCTCATCAGGTTTGGATATGTTAGTATTTTGATTTGCATGCATAGCTTGGGAACTATAAATTATAGTGAAATTAAGTAGAAATTATAGTAGTTTGGTTCTGCTTTTGCTGGTGTTTGGTTCTAAAGATGAGTAGCAATTATAGTAGGAAGATGATGCATAGTAGTTTTATGTTGTTGTAGTAGTTGTACTTGTAGGAACATTAGATACATTAACAAGTGTCATGTTGTTGTATTAGATACAATAGTAGTATCATGTGTCTGAAGATGAGTAGTTGTAGGAAGATGATGCCCTAATGGAAGTGACATGAATATTTGGCCTACCTTTTTTCGATGTTGGTTCATTAATCTTAAGCCCATCATGTTTGTTGGTTGTTTGTCTGTCATGTTGTTATTACTTCCATTAGGGCATCTGTTGGTTCATTAACCTTTCTAACATCTGCATGTTTCGTGTTTCGAGGAGGTAAAGGAAGTGAAGTTCGATAAAGGTAACAAAGAGCAACACCTCCAAGGTGAGAAATATGTTCCTATTTATCTTTTTTGCTCAAGTTCTTCAAGACATCATATAATATAGAGAAGTGCAGGTCAAGTGGTGCAATCATATACATCTGCCACTTAAGTCATCCTTCCCTTTAAGCAGAGTGATGCCTTTCGATGTCGCACAATAATGTTTGTTGCAAGAACATTCTACTCTTAGTGTTCGTTTGTTTACTACATAAAAATATATAGTTTTGCTGCTGTTATGCCTGTATTCACTGCAGCTGCTGTTGTACTTGTGATGATGTTGTAGGTACCCCGAGAGGCCCTTGAGTTTGCCGGAATGTCGATTAACTTCCGTTCCAGCAAATTCGGGTACTCCATATGTACTATTTTCAGCAAAGGTAATGCTGAAATTTTCCGTGAATTTTAGCATTACTTTGCTAAAAATAGGACATATGGGGTACTTGCGACTAATGCCTGTTATCATGCATGTTTTATGATCTGTTGTAAGGGTACTAATTGGTCTCTTCGCTGCTTAATTATCGAGATGGCGGAAGCAGCCACCGCCGCTCTGCGACAACGCAAAGACTGAGTTGGATGCTTCCGAGTTCTTCACTATCATACTTGGGACTTCAAGATCATCCATGACGCAGGTATATAAAATGAGAGATCTCCCTAGCTTCACCCATCTCATTATGATATCTGTTGTTTGCCTACATCACTCATTGTCCCAAACCGCAGAGGCTGCCCGACAGCTTTAAGAACATCTTGATGGGTGAAGATCCGCCAAATAATGTGAAGGTGCGACAGGCCGGCAGTGGGTTTTGCAGGCTGTGGGATGTGTAGTTGGTGATCAAGGAGGGCCACATATACTTGTCTCGTGGGTGGGAGAAGTTCTACCGTGCCTACGACCTGCGGCTGGGGTACTTCCTTCTCTTCACGTACGATGACGACGCCACCATGCTCATCGTGAAGGTGTTCAACGCGACTATGTGTCGCATGCACTACGCTGAAGATTATGATGCCGGTACATTCTGCCTCTTCTTATTCCTGTACATTTGGCTTTGTCTCACATCGATTGTTAACGGTCATTGTTGCATTTGGAAAGGTAATGGGAGCAAAGAGCGACAATGGCTACAGCCAAAGCAGCAGCGACCATGGTCAGAAGCGAAGCAAAGAATGACCATGGTCAGAAGCGAGAGCAAGCAGCAATTGTCAGAAGCGAAGCAAGAGCGATTCTCGCAGCAGATAGACAACAAGAAGGATGATCCGGACTGGAGTGCGGGAGAAGGGGAGCAGAGGGATGAGGAGCTGCAGGATGACGATGGGCATCAGCCGAGGATGACCTAGCGCTGGTGGTGGCTGACCAAGGGCAAGAGATGGTGGTGGCTGACCATGGGCAAGATATGGTGGTGGCTGACCATGGGCAAGAGATGGAGGTGGCTGAGGATGACCTAGTGATGGTCGTGCTCAAGGTGGCCTCGCGATGGTGGTGGTGCTCGACAATGACCACGCACCGGTGGTGGCGCCGGCGATCCCACACCGGGCGACATGACCACGCCAATTGAGGTAGAAGACTACATCCCACCGCCTCCACCGCCTCCACCGCCTCGCCGCTCTTGGCGATCGACCGAGGAAGGAGAAGGAGAAGAACAATGCATGAGAACTGAACTTTGTCGTATGTCGATCTCCAAAATGATATATATATATATATACTTAGTTACCTATGTTATCTCTAATATGCTTAGTTTCCTATAGGTTAGCTTCATTTTACCTAAGTTGGCTCTAATATGCTAACTTAGAGCTTATATGCTTAGTTTCCTATAGGTTAGCTCCAAAATAACTTATGTTAGCACAAAATGATCAAGTTTACATAATAAGCTTATAGCCTTTTTCTTATTCTTCTTCTTTTCCAAAATGACATAGGTTAGCTTCATTTTACCTAAGTTGGCTCTAATATACTAACTTAGAGCTTATATGCTTAGTTTCCTATAGGTTAGCTCCAAAATAACTTATGTTAGCACAAAATGATCAAGTTTACATAATAAGCTTATAGTCTTCTTCTTATTTCTTTTCCAAAATTCTTCTTATTCTTCTTCTAGTGTTCTTCTTCTTCTAGTATTCTTCTAGTCTTCTTCTTTTTCTTCTTCTAACTTCTTGTTTATCATTTTGCAGATTTGATTTAATTCACGGAAGCTTGCATGGATGGAGTGCATCTTTTCCATTTATGTTTTTATTTTGTATCAATGTGAAACTTTTGTGAATTGATGGATAACAGTGTTGGATGAACAATGTGAAACTTTTGTAATATGTAACGATGGAACTTGTGTGTTGGCTATGTATGTATATATGATGGAACTTGTGTGTTGGCTATGTATGTATATATGATGGAACTTGTGTGTTGGCTATAATTGTTATATGGATGCTTGTTGTATATATATATATATGTGTTGGATATCTCATAGGTGAAATAGTGACCTGAGATTAAGAAAAAAAATTAAAAAAATTGTTACTAATGGCGCATTACAGTGTGGTGCGCCATTAGTATAGTAGACACTAGTGGCGCACCGTGGGCAAAACTAATGGCGCACTGCCTGGTGCGCCATTAGTATACCAGATACTAATGGCGCACCAGTGGTGCGCCATTAGAAAAAAATTCTAGTGGCGTGATACTAATGGCGCACCAGTGATGCGCCATTAGTAGGCAAAACTGGTACGCCATTAGTAGCCCTTTTCCTAGTAGTGGCACTATGTCTATGATGATTAAATAACTACGGTTGGTGGTAATGACGATGATGATGATGATTAAATAGCTTGTGTTGGCAGATTAGATTCGAGTGGAGGCAACATGTGGTGCACATCGAAAGTACTACTAGTCCAAACTAGATCAAGTTTGGATTAGTAGTATACTTTTGACATGCACCACATGTTGGCTCCACTTGAACCTAATCCACCTTCATTTGACACACTTTATGGACATATTGATATAACAACCTCATAATTGGTATTATACCAAAATTTGTATACCGGCGTATAAATACACTAAAAATAAAAAAATGAAAAAAATAATACTAGTAGCGATGGACAGGAAACACGCTACTACTAGTTAGATTAGCAGTAGCGCTGGAGTAACCACGCGATGCGGCTATATATCTTAGCAGTAGCAAGTGCCGCACGCACTACTGCTAAGTAATAACTGTAGTGCCTTACTAGTAGCGCGGTTCCCCGCGCTACAAATAGGCATCAAGCCCACGCTACTACTAGGATTTTCCCTAGTAGTGTCATGCGATGTAAAAAACAAGCAAAAAACAGCAACTGGCACTGGGCACTGGGTCAATAGGTTAGTCCCAAAAAATGATATAAAGTTGCTATAAAATGATTGTAAAACATCCAGGAATGATAATATAATAGCATGAATACTTCATAAATTATAGATACGTTGCAGACGTACCAATGTGTTTCGATGTCATTTCCCTCGCTGCCGCAAGAGTCACTGCAGCGGGGGGATACCGGCTTGCTTCTGACCAGATGGTGCTGCTCCAGTGGCTGCGCTCGCGGGTGCGCTGAGGAGGCGGGAGCTACGTGCCCGCCTCCTGCGCCATTGTTGTTGTCTTCGCCAAAGGGTCATGGAAGATGACGCCTCCAACGCCTCCACCACCTGTTCCCGCCATAGTGGGCACAGTGACCGCGCCGCCTGCGCTCGTCGTGCCTACTATGGCGTTCGTTGCCATGGAGTCCTTCTTAGGCACCATGAATGATGAAAATGATGACGAAGCTCGATGAAGTCACGCGTCATCTGCTAATCCAGGTTCACGCCATTAAACTCCCCTACCTGGCACGCCAAAGATGTCGGTGTGGACGACCATCTATGGGGCCATCTAGCCCCTTTGTGGTTCGGCGAGGCAAATGCACAGAATGCAAAGAGCAAGACTAACAAAGGGCGCCGCGATATTTACCCAGGTTCAAGCCACCTTTGAGGTGTAATACCCTACTCCTGCTTTTGTTAATTGGATGTGTGGGTGCACAAGTACAAGGAGTGCTTTCCCCCGGCAAGGTGCAAGGAGAAGGCAGCTACGCGTGCAAGTGTGCATGGAGTTCAACTATGTTCGAATCCATGTAAAGGTTGCCATTGCCCTCCTTTTTTAGCTCAAGGGGTTACCTTAGTGGCAGAAAGGTAATTACATATTGATTAGACAGTAAATAGTGCTATCATACCTAACTCTGTCGGGCTAGGACAACATCATTAAATGCTTTGTTAGGTGTCTTCAGGAGGAGGAGCCCCGGCAAGGTTGTTGCATCGCTTTCCCAACAACCTCTTATTATCTTGGCACGCCAATGGGACGAGTGCCATTAAAGGTAATCTTCCTTCCAGCAGGCTTCCACATGCCCGACAAAAGCCACGAAACCACCCGTGGGCTCCACAACTCATCGATTAGCGACTAGCTACTCGATGAGGTCGAGCGCTGGTAGCTAGCAAGAGCTTGCCGGGCCTTCACCTTGTTGGTTCGGGTTTGCCGGCAAGGGCTGCTTCTAGTGCCCTGTCTTGTTCTTCTCCTTGGTTAAGTAGGTTATCTTGGCCTTGAATCTTGGTCCACTTGATGCACTCCTTGATCTCTGGAAGAGAAGCTTCTCTTGGCCTGAAAGCCTTCTTCGTAGCTCATCGACTTCGGTCTTGTGAATCTCTGGTAAGTTCTTTCGCCGCCAAGGGAACTGCTACTCATCTATGCATAAGTCAGGGTGTGAAACACCCATGTTTTATACACCGACATGTACACATAGGAGCCGGGCGACCGAGCTAGTGACCGAAATCTAGCTTCAAAACTGATGCATATAAAGCCGAAATCCGAGATGCCAAATACTTTGGACCTTGTAATATAGCTGTATCTTTTTAAAGAACTTTGCAGCAAAGGGTCGTGCTTATAAAGAAATACGATAAGGACCTTAAAGGACACCGTTTCTTTATTTCATAATGTCAGGCCTTTACATGCTCAAGTGCAACAAGAGGAACTAAAAGAGTACATTATAAGAGGAAAAGGAAGAAAAAAATACAAGGCGGGTATTGACATAAGCTTTTAGGAACCCGGGCCACATCCTACCGCACGTCTACGCTTCCGGGCTGTTGACCAGCTTGTAGTCACCGATGGTGGTGTTCTAAGTAAGACTGGTGCAATCTCGGTCCGTTATGTGCCCTAGGCGTTTATTGGCTGAGTCCGTTGAAGGAGGTCTTGCAGGAGTCTGTTTATGTGGTTTAAGCGAAAAGTCCCTTGGCCAATCCCCTTGAAGGAGGTCTTGCAGGAGCCCCTTGAACTAGGTATGGAGATACTGATGGTCGAATCTCGGGCAAGTAACATATCGCCTGACAAATGAAATTGCATACGGGATTGACTGAATCCTTGACATTGTGGTTCAATAGATAAAGATCTTCATTAAATATGTGGGAATCAATATGGGCATCCAGGTCCCGCTATTGGTTATTAACCGGAGAGGAGTCTCGGTCATGTCTACATTATTCTCGAACCCGTAGGGTCGCACGCTTAACGTTCGGTAGCGCTAGCGTAGTATTGAGATATGGAATAGAGGAAAGTCAGAAGGTTGTTCAGATTCCTATATTGGATCTGAGATATCATGACAAGCTCCGAAATGGTTTTGAGGTAAAGATTTGTAAATGGAAAGTTGTTGTCTGGGTTCGGGAAAAAGATTGGTTTTTTCGGTATTGTACTCGGAAGTCACCGGAAGGTTCTAGAAGGTTATGGAGGGCTCCAGAAGTCCTCGGAGAGTTCCACCATGTCCCATATAGTAGCATGGTCCATAGCGGGACACCCTAGCCTTATTTGGCCAGCCGCACCAGCCCCTACTTGGCCCATGCGCCTAGGGGGGACACTAAGGGGAAGGCCCACCACCTGGCTTGGAGGCCACTCCTCCTCCCTTGGACCCCTCACCTCCTTGGAGGCGGGGATAGGGCTGTGCCCCAAGCCCTCCACACCCCTATATATAGTCGGGAGGGGGCACAAGGGCTGGAGACACCAAACCCAAGCCTCCTCTCTCTCCCGATAAGCCTCCACCTCGATCTGTCAGCGCTTGGCAAAGCCATGTTGGTGTTCCGCTACCATTACCACCACCATGTCGTCGTGTTGGTTCAGATATCATCTACCTCCTCTCCCTCACTTGCTTGATCAAGAAGGAGAGGATGCCGCCAAGTTGTATGTGTGCGAAACTTAGAGGTGTCGTCCGTTCGGCACTAGATTGGATTGGATTGTGATCGGATCGCGACGAGTACGACTACATCAACCGCGTTTGACGCTAACTCTTTCAGTCTACAAGGGTACATAGATGCAATCACCTCTCGTTGCTATGCATCTCCTAGATTAGATCTTGGGTGATTCGTAGGAATTTTTTGATTTTCATGCAATGTTCCCGGACAGTGGAATCATGAGCTAGGTCTATGCGTAGATGTATATGCACGAGTAGAACACAAAGTTGTTGTGGGTGTTCCCTTGTCTTATTTGGATCTGGCAGTATTGTGGGATGAAGCGCCTGGGACCAACCTTACATGTCCACGCAGATGAGACCGGCTCCACTGTTTGACAAGCAACTTGTATTGCATAAAAATCGCTTTGTAGGTGTCTGTCTCTCCTACTTTAGTTGAATCTGATTTGACAAGGGCAATCCTTCTAGAAGGTTAAAAGGCAACGTGTATATCACCGTTGTGGTTTTGCGTAGATAAGAACGGTTCTTATAGTTTGCCCTAGCAGCCATGTACAAATTGCAACAACAAAGTAGACGACGTTGAACTTGTTTTTGGAACGCGTGTTGTGATGTGGTATGGCGAAAACTTGATGTGATATATGTTGATGTATGAGATGATCATGTTTTGTAATAGGTTCACGACTGGCATGTAGATGAGTACGGCAACCAGCAGGAGCCATAGGTTTGTCTTTAATTTATTGCATGACTTGCGTGTCAATCATTAAACGCCATGTAATTGCTTTACTTTATCGCTATGTGTTAGCAATAGTTGTAGAAGCAATAAATGGTGGAGAGAGCCATGATGACGACACAATGATGGAGATCATGGTGTCATGCCGGTAACGATGGAGATTATGCTGATGCTTTGGAGATGGAGATCAAAAGCACAAGATGATAAAAGTCATATCATGTCACATATTCATTGCATGTGATGTTTATCCTTTTATGCATCTTATTTTTATTAGGACGACGATAGAATTATAAGATGATCCCTTCACTAAATTTTAAGATAAAAGTGTTCTCCCTAAAGCGCACCGTTGCAAAATTTCATCGTTTTGAAGCACCTCGTGATGATCGGGTGTGATAGACTCTATGTTCACACACAACGGGTGTAAGCCAGTTTTACACATGCAAAATACTTGGGTTAAACTTGACAAGCCTAGCATGTATAGGAATGGCCTCAGAACATGGAGGACCAAAAGGTCGAACATGAATCATATAGTAGATATGATCAACATGGAGATGTTCACTATTGATGACGATCCCATCTCACGTGATGATCAGACATGGGTAGTTGATATGGATTGTGTACACACTTAGACAACTTGAGGGGCATTAATTTAAGAGGGATTTCACTAATAATTTGATTAACTAAACCCATTATCATGAACATAGTCTAAAGTCTTTGCAAATTTATGTTGTAGATCAATGGCTCGTGTTGTAGCTTCCCTGAATTTTAATGAGTTCCTTAAGAAAGCTAAGTTTAAAGATGATGGAAGCAACTATGCGGACTGGGTCCATAATTTGAGGATTATCCTCACTGCTGCACAAAAGGCTTATGTCCTTGATGCACCATTCGAGGCGCCACCCCTTCAGCGTCCTCTATGGATGTTGTGAACGTCTGGCAGGCACGTTCGGATGACTACTTGATAGTTCAGTGCGCCATGTTTTACGGCTTAGAATTGGGGCTGCAAAGATGTTTTGAGCACCAAAGAGCATATGAGATGTTCCAGGAGCTGAAATTGGTATTTCAAGCTCATGCCCGGGTTGAGAGGTATGACACCTCCGACAAGTTCTTTAGCTGCAAGATGGAGGAGAATAGCTCCTTTAGTGAGCACGTACTCAAAATTTCTGGGTACTGCAACCGCTTGAATCACTTGGGAGTTAATCTTCCATATGAAATAGCGATTGATAGAGTTTTCCAATCACTGCCACCAAGCTACAAGGGCTTCGTGATGAACTATAATATGCAAGGGATGGAGAAACTGATCCCTAAGCTTTTTTGTGATGCTTAAGGCCGCGGAGGTAGAAATCAATAAAGAGCATCAAGTGTTGATGGTTAATAAGACCACTAGTTTCAAGAAAGGTAGGGGAAAGAAAGGGAACTTCAAGAAGAATTGCAAGGCAGTTTCCGCTCCTGTGAAGAAACCCAAGGTTGGACCCGAACCTGAGAATGAATGCTTCTATTGCAAGGGGATTGGTCACTTGAAGCGGAACTGCCCCAAGTACTTGGAAGATAAGGAGACTGGTAATGTCAAGAAATGTATATTTGATATACCTGTTATTGATGTGTGCCTTACTAGTGCTCGTAGTAGCACCTGGGTATTTGATACTGGTTCGTTTGCGAACATTTGCAACTCGAAACAGGTGTTGCGGAATAAACGAAGACTAGCTAAGGACGAGGTGACGATGCATGTTGGAAATGGCTCCAAGGTTGATGTGATCGTCGTCGGCACGCTCCCTCTACGTCTACCTTCGGGATTAGTTTTAAACATAAATACTTGTTATTTGGTGACTGCTTTGAGCATGAACATTATATCTAGATCTTGTTTTTTTGCGAGATGGTTATTCATTTAAGTCAGAGAATAATGGTTGTTCTATTTATATGGATAATATCTGTTACGGTCATGCACCCCTTCTGAATGGTTTATTCCTATTCAATCTCGATTGTAGTCATACACATGCTCATAATATTGATGCCAAAATATGCAAAGTTAATGACGATAGTACCACATACTTGTGGCACTGCCGCTTAGGTCATATTGGTGTAAACCGCATGAAGAAACTCCATGCTGATGGACTTTTGGAATCACTTGATTCTGAATCATTTGAAACATGTGAACCATGCCTCATGGGCAAGATGTAGCGACCCGACCTCATACGGTCAAGTCTTTGTGCTTAAGTGTCATCCCTGGATCGTTATTGCTGACATACACAGTACTCAAGGATTTATAACAGAATTCAATCACACACTTATTACATCGAATGTCTCAAAAGAGAACTTAATACAATAATATAGCATGGAAGCTTCGAAGGTAGAAGAGTCCATCCAACTCCACGGCAAAACTGAGTGCATGACTGCTACCTCTTGAGCACTACGTTGGTTTTCCCTTGAAGAGGAAAGGGTGATGCAGCAAAATAACGTAAGTATTTTCCTCAGTTTTTGCGAACCAAGGTATCAATCCAATAGGAGACCATGCACGAGTCCCTCGCACCTACACAAACAAATAAATCCTTGCAACCAACGCAATAAAGGGGTTGTGTAGCGACCAGACCTCAAACAGTCTGATCTCTGTGCTCAGGTGTCATCCCTGGATCAGTAATGCTGACACCACACAGTACTTGAAGGATTTATAACAGAGTAGCAATCACACACTTATTACATCGAATGTCTCAAAAGAGAACTTATTAAAATAATTATGGCTTAAGGCCAACTAATAACGATAACAGCGGAAGACTTGGAAGATAAGCGAGTCCATCAACTCCAACGGCATCACTGAGTATAGAACCACGACCTAAAAGCACCTTACTTGTCGTCTGAAAAATCTGCAACATGAAACGTTGCAGCCCAAAAACGGGTCAGCACATGGAATATGCTGGCAATGTAACACATAGAGAGTAATGAAAGAATAAGCTATACTACATGCATATATGGCTGGTGGAAAGCTCTATGGTTACAGTTTTTTTGAAAAGCCAATTTTCCCTCTTGCAAAGGAATACATTTTATTTAACTATCATGGTGGTTGTTAAACATTGAGAATGGTTGACAGATCCTCAATCCCAATTAAAATAATCATCATTAAAACCCAACAAGATTAATTAAAGTAACATGATGAGATTCACATGATATCCAAGTACTAGATACTCAAACGTCCATACCGGGGACACAGCTAACCATGATTAGTTTATACACTCGCAGAGGTTTATGACTTTTCCCCACAAGACTCGATCGCCTCCGTTGGGTTTCTCGCACTACATGATGTTTGAGAAATGGATGACCGAGACATAGTCTTTCAGAAGCGCTAGCACCTTACGAAGGGTAGACCGGTACACCTACTTTCCCCTACATCTGCTAGTCTACCCGTAAGAGTTCTCGCAACTTAATCAACTATGCCAGAGCCCATAATGGCTTGTGGCCGCACACGGAAGTTTCTAGTATGAATAATCTCATGATCCCTTTGGGCCTGGGTAGCGGTCCAAAAAAACAGGCAAGTCCTGGAATAACCAGGTACCTCAATCCACCCAGATGTGTATTAATGTTGCCACCTTAAATAAACCATTAATTAACATTCTCACATATGTCATGGAAAATCACTCACCCAATCCACGTCTACTTGCATAGCATGGCAAAATAAGCAAACGTAGAAGTAGCTCCCAAGGGTTTGATAATAAAACAGGTAATAGATACTACCTCAATCTACTTCCCAAAACCCACAATTTAATTAGATCCTAATCATGCAATGTTTGAGGATTGATCTAATGCAATAAAACTGGGTATTAGAAAAGATATGATCAAAGTGTTACTTGCCTTGCTGATGATCCGTGAAACCTAGAGATTCGAAGTAAAAGGCGGCGCACTCCGGGTATTCTATCACAGACAAACAAACAAGCATACAATAAGTACTCATCTAATGCACAGGTAAATCTCAAATAAAAGATCTAACCCGAAAGTTCAACTTAAGAACTCCGGTTTGCAAAAAGAATCAAATCAAACGAAGCAACGAAAGTCAAACGGCGAAAGAAAACAGCTTTGTTTTACTAATCTGGATCTAAGTCAAATTTTACAGAATCAAAACTTGTTTAAGTTGGTTATTCGGAAAGAGGGTTTCGAGACGAAACTCCAGGCGCTTGAATCGCCTGATTCCGATAAACGAGTGAAAAGTTATACTAAAACAAAAATCGGAGCAGAAATCACGATCAGAAAAATCACGGATTAAATCCGAGAAAAAGAAAAACGACGAACAGGTTAACGAACGAACGTTCGTTAACTAGATCTAAACGACGAACACGTTCGTTAAAACGAACGAACGAGCGAGCGCTCGCTATTTAACCGAACCCGGAAAAAAACCGATCTAAATAAAATTAAAAAAATGGAAACTTAAAAAAAACCGGTGAAAAACCGACGGAAAACCGAACGGTTTTCAAGGAAAACCGGCGGTGCGGATTTCGAGGCAACCTCGGGCGGCGGGTCATCGGCGGCGGCGGCGGTGGGCGCGGGTGGCGGCTAGGGTTCGGGGGCGCTCCCCCCGGCTTATAAAGCCTGCCGGTCCGGAGTCTCGGTCGGACACGGCCCGTAGGTCGGTTCGTTTTTTTAAATAATTCCGCGCAGAAAAACAAAGGAAAGAAATACTAAACGGACTCCAAAAATCCCGTAATAAATTTTGCCCGGCTTCTAAAATCAAGCCGGACTAGATGAACATTTATTTGGGGCCTAAATGCAATTTTGAAAAATGCACATTTTTCCTAAATTCAAATAAAATGGCGAAAAACTCCAAAATAAAATCTTATTTGATTTTATTATTAAATCCTCAATATTTCTTTATTTTGGGAAAGTCATTTTATTCCCTCTCTCATATTATTGTAATAGAAATAATTGATGATAAAATAATTAAAATCAAATGATCCTATTTTCAAAATTTGAGAAAACTCAAATATGAAAATAACGAAATCCCCAACTCTCTCCGTGGGTCCTTGAGTTGCGAGAATTTCTAGGATCAAAACCCAAAGCAAATAAAATATAATATGCATTGATGATCTAATGTATAACATTCCAAATTGAAAATTTGGGATGTTACAAACCTAACTCCTTAAGATGAATCTCCCTCGAGATTCGGGTTGGCTAGAAAATAGGTGAGGGTGGTCCTTTAGCAAATCTTCCTCTCGCTCCCAGGTGGCTTCATCTTCGGTGTGGTGGCTCCACTGAACTTTGCAAAACTTGATAACCTTGCTGCGGGTAACTCGACTGGCAACCTCGAGAATCTTAATTAGCTTCTCCTCATAGGTCAAATCATTATTCAACTAAATCGCTTCCAATGGCATTGTATCCCTTAGTGGTATTTCAGCCATCTCCGCATGGCACTTCTTTAACTGGGAAACGTGGAATACATCATGAACTCCTGACAATCCTTCGGGCAATTCCAACTTGTAGGCCAATTCTCCCATACGTTCCAAAACACGATATGGTCCTACAAAACATGGTGCTAACTTTCCCTTAACTCCAAAACGCTTAATTCCTCGTAGTGGAGATATCAAGATAAACTCGGTCTCCGACTTCAGAACTGTCTCCTTGCGTTTTGAATCCGCATAACTCTTCTGCCTGGACTGGGCTACCTTGAGCCTATCGCGAATCAACTTCACTTTCCGTTCAGACTCCTTAATCAAATCCGGTCCGAACAACTGGTGGTCTCCAACTTCATCCCACAACAACGGGGTCCTGCACCTCCTTTCGTACAAGGCTTCGAAAGGGGCCATTTTCAAACTGGATTGATAACTGTTGTTGTAAGAGAATTCCGCATATGGCAAATTGTCGTCCCAACTAGATCCATAATCTAGTGCACAAGCTCTCAAAGATATCCTCCAAAATCTGATTGACTCTCTCGGTCCATCCATGCTCATGGATGGAAAGCGTGCTAAACTCACTGGTACCCAAAGTTTCATGCAACTGCTTCCAAAACTTTGAGGTGAATTGGGTTCCTCTATCAGATACGATACTCCTCGGAACTCCATGTAAACATACAATCCTGGTCATGTATATCTTCGCCAACTTAGCACTGGTGTAAGTGGTCTTTACCGGGATGAAATGAGCTACCTTCGTCAACAGATCCACTACAACCCAAATTGAGTCATAGCCGGAATGAGTCTTGGGTAATCCCGTGATAAAATCCATGCTTAGTTTATCCCACTTCAATTCGGGTATCGGAAATGGCTGTAACAATCCTGCTGGCTTCCGATGCTCTGCCTTTACTCTCTGACATACATCACAAACTGCTACATATTCTGCAATATCTTTCTTCATTCTGGTCCACCAGAAAGTATTCTTCAAATCCAAATACATCTTGGTATTTCCTGGGTGAACCGAATATGGTGAATCATGTGCCTCTTGCAAAATCAACTTCCTGATCTCCGGGTCATTGGGCACATAAACACGGTCCTCAAACCATAGGGTGTCATGCTCATCCTCACGAAATCCCTTAGCTTTTCCTTCGCTCATTTTCTCCTTTATAGAGGCAATCTCTTTGTTAGTCTTCTGAGCTTCTCTGATTCTATCCATCAAGGTTGACTGAATATCTAATGCTGCTACATAGCCTCTCGGAACTATTTCCAACCATAGCTCACGAAGATCCTCGGCTAACTCCTTTGGTATTTCTCCCGTCATTAGTGTATTGACATGGCTCTTACGGCTCAATGCGTCTACCACTACATTAGCCTTTCCGGATGGTAATGCAATCTCATATCATAATCCTTGATGAGCTCCAACCATCTCCTTTGTCTGAGGTTTAACTCCTTCTGCGTGAAAATGTACTTCAAACTCTTGTGATCCGTATACACCTCACAATGATTTCCAATGAGGAAATGCCTCCATGTTTTCAATGCATGCACTACGGCTGCTAACTCCAAATCATGCGTGGCATAATTCAATTCGTGGGGTTTCAGCTTGTCGTGAAGCATACGAAACAACTCTTTCCCCGCATGAGCATCGCTCCAAGTCCTCGACGTGAAGCGTCGCAATACACCTCATAATCTTTAGTCTGGTCTGGCAAAATCAACACTGGTGAGGTAACCAAACGTTTCTTCAACTCCTGGAAACTAGCCTCACACTCCTCAATCCATATGAACTTGGTATCTTTCTTCAGCAACTCCGTCATAGGCTTTGCAATCTTTGAGAAGTTCTCAATAAATCTCTGATAGTATCCTGCGAGTCCAAGGAAACTCCGGATCTCTCAAACTGTTGTTGGTGCTTCCCAATTAGTCACAGTGATAACCTTTGTGGGGTCAACCGCTATTCCTTCTCCAGATATAACGTGTCCGAGGAACCCTACTTCCTTCAACCAAAACTCACATTTGCTGAACTTGGCATATAACTGATGTTCTCTGAGCTTCTCCAGTACCAATCGCAAATGTTCCTTATGTTCTTCTTCATTCTTCGAGTAAACCAAAATATCATCAATGAACACTACGACGAACTTATCCAAAAACTCCATAAACACCTTGTTCATCATGTTCATAAAATAGGTAGGTGCGTTAGTCAGACCAAATGACATAACGGTATACTCATACAGTCCATATCTCGTGGTGAATGCTGTCTTAGGTATATCCTGCTCTCGAATCTCCAACTGATGGTATCCTGATCATAAATCAATTTTGGAAAACACTTTAGCTCCTTGCAACCGATCAAACAGATCATTGATCATTGGTAGTGGGTACTTGTTCTTGATCGTTACTTCATTCAATCCACGATAATCAACAACCATCCTTGACGATCCATCCTTCTTTTCCACTAGAAGTACAGGTGATCCCCAAGGCGAAGAACTTGGGTGAATGTAACCTTTATCCAATAACTCCTTAATCTGCTTCTTAATCTCCACCAAATCCTTTGCGTGCATCCTGTATGGTCGCTTCGATATTGGCCCATGCTCGCAAAAGCTCAATCAAAAACTCAATATCCCGATCCGGTGGCATGCCTCGCAACTCTTCTCGAAATACGTCAGGGAAATCCTTTACCACTGGTACTTCCTCCTGCACAACTCCTGATAAGGAATTTACTTGCATTCTATATGGCACATGCCGGGATACATACTTGATCCTTCTTCCTTCTGGTGTCGTAAGCAAAATTGTCTTATCGGGCGCAATCGATGTTTCCTCCATACATCGACAGCCAATCCATACCAAGAATTACATCAAATCCTTGGGATTCCGAGTAATTAAATCCGCTGGGAAAATATGCCTTCCTATACTTAATGGCACTTGAAAACATCCTTGATGGCCATATACTCCGCTCCAGGTGAGCTTACTAGCATAGGTGTTTTAAGAATCCTAGTGGGCAGGCTATACTTATCCACAAATCCCCTTGATATGTATGAATGCGATGCACCAGTATCAAAAAGAACGAGTGCAGTAAATGACTTGACCAAAAACTTACCTATTACTGCATCAGGCTGAGCTTCAACCTCCTCCACGCTAACGTGGTTCACCTGTCCCCTGTTGAAAGGGTTCGGCTTCTTTCCAGAGCTTTTATTGCCATTCTGGCCTTCAGGACATTCATTGGCATAATGTCCGGTCTTCTGACACTTAAAGCAATTGATTTGGCTCAGGTCTTTCTTGGCTGGGGTTGATGGGGTGGTACGGTTCTGGCCGTTGCTTCCTCCATTCCCATTACCATTTTTGGGGCCATTATGGTTGTGTGAACTACCTCCTCCATGGGTATGCTGAAAATGAACTCCCGGTTTAGGGCTAAAACGGGGCTTCTGTTGAGTTCCAGAATTGTACTTCCCCTGTCCATACTCCCTCTTGCGGTTTTCAATCTGCTTCTGCTTCCCCTCAAACATAAGAGCACGATCTACCAACTCCTGGTAGTTATTGAAGCTTGCTACCATCAACTCGCATACTCAGCTCGTCGCTCATCCTTCCGAAACTTCTCTGTTTAGTGCATCCGTAGTAACGCTCATCTGGGGCATAACGTGCTAACTTACTAAAGTCATCCACATCTTCGCCAACTATCCGTCCTCCTTGGCGCAAATTGCAAACTCACGCTTCTTCATGGCCATAGCTCCTGCTGAAACATGGGCAAGACGAAAGCTTGTCAAACCGATCCCATGTGATAGTGTCTCTGAGGTAAGTGGTCTGTAAAATTCTCCCACCATGCTGCTGTGGGTCCTTCAAGCGATGTGTGGCAAATTTCACCTTTTCCTCTTCTCAGACATCCCAAGTGGTCAACTCCCTCCCTATCTTACGGAGCCAATCATCTGCCACTATTGGCTCGGTGCTACTGGAAAACACCGGTAGATTCAGCCTAAGAAAAAGGGTTAAATGATCAACAGGTGGTGGTGGTGGTGGGTTGTTGTTGTTGTTCTGGTTCTGGACTAGCAACTGCATCAACGCATTCTTCTGCTGGATCAACTAAGTGAGCTCCGGTGGGAAAGCAAATCCATTGTCACGTCTCGGAGGCATCTGAGGGTTTGTAGAAAAGACGAGAGTTAAGAATAGAATGAGGTCTAAAGAGAAAACACTACCCAAATGCACATGAGACAAAAGCACACAAAATCACTTCATTCAATCAAGCAAAAGCATACAAACGGTCTAGAAATATCGCAAAAGTGTGTGGACTATGCTATGTACATGGTGGAACACTACTACTGTTATGGTGGTCAACTAGAAAAACTGCTCCCATGAAGATTCCATGATATCCGCTCCAGCTTCATCAACATAGTCATCATCACTATCATCGGGATCTGAGTCGGTGTCGTTGATGATGATATAATTATCCGGGCAAGTGGAATCGTCATCTTCTCTTTTGGGTGTTGAACCTCCCATGAATACTCCAATCTTCTCCTTAAGGTTGCCGTTCTGTCTCACTAGAGCGACGATCTCCTCCATGTAGTCTTCACGTGTAGCCTTGAGTTCTTCTTCTAGCTCCTTGATCTTGGTCATGGCCTTCTGTAGGTCCTCCATACCTGCGCACATCTGGTTCTCCTGGCGTCGGATGTGCTGGTTTAATTCCTGAATGTAAGCTGCGATTGATCTGTCCCTCCTGGTGCTGATCATCTCCCATTGCTCATCTCGGCGCCCACAAATCTGGTAGATGGTATTGTTGAGATCATTGTGGTAAACTTTTCAAATTCGCCCCATGGCGATGTGGGCTGCCATGCTCTTTCCTAGACTCCAAGTTGGTGCATCAAAGGAAAACTCTATGGGCTCCGTGACTGGTGCAAATGTCCTGCCTGGAATTTGAACTTGAATCATCCAGCTCCTCTTGGGTAAAGTGGCGTTGAAAGTCCGGTGAAGCTTGGTATTCCTATGTTCGGTATCTAGTGACTTCCTTCAAGTGACATCCAAAGGGTGTATCTTCATCCGGTTGTGTGAACTTGTTCCTTGCATCCGCCATCCTAAAAGAATAGAAAAGATGAGGAGTCAGAAATGAGAAGAAAGAGTAGTGATCTAGGGCTTTAGCTTAGTGGCCGTCTCCTACGGTCGCGGTGCTCGACACCATCTTTGTAGCGACTGGACCTCAAACAATCTGATCTCTGTGCTCAGGTGTCATCCCTGGATCAGTAATGCTGACACCACACTGTACTTGAAGGATTTGTACCAGAGTAGCAATCACACACTTCTTACATCGAATGTCTCAAAAGAGAACTTATTAAAATAAATATGGCTTAAGGCCAACTAATAACGATAACAGCGGAAGACTTGGAAGATAAGCAAGTCCATCAACTCCAACGACATCACTGAGTATAGAACCACGACCTAAAAGCACCTTACTCGTCGTCTGAAAAATCTGCAACATGAAACGTTGCAGCCGAAAACGGGTCAAGACATGGAATATCTTTGGCAATGTAACACATAGAGAGTAATGAAAGAATAAGCTATACTACATGCATATATGGCTGGTGGAAAGCTCTATGGTTACAGATTTTTATGAAAAGCCAATTTTTCCCTCGCAAAGGAATACATTTTATTTAACTATCATGGTGGTTGTTAAACATTGAGAATGGTTGACAGCATCCTCAATCCCAATTAAAATAATCATCATTAAAACCCAACAAGATTAATTAAAGTAACATCATGAGATTCACATGATATCCAAGTACTAGATATTCAAAACGTCCATAACCAGGGACACGACTAACCATGATTAGTTTATACACTCTCCAGAGGTTTGCGCACTTTTCCCAACAAGACTCGATCGCCTCCATTGGGTTTCTCGCACTACATGATGTTTGAGAAACGGGTGACCGAGACACAGTCTTTTAGAAGCGCTAGCACCTTACGAAGGGTAGACCGGTACATCTACTTTCCCCTACATCTGCTAGTCTACCCGTAAGAGTTCGCACAACTTAATCAACTATGCCAGAGCCCATAATGGCTTGTGGCTGCACACGGAAGTTTCTAGTATGAATAATCTCATGATCCCTTTGGGCCTGGGTGGCGGTCCAAAAAAAACAGGCAAGTCCTGGAATAACCAGGTACCTCAATCCACCCCGATGTGTATTAATGTTGCCACTCTAAAAATCATTAATTAACAATCTCACATCTGTCATGGAAAATCACTCACCCAATCCACGTCTACTTGCATAGCATGGCAAAATAAGCAAACGTAGAAGTAGCTCTCAAGGGTTTGATAATAAAACAGGTAATAGGTACTACCTCAATCTACTTCCCAAAACCCACAATTTAATTAGATCCTAATCATGCAATGTTTGAGGATTGATCGAATGCAATAAAACTGGGTATTAGAAAAGATATGATCAAAGTGTTACTTGCCTTGTCGATGATCCATGAAACCTAGAGATTCAAGTAATGGCGCACTCCGGGTATTCTATCGCAGACAAACAAACAAGCATACAATAAGTACTCATCTAATGCACAGGTAAATCTCAAATAAAATATCTAACCAGAAAGTTTAACTTAAGAACTCCGGTTTGCAAAAAGAATCAAATCAAACGAAGCAACGAAAGTCAAACGGAGAAACAAAAGAGCTTCGTTTTACTAATCTGGATCTAAGTCAAATTTTACAGAATCAAAACTTGTTTAAGTTGGTTATTCGGAAAGAGGGTTTCGAGACGAAACCCCAGGCGCTTGAATCGCCTGATTCTGATAAACGAGCGAAAAGTTATACTAAATCCGAGAAAAAGAAAAACGACGAACAGGTTAACGAACGGACGTTCGTTAACTAGATCTAAACGACGAACACGTTCGTTAAAACGAACGAATGAGCGAACGCTCGCTATTTAACCGAACCGGGAAAAAAACCGATCTAAATAAAATAAAAAAACAGAAACTAAAAAACCGGTGAAAAAGAAAACCGAACGGTTTTCGAGGAAAACCGGCGGTGCGGATTTCGAGGCAACCTCGGGCTGGTCGCCGACGGCGGCGGGCGGCGGCTCGTGATAGCGGGCGGCGGCGGGCGGGGCGGCTCGGGCGGCGTGGCGGCGGCGGGCAGCTCGGCGGCGGCGGCGGCGGGCGGCGGTTTCGGCGTGGGCGGCGGCGGCGGCAAGGCGCGGTGGCGGTTAGGGTTCGGGGCGGGGCTGCTCAGATGGGCTGGCTCCCCCTCCCCAAAGCTTATAAAGTTCTGCGGGCCGAGTCCTCGTCGGACACGGCCCGTAGGTCGGTTCGTTTTTTTTAAAATAATTCCGCGCAGAAAAACAAACGAAAGAAATACTAAACGGACTCCAAAAATCTCGAAATAAATTTTCCCCGGCTTCTAAAATCAAGCTGGACTAGATGAACATTTATTTGGGGCCTAAATGCAATTTTGAAAAACGCACATTTTTCCTAAATTCAAATAAAATGGCGAAAAACTCCAAAATAAAATCTTATTTGATTTTATTATTAAATCCTCAATATTTCTTTATTTTGGTAAAGTCATTTATTCCCTCTCTCATATTTTTGTAATAGAAATAATTGATGATAAAATAATTAAAATCAAATGATCCTATTTTCAAAATTTGAGAAAACTCAAATATGAAAATAACGAAATCCCCAACTCTCTCCGTGGGTCCTTGAGTTGCGTAGAATTTCTAGGATCAAAACCCAAAGCAAATAAAATATGATATGCATTGATGATCTAATGTATAACATTCCAAATTGAAAATTTGGGATGTTACAGGTTGTCAATCTCTTCAAGGTCACTTACGAGAGTGAGATCTAATAGATATGATAAGTTAATATTTTTTGTATTTTTATGCTAAAGATGCAAAGTAAAATAAAAGGTAATAAAAATCGCTAAGTGTTGGAAGATTAATATGATGGAAAATAGACCCGGTGGTCATAGGTTTCACTAGAGGCTTCTCTCGAGAGCATAAGTATTACGGTGAGTGAACAAATTGCTGTTGAGAAATTGACAGAATTGAGCAAAGTTATGAGAATATCTAGGTATGATCATGTATATAGGCATCATGTCCGAAGACAAGTAGAACGACTCCTGCCTGCATCTACTACTATTACTCCACACATAGACCGCTATCCAGCATGCATCTAGAGTATTAAGTTCATAAGAATAGAGTAACGCTTTAAGCAAGATGACATGATGTAGAGGAATAAACTCATGCAACATGATATAAACCCCATCTTGTTATCCTCGATGGCAACAATACAATACGTGCCTTGCTGCCCCTACTGTCACTAGGAAAGGACACCGCAAGATTGAACCCAAAGCTAATCACTTCTCCCATTACAAGAAATATCAATCTAGTAGGCCAAACCAAACTGATAATTCGAAGAGACTTGCAAAGATAACCAATCATACATAAAAGATTTTAGAGGAGATTCAAATATTGTTCATAGATAAACTTGATCATAAACCCACAATTCATCGACCTCAACAAACACACCGCAAAAGAAGATTACCTCGAATAGATCTCCACAAGAGAGGGGGAGAACATTGTATTGATATCCAAAAAGAGAGGAAGAAGCCATCTAGCTAATAACTATGGACCCGAAGGTCTGAGGTAAACTACTCACACATCATCGGAGAGGCTATGGTGTTGATGTAGAAGCCCTCCGTGATCGATGCCCCCTCCGACGGAGCTCCGAAAAAGGCCCCAAGATGGGACTCACGGGTACAGAAGGTTGCGGCGGTGGAATTAGGTTTTTGGTTCCGTATCTGGTAGTTTGGGGCTACGTAGGTATATATAGGAGGAACAAGTACGTCGGTGGAGCAACGTGGGGCCCACGAGGGTGGAGGGTGCGTCCAGGGAGGTAGGCGCGCCCCCCTACCTCGTGCCCTCCTGGTTGATGTCTTGACATAGGGTCCAAGTCCTCTGGATCACGTTCGTTTCGAAAATCATGTTCCCGAAGATTTCATTCCGTTTGGACCCCGATTGATATTCTTTTTGTGCGAAACTCTGAAATAGGCAAAAAAACAACAATTCTGGGCTGGGTCTCCGGTTAATAGGTTAGTCACAACATTAATATAAAAGTGTATAATAAAGCCCATTAATGTCCAAAACAGAATATAATATAGCATGGAACAATCAAAATTATAGATACGTTGGAGACGTATCAAGCATCCCCAAGCTTAATTCCTGCTCGTCCTCGAGTAGGTAAATGATTAAAACAGAATTTTTGATGTGGAATGCTACTTGGCATAATTTCAATGTAATTCTCTTAATTGTGGTATGAATATTCAGATCCGAAAGATTCAAGACAAAAGTTTAATATTGACATAAAAATAATAATACTTCAAGCATACTAGCTAAGCAATTATGTCTTCTCAAAATAACATGGCCAAAGAAAGTTATCCCTACAAAATCATATAGTCTGGCTATGCTCTATCTTCACCACACAAAATAATTAAATCATGCACAACCCCGATGACAAGCCAAGCAATACTTTTAGTGTTCTCAAACTTTTTCAATCTTCACGCAATACATGAGAGTGAGCCATGAACATAGCACTATATGTGGAATAGAATGGTGGTTGTGGAGAAGACAAAAAAAGGAGAAGATAGTCTCACATCAACTAGGCGTATCAACGGGCTATGGATATGCCCATTAATAGATATCAATGTGAGTGAGTAGGGATTGCCATGCAACGGATGCACTAGAGCTATAAGTATATGAAAGCTCAATAAAAGGAACTAAGTGGGTATGCATCCAAATCGCTTGCTCACGAAGACCTAGGGCATTTTGAGGAAGCCCATCATTGGAATATACAAGCCAAGTTCTATAATAAAAAAAAATCCCACTAGTATATGAAAGTGATATCATAGGAGACTCTCTATCATGAAGATCATGGTGCTACTTTGAAGCACAAGTGTGGTAAAAGGATAGTAACATTGTCCCTTCTCTCTTTTTCTCTCATTTTTTTCGTCTAGAGTCTCATCCCGACTTGTGGGGGAATCAAAGTCTCCATCATCCTTTCCTAACTTGGGACAATGCTCTACAAAATGATGATCATCACACTTTTATTTACTTACAACTCAACAATTACAACTCAATACTTAGAACAAAATATGACTCTATGTGAATGCCTCCGGCGGTGTACCGGGGTATGCAATGAATCAAGAGTGACATGTATGAAAGAATTATGAACGGTGGCTTTTCCACAAATACGATGTCAACTACATGATCATGCGAAGCAATATGACAATGATGGAGCGTGTCGTAATAAACGAAACGGTGGTAAGTTGCCTGGCAATATATCTTGGAATGGCTATGGAAATGCTATGATAGGTAGTTTTTTAGGAAGGTATATGGTGGGTGTATGATACCGGCGATACGTGTGCGGTATCAGAGAGGCTAGCAAAGGTGGAAGGAGGAAAAGTGCGTATAATCCATGGACTCATCATTAGTCATAAAGAACTCATATACTTATTGCAAAAATCTATAAGTTATCAGAGCAAAGTATTACGCGCATGCTCCTAGGGGCATAGATTGGTAGGAAAAGACCATCACTCGTCCCCGACCGCCACTCATAAGGAAGACAATCAATAAATAAATCATGCTCCAACTTCATCACATAACGGTTCATCATACGTGCATGCTACGGGAACCACAAACTTTAACACATGTATTTCTCAAATTCAAAACTACTCAACTAGCATGACTCTAATATCACCATATTCATATCTCAAAACAATTATCTAGTATCAAACTTCTCATAATATTCAACACACTCATAATTTTTTTTACTAATCTTGAATGCCTATCATTGTCAAAGCAAACTACCATGCTGTTTTGTAGGAATCTCAAAAAAATTTAAGTGAAGCATGAGAGAACAATAGTTTCTATAAAACAAAATCACCTCGGTGCTCTAAAAATATAAGTGAAGCACTAGAGCAAAAACTATATAACTCAAAAGATATAAGTGAAGCACGTAGAGTATTCTAATAAATTCTGAATCATGTATGTCTCTCTCAAAAGGTGTGTACAGAAAAGATGATTGCGGTAAACTAAAAAGCAAAGACTCAAATAATACAAGACGCTCCAAGCTAAACACATATCATGTGGTGAATAAAAATATAGCTCCAAGTAAAGTTACCGATGGAAGTAGACGAAAGAGGGGATGCCTTCCGGGGCATCCCCAAGCTTTGGCTTTTTGGTGTCCTTAGATTATCTTGGGGTGCCATGGGAATCCCCAAGCTTAGACTCTTGCCACTCCTTGTTTCATAATCCATCAAATCTTTCACCCAAAACTTGAAAACTTCACAACACAAAACTTAACAGAAAATCTCGTGAGCTCCGTTAGCAAAAGAAAACAAAACAACACTTCAAGGTACTGTAATGAACTCATTCTTTATTTATATTGGTGTTAAACCTACTGTATTCCAACTTCTCTATGGTTTATAAACTATTTTACTAGCCGTAGATTCATCAAAATAAGCAAACAACACACAAAAAACAGAATCTGTCAAAAACAGAACAGTCTGTAGTAATCTGTAACTAACACAAACTTATGGAACTCCAAAAATTCAGAAAAAATAGGAAGACCTAGAGAAAACATTTGTTGATCATCATCAACTGGAATCAATATTTTATCACGTTCTGGTGATTTTTAACAATTATTTTCGTGAACAGAAAGTTTCTGCAATTTTCAGCAAGATCAAATAACTATCATCCAAGAAGATCCTATAGGTTAAACTTGGCACAAACACTAATTAAAACAAAAAAACACATCTAACCAGAGGATATATCAAATATTTATTCCTAAACAGAAGCAAAAAGAAAAAAACCTAAAAATAAAATTGGGTTGCCTTCCAACAAGCGCTATCGTTTAACGCCCCAAGCTAGGCATAATAGCAAGGATAGATCTAGGTATTGCCATCTTTGGTTTTAGGGAAGAAAAGAGCAAACTTGTTATCTATGGAATTAATCTTTCTATTTTGAAAAAGCACGTGGCTATAAATGGTAGAAGAAAGATTAAGTATGTTGTGAAAATTGGCATCTAGGCTAGCTTTTATTTCTTTGATAGATTCGGTTTGGTAAGAGAGCAAAAGAGATGTGGTTTCAACTTTCTCATTAATGGGGTGCCCAAATATAGTTTTCATATTTTCATAGGTATCTATGGGGTCCCCTTCAAGAAAACCCTCTTCAAAAATAGAATCTGAAACTTGTTTGAACGAAGCGGGCAACCCAACATAAAAGCTTTTTAGGTAAACCTCAATTCGATATTGGGGTACGTAGCTAGCCTGGATCCTTAACAGCCTATCCCAAGCATCTTTCAAAGATTCATCGAGTAAATAACGAAAAATTCCGGAATCACCTTCATCAAAATTATTAAGACTCTCATTGACAACTCCGGCAGGTTTTTCCATAGCTTTATTTATGAGTTTAGATAGAATAGAAGGATCATCCAAGCACGGGAGAGAACCCCCAACTCTGTTTGGTTCCGTCATGGAGAGGGAAAAGCGAGCGAAAAGAGGCGAACAGAAAAGAGAGGGCGAATAAAATGGCAAGGGTGAAGTGGGGGAGAGGAAAACGAGAGGCAAATGGCAAATAATGTAATGCGGGAGATAAGGGTTTGTGATGGGTACTTGGTATGTTGACTTTTGCGTAGACTCCCTCGCAACAGCGCCAAAAATGGCTCGTTGTCGGGAGTCCAAATCTTGACTTCACCTTGCGTAAGCCTCCCCGACAACGGCGCCAGAAATCCTTCTTGCTACCTCTTGAGCACTGCGTTGGTTTTTCGTTGAAGAGGAAAGGGTGATGCAGCAAAGTAGCGTACGTATTTCCCTCAGTATTTGAGAACCAAGGTATCAATCCAGTAGGAGACCACGCATGAGTCCCTCGCACCTACACAAACAAATAAATCCTCACAACCAACGCAATAAAGGGGTTGTCAATCCCTTCATGGTCACTTACGAGAGTGAGATATGATAGATATGATAAGACAATATTTTTGGTATTTTTATGATAAAGATGAAAAGTAAAATAAAAGGTAATAAAAATAGATAAGTGTTGGAAGATTAATATGATGGAAAATAGACCCGGGGGCCATAGGTTTCACTAGAGGCTTCTCTCGAGAGCATAAGTATTACGGTGGGTGAACAAATTACTGTTGAGCAATTGACAGAATTGAGCATAGTTATGGGAATATATAAGTATGATCATGTATATAGGCATCACGTCCGAGACAAGTACACCGACTCCTGCCTGCATCTACTACTATTACTCTACACATCGACCACTATCCAGCATGCATCTAGAGTATTAAGTTCATAAGAACAAAGTAATGCTTTAAGCAAGATGACATGATGTAGAGGGATAAACTCATGCAATATGATATAAACCCCATCTTGTTATCCTCGATGGCAACAATACAATACGTGCCTTGCTGCCCCTACTGTCACTGGGAAAGGACACAACAAGATTGAACCCCAAGCTAAGCACTTCTCCCTTTGCAAGAAAGATCAATCTAGTAGGCCAAACCAAACTGATAATTCAAAGGGACTTGCAAAGATAACCAATCATACATAAAAGAATTCAGAGGAGATTCAAATATTGTTCATAGATAAACTTGATCATAAACCCACAATTTATCGGTCTCAACAAACACACCACAAAAGAAGATTACATCGAATAGATCTCTAGAAGAGAGGGGGAGAACATTGTATTGAGATCCAAAAAGAGAGAAGAAGCCATCTAGCTAATAACTATGGACCCGAAGGTCTGAGGTAAACTACTCACACATCGTCGGAGAGGCTATGGCGTTCATGTAGAAGCCCTCCGTGATCGATGCCCCCTCCGGCTGAGCTCCGTAAAAGGCCCCAAGATGGGATCTCACGGGTACAGAAGGTTGCAGCGGTGGAATTAGGTTTTTGGCTCCGTATCTGGTATTTTGGGGGGCACGTAGGTATATATAGGAGGAAGAAGTACGCCGGTGGAGCAACATGGGGCCCATGAAGGTGGAGGGCGCGCCTAGGGGGTAGGCGCGCCCCCCTACCTCGTGCCCTCCTGGGTGATGTCTTGACATAGGGTCCAACTCCTCTGGATCACGTTCGTTCCGAAAATCACGTTCCTGAAGATTTCATTCCGTTTGGACTCCGTTTGATATTCTTTTTCTGCGAAACTCTAAAATAGGCAAAAAAACAGCAATTCTGGGCTGGGTCTTCGGTTAATAGGTTAGTCCCAAAAATAATATAAAAGTGTATAATAAAGCCCATTAATGTACAAAACAGAATATAATATAGCATGGAACAATAAAGATACATTGGAGACGTATCAATGACAACGACCTAGCGCACCTTACTCTTCGTCTGAAAAGTCTGCAACATAATACGTTGTAGCCTGTGTAGGTCAGCACATGGAATATGCTAGCAAGATAACACTATAGAGCAATGAACAGAATAACAACTATCACTACATGCATAAATGTCTGGTGGAGGCTCTATGGTTATCATTTTCATAAAGCTAGTCTTTCCCTACAACAAAGGAATATATTTTATTTAACTACAAAGTTTGTTGAAAAACATTGAGAAGTTAACCCCAACTCAATCCCAATTAAAAGTTAACAACCCAACAAATTAATTAGGTAAAGTGATGAGATCAACATAATAATCCAAGCACCAGATACTCAAGATGTCCATAACCGGGGACATGGCTAATCATGATTAGTTTATACACTCTGCAGAGGTTTGCACACTTGTCCCCACAAGACTCGATCTCCTCTGTTGGATTTCTCGCACTACATGATGTTTGAGAAACAGATGACCGATACATAGTCTTTCAGAAGCATTAACTCTTTCGATGGGTAGACCGTACCACCTACATCCCCTCATCTGCTAGTCTACCACTGAAAGAGGTCACACAACATACTCAACTATATTCCATAGCCCATAATGGCTTGTGGCTGCACAGAGAAGTTTCCAGCATGAAAAACATTATGATCCCTTTGAGCCTTGGTGGCGAACCACAGGAAAATCACACGGATACCCCTGGATCCCCTAGGACAACCCAGGATTCCCTAGGTGCCCACAACCAATCCACCTAGATGTGTATTAATAAATAGCCACCTTAAGTTAAAACCCTTAATTAACGATTAATCTCACATCTTTCATGAATTCTCTCAAACCAATCCACATCTACGAGCATAGCATAGCAGTATAAGCATAACGTAATAACTCCCCAGGGTTTGTTACAAGACAATGATTCTACCTCATCAACTACTTCCCAATACCCAAATGTTATCAAATCCTACTCATGCAATGTCTAAGGGTTGAAACTAATGCATAAAAACTTGGTATTAAAGGGATATGATCAAAGTGTTACATGCCTTGCTGACGATCGGAAAACCCTAGGGATTCGTAGTAGCAAGCCTCGCAGTCCGAAAACTCTATCATGAACAAAAAATAGCATACATAGGCACTCAAGCATAATATGCAAATGTAAAACTGAATAGAAAAGATCTAAGCTGAAAGTACTAGTGAAGAGCTTCGATTTGCAAAAAGAAACAATCAAATCGGAGTTACGAAACTCAAACTACGATCAAAAGAAGTTTGAATTCAAATCTGCTTGAAACCAAATTTTAAATTGTCAAAACGATGTTCAAGTTGATTATCTGGACAGAGGGGAACAAGACAAAGATTTAGGCGTTAGTTTCACTGAATTTGGATAAACAAATAAAAAGTAGTGAAGGTTTGAAGATCAGGGACTTATCTGTAAGAAACTATTCATGGATAGATCCCTGGCCGAAAATAAAACTAAAAAGAAAAACCTAACGAACAAACGAACGTTCGTTAACAGAGACTAACGAACAAAATTGTTCCTTATAAGAAACTTAAGGGTGAAGGTTCGCTAAATAGCGAACCCTAAAAATAAAACCGAGCTAACGAAATAAACCGAATTTTTTATAGAAAAAACCGAAAAGATAACCGGCGAACCGGGACGGGTTTTACCGGTGAAATGGCTTCGGCCAGCGGCGGTTAACGGCGAGCGGGGCGGCGGCTCCGCGACAAGGACGAGGCAACAAAAAAGCGACTCTGTGGCGCGTCTTGACGTGCAAGAACAGCGGCAGCAGAAGAAGCAAGCGGCAGCAAGAAGAAGCGGTGGTGATGTCTGACGCCACGGCAAGGTGGTGGCGGGCGGCGGCGGCGGGCAATTCGGGAGAGAGGGGCCGGGCAGCTTTTTAGGGGGCGAGGCGGCGGCGTTCGACTCGGAGGAGGGTCGGGCGGGCGTTGGAGCGGAGCCTTCGGACTCCTTCAGTAGTCGTGGGCATGGCAATGGCCTGGCGCAGGAAAGGCGGCGGTGGCTCTTGAGCCAAGGCCAGCTCATTTGGGCCGGCCGAGGAAGAAGTTTTTTTCTTAATAAATTTCGCTGCGAACAGAAATCCTAATAAAAATATAAAAAAATTGTAAAAATTCCAGTTTGCCATCCAAACCTAATATTTAGGACAAGGTGAACATTTTTCTGGACTAAAATGCTATTTTCAAAAATGGATGTTTTTCTCTAATTCAAATAAAATACAAAATAAAAGTAATTTGATTTTAAAATTTTCTTCTCCAATATTTCTCCTCTGTTGAAGAAGTCATTTTATCTTCTCGCATTTATTTTAGTTATTGGAAATAATTGGAGAGAAAAATATTAGAAATCAAATAAATCCTCTTTTCAGATTTAAACTAAATTCAAATATGAAAATATGTGAAACCTCCAACTCTCTCCTTGGGTCATTGAGTTGATTTAAGATTTCTAGGATCATAACAAAAATGCAAATAATAATATGATATGCCTATAATGATCTATGTATAACATCCAAATTGAAAATTGGGATGTTACAAACCTACCCTCCTTAAGATGAATCTCACCCTCGAGATTCGGTGGCTAGAAAATAGGTGTGGGTGGTCTTTTCGTAGGTCTTCCTCTCGCTCCCAGGTGGCTTCTTCCTCGGTATGGTGGCTCCACTGAACTTTGCAAAACTTGATAACCTTGCTGCGTGTAACTCAGTTGGCAAACTCGAGAATCTTGATGGGTTTCTCCTCGTAGGTTAGGTCACTCTCCAACTGAATTGCTTCCAGGGGCACTCTATCTCTCAGAGGAATATCGGCCATCTCTGCATGGCACTTCTTCAACTGGGAAACGTGAAACACATCATGAACTCCTGACAATCCTTCGGGTAACTTCAACTTGTAGGACACTTCTCCCATACGTTCCAAAACTCGATGTGGTCCTACAAATATTGGGGCTAACTTTCCTTTGACTCCAAATCGTTTAACTCCTTACAGTGGTGACACACGAAGATACGCTCTATCTCCGATTTCATAGACTACCTCCTTGTGTTTCTTCTCAGCATAACTTTTCTGCCTGGATTGAGCTACCTTCAGTCTATCATGAATCAACCTAACCTTCTCTTCAGACTCCTTGATTAAATCTGGTCCGAACAACTGACGGTCTCCTACTTCATCCCACATCAATGGTGTCCTGCACCTTCTTCCATACAAAGCTTCGAAATGGGCCATCTTCAAACTAGCCTGGTAGCTGTTGTTCTGCGTAAGGCAAATTATCATCCCAACTAGATCCATAATCTAACGCACAAGCTCTCAACATGTCCTCCAGAATCTGATTGACTCTCTCGGTCTGTCCATCTGTCTGCGGATGAAAGGTTGTACTGAACTCTAGCCTGGTAACCAAAGTCTGGTGCAACTGATTCCAAAACTTCGAGGTGAACTGTGTTCCTCTATCTGATACGACGGTCCTCAGAACTCCATGTAGACATACGATCCTGGTCATGTATATCTTGGCTAACATCGCACTCGTATAAGTGGTTTTCATAGAGATACAATGAGCCACTTTGGTCAAGCGATCAACTACTACCCAAATAGAGTCGTAGCCTGATCGAGTCCTGGGTAATCCGGTGATGAAATCCATGCCAAGCTTATCCCACTTCCATTCGGGTATCAGCATAGGATGAAGTAATCCTGCTGGCTTCTGGTGTTCTGCCTTAACTCTCTGACATACATCACATATGGCTACATACTCGGCAATATCCTTCTTCATACCTGTCCACCAGAAATGTTCCTTCAAATCCAAATACATCTTGGTGTTTCCGTGGTGAATCGAGTATGGCGAGTCATGAGCTTCCCGAAGTATTAACTTCCTGATCTCCGCATCATTGGGCACATAAATATGATCCTCAAACCATAAGGTTTCATGCTCATCCTCTCGAAAACCTTTGGCCTTCCCTTTACTCATCTTCTCCTTTATATCTGCAATCTCCTTATCAGTCTTCTGGGCTTCTCGAATCTTTCCCAACAATGTGGAATGAACTTCCAATGCTGCAACAAAACCTCTTGGAACTATATTCAAACGAAGTTCCTTGAGATCGTCGGCCAATTCTTGTGGTAATCCTCCGGTTAGGAGAGTATTTACATAACTCTTGCGGCTCAAAGCGTGTGCTCCAACATTGGCCTTTCCTGGATGATAATGTAACTTCATATCATAATCCTTGATGAGCTCCAGCCATCTCCTTTGCCTGAGATTCAACTCCTTCTGCGTGAAGATATACTTTAAACTCTTATGATTTGTGTATACATCACAACGGTTTCCAATAAGAAAGTGTCCCAGGTCTTGAGCGCATGCACTACGGCTGCTAACTCCAAATCATGCGTGGCATAATTCAACTCAAGAGGTCGAAGCTAACGTGAGGCATATGAAACAACTCTTCTGTCTTGCATAAGTACACCTCCAAGTCCCTGACGAGAAGCGTCGCAATAAACTTGGAAATCATTACGTATATCTGGAAGAATTAGCACTGGGGCTGTAACCAATCGTTTCTTCAACTCCTGAAAACTAGCCTCACATTCCTCGGTCCATTTGACCTTGATGTCCTTCTTCAACAACTCTGTCATGGGCTTCGCAATCTTGGAAAAATTCTCAATGAATCTCCTGTAATATCATGCGAGTCCAAGAAAACTGCGGATCTCTCCAACTGAGGTGGGTGCCAACCACTAAGTAACAGATTGTACCTTGGTAGGGTCTACTGCTATACCTTCTCCTGATATAACATGCCCAAGAAATCCAACTTCTTTCAACCAAAACTCACATTTGCTGAATTTGGCATATAGCTGATGTTCTCTGAGCTTCTCGAGAACTAAGCGCAAATGTTCCTTATGTTCTTCTTCATTCTTCGAGTACACAAATATATCATCAATGAACACCACAACAAACTTATCCTAAAACTCCATGAACACCTAATTCATCATACTTATGAAATAGGCATGGGCGTTAGTCAAACCAAAAGACATAACAGTGTACTCATATAGCCCGTACCTTGTGGTAAAGGCTGTCTTAGGTATATCCTGTTCTCGGATCTTCAGCTGGTGGTATCCTGATTGAAGATCGATCTTGGAGAATACTTTAGCTCCCTGCAGCTAGTCAAACAAGTCATTGATCATCGGTAGTGGGTACTTGTGCTTAATAGTTACCTCATTCAAGGCACGATAATCAACAACCATTCTCAAAGATCCATCCTTCTTCTCCACTAAGAGCACTGGGGCTCCCCACGGTGATGAACTTGGTCAAATGTAGCCTTTCTCCAATAACTCCTTATCTGCTTCCTAATTTCTTCCAAATCATTTGCGGGCATCCGATACGGTCTCTTCGATATTGGTCCGGTGCCAGGCAATAGCTCTATCAAAAATTCTATGTCTCAATCCGGTGGCATGCCTGGTAGTTCCTCTGGAAAAATATCAGGGTAATCCCTTACAACTGGTACTTCCTCCTGAACAACTCCCGAGAGGGGAATTTACTTGAGTCCTCCTTGGCGCATGCCTAGAGACATACTTGATCCGCTTTCCCACGGGGGTGGTGAGAAGTATCGATTTACTAGCACAATCGATGTTTCCTCCATACTTTGATAGCCAAACCATACCTAGTATTATATCCAATCCTTGTGACTCCAAAATTATTAGGTCTAAGGGGAAAACATGGCTACCAATGGTTAAAGGTAACCGATCACACCATGGGCTGGCCATATACTCAGCTCCTGGCGAGCTTACTAACATGGGTGACCTAAGGGCTAAGGTTGGCAATTTAAACCTGTCCACAAATCCCCTTGATATGTATGAATGCGATGCACCAGTGTCAAAAAGAACGAGAGCGGTAAATGACTTAATAAAAAACTTACCAATCACTGCGTCAGGCTGCTCTTCAACTTCCTCCATGTTGATGTGGTTCACCTGACCTCTGGTGAAAGGATTTGGCTTTTTCCCTGAGCTTCCATTGCCATTTCCCTTCTTTGCTTCAGAACAATCATTGCCGTAGTGTCCAGTCTTCCCGCACTTGTAACAGGTGACACGTATTAGATCCTTCTTAGCGGGTGTGGCTGGGTTGGAACGGTTCTGGTTGTTGTTTCCTCCATTCCCATTTCCATTCTTAGGGCCATTGTGGTTATGTGAACTTCCTCCATTGTGAGTGTGGCCTCCATGGTTATGATGGGTATGTCCTCCTGAGTTTGGGGTAAAACGAGGCTTCTGCTGAGCTCCAGAGTTGTACTTCCCCTGTCCATACTTCCTTTTGCGGCTCTTTATCTACTGCTGCTTGCCTTCAATCATGAGGGCCCGATCTACCAACTCCTGGTAGTTAGGAAATGTTGCCACCATCAACTGCAAACTCAGCTCATCATTCAGCCCTTCCATAAACTTCTCCTACTTTGCGGCATCTGTGGCCACATCATTTGGGGCATAACGAGCTAACTTGCTGAACTCATCCACGTACTGAGCCATAGTACGCTTTCCCTAGCGTAAGTCGCGAAAATCACGCTTCTTCATACTCATAGCTCCAACTAAGACACGTGTAGTGTGGAATGCTTGTTGAAACTGATCCCAAGTGACATCGGCCACGGGGAAAGTGGCAGTGTAGTTCTCCCACCATGAGGCTGCGGGTCCATCCAGTTGGTGTGCGGCAAAGTGCACCTTCTCAGCATCTTTGCAACCAGTGGTGGCCAGCTCCCTTCCAATCTTGCGGATCCAGTCATCAGCAACAATCGGCTCGATGCTACTAGAAAACACCGGCGGATTCAACCTTAGAAACCAGGCTAAGTGGTCAACTGGAGGTGGTGGCGGTGGATTGTTGTTGTTGTTATTGCCTTGGTTCTGGACTAGCAACTGCATCAAGGCATTCTGCTGTTGGATCAACTGAGTGAGCTCCGGTGGGAAGACTAATCCGGGGTCACGTCTCGGAGGCATCTGATAGGTTTCAGAGGGGTGAGAACAGAATAGAATGAGGTCTAAAGGGAAATTTTACTACCCATATGCACATGAGACAAACACATTCATTTCACACCACTCAATTCAAACAAGATCATATAGTCGATCTAAGCTACAGTTACAAAATACTCGGACTATTACTATATACATGGGGGAATACTACTGATAATATGCTGGTAGACTAGAAATTTTGATCGGTGGAAGACTCCATGATATCTGCTCCAGCTTCACGTTCATAATCATCATCACTATCGGGGTCGGAGTCGGTGCCGTCAATTATGATGTAGTCTTTAGGGTGGTTGTCTTCCTCAGGTTCGGGATCTCCCATGAATATTCCTAGCTTCTTCTTCAGGTCTTCATTCTTCTCCAGTAGTACTGCAATTTCCTCTTCGTATCCATCGCGTGTAGACTTGAGTTCTTCTTCTAGCTCCATGTTCCTGGTCATCACCTTCTTCATGTCTATCATGCTGGCACACATTTGGTTCTCCTAACAACGAATGTGCTGATTTAACTCCTGGATGTAGGCTGCAATGGATTTATCCCTCCTGGTGGAAATCATCTCCCATTGCTCATCTCGGCATCCACATATCCGGTAGATGGTGTCCTTAAGATCCTTGTTGTACACCTCGCCGATGCGTCCCATGGCGATGTGGGTGGCCATGCTCTTTCCTAGACTCCAGGTTGGTGCATCAAAGGAAAACTCTATGGGCTAGGTAACTGGCGTGAACCTCCTTCCTGGAACATGAACTCAAATCATCCAGCGCTCCTCTTCTGGTAAAGTTGCGGTGTAGGTCCTGGTGAAACTTGGTATTCCGATGCTCAGGTACCTAGTGACTTCCTTCAAGTGTCGTCCAAAGGTGTGTCCTCCTCTGGTTGAGTGAAGTTGCTCCTTTGGTCTGCCATCTATAGAGTAGAAAATGGAGAAGAGTCAGAAATGAGTAGAGTAGATTATCTTGTGGCTTGTCCTAGTGTTCGCATCCTATAGTCAGCATGTGCTCTGATACCATCTTGTAGCGACCCAACCTCAGATGTTCAAGTCTCTGTGCTTAAGTGTCATCCCTGGATCGGTATTGCTGACACACACAGTCTCGAGGATTTATAACAGAGTTCAATCACACACTTATTACATCGAATGTCTCAAAAGAGAAGTTAATACAATAATATGGCTGAAGGCCATCAAAATAAGATAAGAGCGGAAGCTTTGAAGGTAGAAGAGTCCATCCAACTCCACGGCAAAACTGAGTGCATGACAACGACCTAGCGCACCTTACTCTTCGTCTGAAAACTCTGCAACATACTACATTCCAGCCTGTGTAGGTCAGCACATGGAATATGCTGGCAAGATAACACTATAGAGCAATGAACAAAATAACAGCTATCACTACATGCATAAATGGCTGGTGGAGGCTCTATGGTTATCATTTGCATAAAGCTAGTTTTTTCCTACAACAAAGGAATATATTTTATTTAACTAGAAAGTTTGTTGAAAACATTGAGAAGGTAACCCCAACTTAATCCCAATTAATAGTTAACAACCCAACAAATTAATTAAGTAAAGTGATGAGATCAACATAATAATTCAAGCACCAGATACTCAAGATGTCCATAACCGGGGACACGACTAATCATTATTAGTTTATACACTGCAGAGGTTTGCGCACTTTTCCCCACAAGACTCGATCTCCTCTGTTGAATTTCTTGCACTACATGATGTTTGAGAAATGGATGACCGAGACACAGTCTTTTAGAAGCATTAACTCTTTCGATGGGTATACCGTACCACCTACATCCCCTACATCCGCTAGTCTACTACTGAAAGAGGTCACACAACATACTCAACTATGCCAGAGCCCATAATGGATTGTGGCTGCACACGGAAGTTTTACAGCATGAAAAACATTATGATCCCTTTGAGCCTGGGTGGTGAACCATAGGAAAATCACACGGATACCCCGGGATCTCCTTGGACAAGACTGGATTCCCTAGTTGCCCACAACCAATCCACCCAGATGTGTATTAATAAGTAGCCACCTTAAGTGTAAACCCTTAATTAACAATAACTCTCGGATCTATCATGAATTCTCTCAAACCAATCCACGTCTACGAGCATAGCATAGCAGTATAAGCAGAACGTAATAACTCCCCAAGGTTTGTTACAAGACAATAGATTCTACCTCATCAATTACTTCCCAATACCCAAATGTTATCAAATCCTACTCATGCAATGTATGAGGGTTGAAACTAATGCATAAAAATTGGGTATTAAAGGGATATGATCAAAGTGTTACTTTCCTAGCTGACGATCAGAAAACCCTAGAGATTCGTAGTAGCAAGCCTCGCACTCCGGAAACTCTATCGTGAACAAACAATAGCATACATAAGCACTCAAGCATAAGATGGAAAGTTAAAACTCAAGAGAAAAGATCTAAGCTTAAAGTACTAGTGAAGAGCTTCGATTTGCAAAAAGAAACAATCAAATCAGAGTTACGAAACTCAAACTATGATCAAAAGAAGTTCAAATTCAAATCAGCTTGAAACCAAATTTTAAATTGTCAAAACTATTTTCAAGTTGATTATCTGGACAGAGGGGAACAAGACGAACATTTAGGCATTGGTTTCTCTGAATTTGGATAAACGAGTAAAAAGTAGTGAACGTTTGAAAATCAGGGACTAATCTATAAGAAAGTATTCGCGGATAGGTCCCTGGCCGAAAATAAAACTAAAAAGAAAAACCTAACGAACGAACGTTCGTTAACAGAGACTAATGAACGAAGTCGTTCGTTATAAGAAACTAACATATGAACGTTTGCTGAATAGCGAACCCTAAAAATAAACCGATCTAACAAAATAAACCGATTTTTTATAGAAAAAACCGAAAAGATAACCGGCAAACTGGAACGGTTTTTACCGATTAAACGGCTTCGACCGGCGGCGGTCAATGGCAAGTGACAGTGTCCTAGATTATGGGGTACTCACCACCTCGTCTCCCGATCAGTTGGATTGGGCCGAGTACCCCCATGGCCATTCACTCATGGGCCAGTTCGGACAGTGGATGTATACACAAGGAAGATTCCACAAGACTTGGTGATCAAGACAAGGACTCCTCCCCACCGGCGTATTCGACTAGGACTCTTGTTATCCTAGGCCTCTGCTACATTATATAAGACGAGGCTAGGCTAGTCGATTTGGACAAGGCTAGATTATGACATTAATCATCATACCCCTAGGGTTTAGACCACAACATATGATCTCGGGATAGATCAACTCTTGTAATCTCTATATTAATCAAGATAAATCAAGTAGGAAGTAGGGTATTACCTCCATTAAGAGGGCCCTAACCTGGGTAAACATCGTGTCCCCTGTCTCTTGTTACCCATCGATCCATGACACACAACTCGGGACCCCCTACCCGAGATCTGCCGGTTTTGACACCGACAATGGTGCTTTCAATGAGAGTTCCGCTGTGTGATCGGCAAAAGGATCAATGGCTCACCTGCAGATCAACTGCGACGTCGGCGTCTTCGTGGCCGCTGCTACCTCTTGAGCATGCGTTGGTTTTCCCTTGAAGAGGAAAGGGTGATGCAGCAAAGTAGCGTAGTATTTCCCCTCAGTTTTTGAGAATCAAGGTATCAATCCAGTAAGAAGCTACACGCAAGTCCCTCGTACCTACACAAACAAATAAGAACCTTGCAACCAACGCGATAAAGGGGTTGTCAATCCCTTCACGACCAGTTGCAAAAGTGAGATCTGATAGAGATGATAAGATAATATTTTTGGTATTTTTATGATAAAGATTGAAAGTAAAGATTTCAAAATAAAAATAGATTGTAAACTTATATGATGGACAATAGACCCGGGGGCCATAGGTTTCACTAGTGGCTTCTCTCAAGATAGCATAAGTATTACGGTGGGTGAACAAATTACTGTCAAGCAATTGATAGAAAAGTGCATATTTATGAGAATATCTAGGCATGATCATGTATATAGGTATCACGTCTGTGACAAGTAGACCGACTCCTGCCTGCATCTACTACTATTACTCCACACATCAACCGCTATCCAGCATGCATCTAGAGTATTAAGTTCATAAGAACATAGTAACGTATTAGGTAAGATGACATGATGTAGAGGGATAAACTCAAGCAATATGATATAAAACCCATATTTTTATCCTCGATGGCAACAATACAATACGTGTCATTTTCCCCTACTGTCACTGGGATCGAGCAACGCAAGATTGAACCCAAAGCTAAGCACTTATCCCATTGCAAGAAAGATCAATCTAGTTGGCCAAACCAAACTGATAATTTGAAGAGACTTGCAAAGATGACCAATCATACATAAAAGAATTCAGAGGAGATTCAAATATTGTTCATAGATAATCTTGATCATAAACCCACAATTCATCGGATCTCGACAAACACATCGCAAAAAAGAGTTACATCGAATAGATCTCCAAGAAGATCGAGGATAAATTTGTATTGAGATCCAAAGAGATAGAAGAAGCCATCTAGCTAATAACTATGGACCCGAAGGTCGGTGGTAAACTACTCACACATCATCGGAGAGGTTATGGTGTTGATGTAGAAGCCCTCCGTGATCGATTCCCCCTCCAGCGTACGCCGGAAAAGGCCCCAAGATGGGATCTCACGGGTATAGAAGGTTGCGGCGGTGGAAATAGGGTTTCGTGGTGCTCCTGGATGGTTTCGGGGTACATTGGTATATATAGGAGGAAGAAGTAGGTCGTGGAGCCACGAGGAGCCCACGATGGTGGAGGACGCGCCCAGGGGGGTAGCCGCGCCCCCTGCCTCGTGGCTTCCTCGTTCGTTTCTTGACGTCCACTCCAAGTCCTCTGGATCACGTTTGTTCCAAAAATCATGCTCCCGAAGGTTTCATTCCGTTTGGAGTCCGTTTGATATTCCTTTTCTGCGAAACACTAAAATAGGCAAAAAAACAGCAATTTGCACTGGGCCTTGGGTTAATAGGTTAGTCCCAAAAATAATATAAAAGTGTATAATAAAGCCCATTAAACATCCAAAACAGAATATATAATAGAATGGAGCAATCAAAATTTATAGATACGTTGGAGACCTATCAAGCATCGCCAAGCTTAATTTCTGCTCGTCCTCTATTAGGTAAATGATAAAAATAGAATTTTTGATGTGGAATGCTACTTAGCATATTCTTTAATGTAATTTTCTTTATTGTGGCATGAATGTTCAGATCCGGAAGATTCAAGATAAATGTTTAATATTGACATAAAATAATAAATCTTCAAGCATACTAACTCAGAATTATGTCTTCTCAAAATAACATGGCCAAAGAAAGTTCATCCCTACAAAATCATATAGTTTGGTCATGCTCCATTTTCGTCACACAAGAATGCTCTCATCTTGCACAACCCCGATGACCAGCCAAGCAATTTTTTCATACTTTAGTAATCTCAAACTGTTCCAACTTTCACGCAATACATGAGCGTGAGCCATGGATATAGCACTACGGGTGGAATAGAATATAATGATGGGGGTTATGTGGAGAAGACAAAAAGGGAGAAAGTCTCACATTGACGCGGCTAATCAACGGGCTAGGGAGATGCCCATCAATTGATGTCCATGCAAGGAGTAGGGATTGGCATGCAACGGATGCACTAGAGCTATAAATGTATGAAAGCTCAACAATAGAAACTAAGTGGGTATGCATCCAAATTGCTTGCTCACGAAGACCTAGGGCATTTGAGGAAGCTCATTGTTGGAATATACAAGCCAAGTTCTATAATGAAAAATTCCCACTAGTATATGAAAGTGACAAACAAGAGACTCTCTATCATAAAGATCATGGTGCTACTTTGAAGCACAAATGTGGAAAAAGTATAGTAGCATTGCCTCTTTTTATTTCTCTTTTTTTGGGCCTTTTATTTTTTTATTTGGCATTTCTTTTTGGGACAATGCTCTATTAATGATGATCATCGCACTTCTATTCATTTACAACTCAATGATTACAACTCGATACTTAGAACAAAATATGACTCTATATGAATGCCTCCGGCGGTGTACCGGAATCGGCAATGAATCAAGAGTGACATGTATGAAATAATATGCATGGTGGCTTTGCCACAAATACGATGTCAACTACATGATCATGCAAGGCAATATGACAATAATGAAGTGATGAGGACATCAATACCATTGTTACACCCACAGCCCCTACTGCTACATATACTGGACCAATTACTAGAGCTCGCGCACGCCAATTAAATTATCAGGTACTTTCGTTTCTTGGTAATGATTCTAATGTTCATGAGAATATGATGCTGCCTAAATTGGATACATTTGTTTTGCTTACAAATGAAGGCCCTAGCTTGGAGAAGGATGGACATTGGAGCAAGACCAAGCATGGAGATAATGCCATGCGCAAGGGAACAAACGGAGTTACAAGTGATGATTTCAGGACTTTGAAGCCACCATAATGGGTGCATGAAGCCTTGGACGAAATATACAAGATGCTACTTCATAAATGTCGTCCGAGGCTATTCTAGGTGCTGCGTCACCTTATTAGTGAGCTAGGCCCTTGTAATTTCGAAATACACAAGTATAGGCTATTTTAGAGTCCGTATGTGTGGGGAAACAATAGATAGGGTTGATTTGGGACCCCTCCACCAAGGGCCACGAAATTCCCCTCTCCCTCCATATATACAGCCCTTAGGGCACCGTTTAGACCTTGGGTTTTGTTTAGATCAAAAGTTAGCCATAGCAGCAACCGGCGTGCCGTTTGTGTTCAGCGACCGGACCAAGGCGTCCACAGAACCCCACCTTGATTAATAAATCTTTGCTCTTATATTCGCAATATCCAGATTGCAATCTTAGTTTCTTGCTTGTTCTTCGTTTGCTCGCAGGAAACAGGCCCTCGTGGTCAGGTTGATCGTGCTCGGCGTGGTCAATAACCCTCGGAAGTTGGTTTAGCGATTGCTAAGGCGCGACGTCTCGCGTCACGTGGTCGGATCGTCAAAAGTCGACTCCACGAAGCGATAGCCACCATCTCATCGAAACATCGGGACACCTTTGCCTCTATCAAGTGGTATCAGATTTCCGGGTTGCTCGGTGAGATTTTACAGTTTTTCGTAGTTTAGATCGAGTCATTCTTCATACCTATTGTCCACGAAAAAGCCACAAAAAAATTAGGGTTAGTTCATCATATCCGAACCAATCGAGCCTTTGCATAATCTTTTTAGGGTTTTGCTTTGTTGAATTTGCGGGTGCATCGTCGTGTCTAGTTGCTGGTCTTAGAGTCTAGTCTTTTAGAGTTTGAGTTACGGTCATAAGTTGTCACGTCGCTTGCGCACCATCATCATCGCCCTGCCACCTACCACCACCGCTCGAATCCGTATCCATAGACCACCACCAATCCGTGTCCATATACCACCACCGATCCATATCCATATACTACCACCGCTACCACCACCGCTGCCATATACCACCACCATATATCCACCACCAATCCGAGTTCCTTGCATATTAGGTTTGTTTTGAGATCCATCTAGTTTCGATTCGTGTTTCCTTGCGGAGTAGGTTTGAAAAAAAAAAGTCTGAAACCACCCTCCGTTTAGGCCCAAAATTTTTCGAAACGCACTTGTCAAAAAATTTCTGGCTATCCTATTTTAGGTGTTTCTAAGTGTATTGAGGCGATCGCCGTTATAGAAAGTTTTTTGACCCGTTTCAGTTTTTGGGTGCAGGCGTCGAAAAAAAATTTTGGTCGAAAAATTTCGTGCCCATCCTGTCGATTTGACACAGGAAGAGTTTTGAGACACTCGCCATTATAGTGATTTTTCGCAAAAAAAAAAAAGCAGCATAAAAAAAAAGCAGCAAAAAAAAAAAGCGAAAAGAAAAAATTCCAGAGTGTGCTTTTCCCTTGTTTACGTGCAGCGCCGTGATTTTGTTAGTGTTCTAGGCTCGCGTCTCTAGCACGGTCTAGCCTAGGACCAAGACAAGACCGTCTTTGGCGTTTATTCAACTTTGCATCTCTGAATTGATTATTCTTGACCCTTTTGCTACCATATTATAAGCCTTCCAGCTCCATATACATCTACATCGTGCGTTTGACTCTCCACAGTAATCGCTCTATCCAAGCTTTGAGAGTTTTGACTACATCGGTTGCCGATCACCTTTCTTCTTTGGGTAAGAACTGGTAAGAATTTGAGATTTGCTTGACGGATTTGTGATCGTCACCACACCACCACCACCACTTCCTAGTAGTCTGTGAATCATATTCTTGTGTGTTTACATCTGCTGCTAACCATGGCAGGATCACAAGCCGGCGTGATTATTGGGAGAACATGACAAACAAAGCGCTACATGATAAGTTTCAACAAATGATGAGTGGGCAGGTGGAAGATGTGCTAAATAGATTTGAAGAAGCCATGGAGAAGATAGATGGCATTGAGAAGGCGTTCAAAACAAAGCTCGATAACAAGTTTAATGAATTGCTCACGCGTCTACCACCACCACCACCGGCGGCACCTAACGCACCTCTACTACAACAACAAGGACTACCTCCACATCATGAAACAGCCCTCCATGAGCTTCCGTGTCCCTCTTCACTGGCCAAGCTCTTTGGTGCTCTTTGTTGATATACAGTGGCTCCTGCTGCTGCGGTGGGGAGGATGATTATGTGAGAGATTATGAGGATGAGGTTGATCAACATCGAACTATGTGCAACCACCAGCACCACAACCACCAGTGTCGTCCACATGCAAATAATGGCAATGTTGGGCTCCCCTTCAGTGCGAGATCATGACCATCTCCCTAAACTGAAATTGAATATTCCACCATTTGAGGGTAGATATGTTCTGATATATATCTTACTTGGGAGTTAGAAACTGAACAACGATTTACATGTTTACAATATCACGAGGAGAGGCGTGTTCTGCTGCTGTTTGTGCTTTCACTAGCTTTGCATGTGTTTGGTGGTGCGAACATTGTAGATTATATCTGTTCCAGCTACTTGGGCTGCTTTGAAAACTGCTATGCGTGCTCGTTGGGTTCCACCATATTATCAACGTGAATTACTTCAAAAATTGCAGCGCTTAAGACAAGGAAAAATTCGGTGAAGAATATTATCGGGAATTACAAACGGCTTGATTAGATGTGGTGTTGTTGAGGAGAATGAAGCTATGCTTGCACGTTTTCGGGTGGATTAAATAGAGATTCAGACCATTCTAGACTACAAGGATTATAATAATATCACTCAATTATTCCATCTTGCTTGTAAAGCTGAGCGTGAAGTGCAGGATCGGCGGGCATTGGCGCGGACTAACTTTTTCGCAGGTCGACCTTCCTCATGGACACCACGTGCATCATCTACTTCACACGTTCTAGTACACGGCACCTCCGTCAGCTGCCACCTCCAACCGTGATATAAGAAAGAAGGCACAACCACACTCTCGCCAAGAGTACACTGCTTGGGCCTACAGAGCTCTTCTTCTTCCATGGCGTCAGCAGGGCACACAAGTGATATTATTTGTCGTCGTTGTAAGGGAAGAGGACATTTCTTGAGAGAATGCCAATCTCAGCGTGTGATGATTACTACCGAGGATGGTGGGTATGAGTCGCTAGTGACTATGATGAAGAGACTTTGGCTCTTATTACACATGAAGAACACGGTGGAGATGATTACGATCATGAGGCGCAAATACATGGCTTGAAGATCTTGACAGGTATGAATGTTTAGTTGCTCAACGTGTTTTGAGTGTGCAGGTTACACAAGCTGAGCAAAATCAGAGGCATAACTTGTTCCATACAAAGGGAGTTGTGAAGGAGCGTTCTATTCGCGTCATCATAGATGGAGGGAGCTGCAACAACTTGGCTAGCATGGATATGGTGGAGAAGCTTTCTCTCACCACAAGACCACATCCACATCCTTACTACATCCAATGGTTCAACAACAGCGGCAAGGTTAAGGTAACACGTCTTTGTTAGTGTGTATTTTAGTATCTCTACATATGCTGATTATGTTGATTGTGATGTGGTACCTATGCAAGCATGTTCCTTATTACTTGGTAGACCATGGCAATTTGATAAAAATTCTGTACACCATGGTAGAAACAATCAATATACTCTTGTTCACAAGGATAAAAATATTACTTTGCTTCCTATGACTCTGATTCCATTTTGAAAGATGATATTAATAGAGCTAATAAAGCAAAACAGGAGAAAATAGGAGTGAAAATCAGATTGTGGCAAAAGAATTTGAGCAACAAATGAAGCCTAATAATAAACCATCTAATGTTGCTACGAAATTAAACTGAAAAGTGCATGTTTATTTGCCACCAAATCTGATATTGATGAGCTAGATTCTAGCAAATCTGTTTGCTATGCTTTTGTGTGCAAAGAGGCATTATTTTCATTCGAGGGCGTGCCTTCCTCTTTGCCCCTCTTGTCACTAACATTTTGCGGGGAGTTCACCGGCGTCTTCCCACAAGGCGTGCCACCGGATTACCACCTATTCGAGGATTGAGCATCAAATTGACTTAATTCCCGGTGCATCGCTACCAACCGTGCACCATACCGTACCAATCCAGAGGAGGCGAAGGAGATTATCGTCAAGCACAGAACTGCTTTCGACAAAGGTTATATCGCGAATCTCTTAGTCCTTGTGCTGTTCCTATTATACTAGTGCCTAAAAAGGATGCGTCGGCGTATGTGTGTTGATTGTAGAGGCATTAATAATATTACTATTAGTTATCGTCATCCTATTCCTAGGCTAGATGATATGCTTGATGAATTGAGTGGCTCTACAATATTCTCCAAAGTTGATTTGCGTAGTGGATACCATCAAATTCGTATGAAATTGGGAGATGAATGGAAAACAGCATTTAAAACTAAGTTTGGATTATATGAGTGGTTAGTCATGCCTTTTGGGTTAACTAATGCACCTAGTACTTTCATGAGATTAATGAGCGAAGTTTTACGTGCTTTCATTGGACGATTTGTGGTAGTTTACTTTGATGATATACTGATTTATATCAAATCTTGGAAGAACATTTGGAACATTTACGTGCTGTTTTTAATGCTCTCGTGATGCACGTTTGTTTGGTAACCTTGAGAAGTGCACCTTTTGCACCGACCGAGTATCTTTTCTTGGCTATGTTGTTACTCCACAGGAATTGAAGTTGATAAAGCCAAGATTGAAGCTATTGAGAGTTGGCGCAGCCCAAAGCAGTCACACAAGTGAGGAGTTTTCTTGGACTCGCTGGTTTCTATAGGCGTTTTGTGAGAGACTTTAGCACCATTGCTGCACCTCTCAATGAGCTTACAAAGAAGGATGTGCCTTTTGTTTGGGGTACCGCATGGGAAGAAGCCTTCACGGTATTGAAAGATAAGTTGACACATGCTCCTTTACTCCAACTTCGACTTTAATAAGACTTTTGAGCTTGAATGTGATGCTAGTGGAATTGGATTAGGAGGTGTGTTATTACAAGATGGCAAACCTGTTGCATACTTTTACGAAAAATTGAGTGGGCCTAGTCTGAACTATTCTACTTATGACAAAGAATTATATGCTCTTGTTAGGACTTTAGAGACATGGCAACATTATTTATGGCCCAAAGAATTTGTTATACATTCGATCATGAATCTTTGAAACATATTAAAAGTCAAGCTAAACTGAATCGTAGACATGCTAAATGGGTTGAATTCATTGAGACTTTCCCTTATGTCATTAAACACAAGAAGGGTAAAGAAAATGTTATTCTTGATGCTTTGTCTCGTCGATATACTATGCTTTCACAACTTGACTTCAAAATATTTGGTTTGGAGACCATCAAAGATCAATATGTGCATGATGCTGATTTTAAAGATGTAATGCAGAATTGTAAAGAAGGAAGAACATGGAAGAAGTTCGTTATTAATGATGGTTTTGTGTTCCGTGCTAACAAGCTATGCATTCCTGCTAGTTACATTCGTCTTTTGTTGTTGCAGGAGGCGCATGGAGGAGGATTAATGGGGCACTTTGGCGTCAAGAAGGCGGAGGATATACTTGCTACACATTTCTTTTGGCCAAAGATGAGGACGGGATGTTGAGCGTTTTGTTGCTCGCTGCACTACATGTCAAAAAGCTAAGTCACGACTCAATCCTCATGGTTTATATATGCCTTTGCACTGTGCCTAGTGTTCCTTGGGAGGATATATCTATGGACTTTGTTTTAGGTTTACCTCGAACAAAGAAGGGAGGATAGCATATTTGTTGTCGTGGATAGATTCTCGAAAATGGCACACTTTATACCATGTCATAAAAGCGATGATCTTGTTAATGTTGTTGATTTGTTCTTTCGTGAAATTATTAAGCTTGCATGGTGTGCCAAATACTATTGTTTCAGATCGTGATACTAAATTTCTTAGCCACTTTTGGAGATGTTTATGGGCTAAGTTGGGGACTAAACTGCTTTTAGTACTACTTGTCACCCCAAACCGATGGACAAACTGAAGTAGTCAATAGAACATTGTCTACTATGCTTAGGGCTGTTTTGAAGAATAATAAGAAAATGTGGGAAGAATGCTTGCCTCATATTGAATTTGCTTATAATCGTTCATTGCATTCTACAACTAAGATGTGCCCTTTTGAAATTGTGTATGGCTTCCTACCTCGTGCACCTATTGATTTGTTGCCTCTTCCATCTTCGGAGAAGGTTAATTTTGATGCTAAAGAACGTGCTGAATTGATTTTAAAATGCATGAGATAACTAAGGAAAACATTGAGCGTATGAATGCTAAATATAAGCGTCTTTGGAGATAAGGGTAGAAAACATGTTGTCTTTGCACTGGAGATCTTGTTTGGTTACATTTGCGTGAGGATAGGTTTCTAATTTGCATAAACCAAACCTAATGCCACGTCTTGATGGTCCATTTAAGGTGTTAGAGAAAATAAATGATAATGCATATAAACTTGAGCTGCTGCAGATTTTGGGGTTAGTCCACTTTTAACATTGCAGATTTGAAGCCTTACTTGGGTGAGGAATATGATCTTCCGTCGAGGGCGACTTAATTTCAAGAAGGGAGGATGATGAGGACATCAATACCATTGTTACACCCACAGCCCCTCTTGCTACATATCTTGGACCAATTACTAGAGCTCGCGACGCCAATTAAATTATCGGTACTTTCGTTTCTTGGTAATGATTCTAATGTTCATGAGAATATGATCTTGCCTAAATTGGATACATTTGTTTTGCTTACAAATGAAGGCCCTAGCTTGGAGAAGGATGGACATTGGAACAAGAACAAGCATGGAGATAATGCCATGCAAGGGGAACAAACGGAGTTACAAGTGATGATTTCAGGACTTTGAAGCCACCATAATGGGTGCATGAAGCCTTGGACGAAATATACAAGATGCTACTTCATAAATGTCGTCCCGAGGCTATTCTAGGTGCTGCGTCACCTTATTAGTGGGCCAGGCCCTTGTAATTTCGAAATACACAAGTATAGGCTATTTTTAGAGTCCGTATGTGTGGGGAAACAATAGATAGGGTTGATTGCGGACCCCTCCACCAAGGGCCACTAAATTCCCCCCTCTTCCTCCATATATACAGCCCTTAGGGCACCGTTTAGACCTTGGGTTTTGTTTACATCAAAAGTTCGCCATAGCAGCAACCCGCGTGCCGTTTGTGTTCAACGACCGGACCAAGGCGTCCAGAACCCCACCTTCATTAATAAATCTTTGCTCTTATATTCGCAATATCCAGATTGCAATCTTAGTTTCTTGCTTGTTCTTCGTTTGCTCGCGGAAAGCAGGCCCTCGTGGTCGGGTTGATCGTGCTCCGGCATGGTCAATAACCCTCGGAAGTTGGTTTAGCGATTGCTAAAGTATGACGTCTCGCGACGTACGTAGTCGGATCGTCAAAGTCGACTCCCACAGAAACGATAGCCACCATCTCATCGAAACATCGGGACACCTTTGCCTCTATCATGAAGCGTGTCATAATAAACGGAACGGTGGAAAGTTGCATGTCAATATATCTCGGAATGGCTATGGAAATGCCATAATAGGTAGGTATGGTGGCTGTTTTGAGGAAGATATAAAGTGGTTTATGTGTGATAGAGCGTATCTTATCACTAGATTTGGATGAACCGGCGAAGTTTGCACCAACTCTCAAGGTGACAAAGGGCAATGCACGGTACCGAAGATCTAGCAATGATGGAAGTTGAGAGTGCGTATAATCCATGGACTTAACATTAGTCATAAAGAACTCACATACTTATTGCAAAAATCTACAAGTCATCAAAAACCAAGCACTACGCGCATGCTCCTAGGGGGATAGATTGGTAGGAAAAGACCATCGCTCGTTCCCGACCGCCACTCATAAGGATGACAATCAAAGAACACCACATGTTTCAAATTTGTCACAAAACGTTTACCATACGTGCATGCTATGGGACTTGCAAACTTCAACAAAAGTATTTCTAAAATTCACAACTACTCAACTAGCACAACTTTAATATCACTATCTCCATATCTCAAAACAATCATCAAGTATCAAACTTCTCTTAGTATTCAATGCACTTATATGGAAATTTTTATTATGTCCATCTTGGATGCCTATCATATGAGGACTAATTTTATAACCAAAGCAAATTAAACTGCTGTTCTAAAGGACTCTCAAAATAATATAAGTGATGCATGAGATGTAACGACCAAACCTCGAAGGATTTGAGTCTCTGTGCTTACTGTGCTAGTCCCTAGATCGAACTCGCTAGCACACACAGTATAAATGAATACGAGAATAGCAAGTGCATCATTTATTACAACGTATGATCCAGAATGTATAAAATAAAACAATCTGCATAGCACTTGGCTAGCTTTATTCAATCAAACAATGGAAAGTAGCGAGAAAATAACGGCGAGTCCCATCATAGCCCACTAGCGATCTTTGAGTGCAGACTCACGACCCTAACGGTACCTTACTCTTAAATGCGAATATCCTGCAACATGAGGCGTTGCAGCCATATAGGTCAATACTTTGAATGTATTGGCAAGTTACACAGGAGTAATAATAAAGCAGACCTACATGTATATGCATAGTACAACAAAAGGAAGGCTTGGGGTTTATTTTGCAGAAAGCTGATTTTATCCTAATAACTACCTAATAGTCAATTTTATTATTTAGTTCTTTTATTACTACAATTATGTACACAAGGTTGAGTTGGCAAAATCAACTTCAACCTACCCTTTATTAAGTTTCCCACAAATATTATTAAGCGTCACATCTAGCAAGATCATCCAACAACTGTAATGGCCTAGTGGCTCAGATTTGCCCATAACCGGGGGCACGACTAATCATGATTAGTTTTAATACTCTACAGATTTTTGTATGCTTTACCCACTGGACCCAATCCGAAGACTGAGATGAAGTCTTCCAGAAGAGGTTCCCTTAACCACCGACGGCCACATCCCACCTACATATGCTACATCTGTCGACCACGATGCAGGCAAGGGTTGAACAAGCGATCAACTAAGCGAGCCCATATAGACGGTGGCCGCACATGGAAGCTACTAGTCACCAAGTCTGTCGATCTGTTTGAACACAGGCGGCATTCCACTTAGGCGCACTCTCATGGCGCATGGCCTTAGAAAAGGTGCAAGACCCCATGATGCCTTCCCTCAACACCAAGCAATACCACTTCTGCCCAGAGGTGAGTTAAATCCTGAGTTACTACTCAATTGTTATATATATTTAATCCTCACATAAACTCAATGAATACACAAACCACCCTCGTCTACAAAGCATAGCAAACTACAATTACCACGGTTTGCAAAAACGGGAAGATAGCTCAACAGCATAGCCAACATATATAATACTCCTATACATGCATATATTCATAGTGTGACATAACTACATGCATAGAAAACAATAGGTAAAGGATGATCAACATGTAACTTGCCTTGGTTCTGGTTTAGAAAGTCACACTCCTGAAAATAGCTCGTGTCGCACTCCGGACAATCTACACGTTTCACACAATTCAACAAATCAATCACCGAAACACAAATAGAACCAAAACAAAACCAACCGCAATAAAACCATTTTTAAAACTCAACAACAGAAGCTTAGCAGCACCTAAATTGCACTATGGTCACAACACAAAAAGAAACAATCGATTCCAATAAACGGTATGAGAGTTATGGCCTCCGGAAGTTTTAGTTCAAACTCGAACGAATTCAAATTTGAAAAGTGCAAACACGTGAGATTTTGGTACTGTAATAAAGTGCTGGTTTTTGTGAGTGCACATGAAAAAGAATCACCTAATTTGGACATATAGGTTAAATGATATAGCTAGTTGAAGTTTTGAGTGAAAAAACTGAAGAAAAAAAAAACAAAACAGCAACAGAAAACTCATGAACAGTGCACGTGCGGTTACTGTAGCGGGCGCTGTAGATTTTGCCATGTGGCATCACCTGATTGGCTGAGGTGTGTTGCACACATGTGCTCACCAGAGAACAGGGGACGCGGCGGCGGCGGGTCGGGCGTCAGCGGTGGAGCTTCTCCGGCGGGTCTCCGGCGAAGGTGAAGCGACGGAAACGCGACGTGCTCTGGCGAAGTCGGGCGGGGTCGCTCCTCTCGCTCCGCTGCGAGTTGGTCAAGGCCAAAGTGTCAAACGGGTGCGCGGGAGATAGAGGAGTCGAACGGAGTAGGCGGTGCGACTGTGCTCGTTCTTATAGCGGTGCAATCTTCCGGCGAACGGCGGAGCCCCGGGAAGATGCGTTTCGCCCTAGCTGGTGCGTGCGGCAATAGGGAGGATCGAGGAAGGGTTGCGGGGGTTCGTCGGGGTCTTGGGCACGCGCCAGATGTCTCGGGCGTGCACGGGGCGGCTCGGGTGTGCGACCTCGACTCGGGTCCGCCCCGGGTGTGCGTGCGATGCGTGCGTGTTCGACTCGGGGAAGAAGAAAGTGGCGCAGGCCCCATGGTCAATGGCTGGAGGCGTTGTGGATCGGGCGCGGGTCGGGTGCGAGCGGTGCGGCGGTGCGTACCAGTTCGCGAGGAAGGTGGGCATAGCGGTGTGGTCTTGCCCATTCTTTGGGCGGTGGTGGCTGGCTGACCGGCTCGCTTATTTTTTTTTAACAGAAGCAGCAGTAGAAAAAAAATAACATACACAATATAAAATCTAAATAAAAATACCTAGACACACAGTAAAAATAGCCCTATAGCTATAAACTATAGGAACACTAGATCCAATTCTAATGAAATTTTGGAAATTCATTTTGATGCAAAAGGCCACACAAACAATAAAATAACATACAATTAAAATATTTTGGAGATTGAAAAAAATTACCAGAACATATCAGATGAACTGGAAATAATATTCTGCACATTATGAACATTTTTGAAATAGGGGAGAAGTCATGTTATCTCCACTCCAAATAAATTGCCTTTTGTTGCATAATGATTTGAATATTCTGAAAAAGAAAATAATGCATTAAAAATATGATATGCATATGAATGATCTACTAACATCCTAATTTAGGAAAATTGGGATGTTACATGAGAGATCAATAATTTCTATAAAATAAAACCACCGCCGTGCTCTAAAAGATATAAGTGAAGCACTAGAGCAAAATTGTTTAGCTCAAAAGATATAAGTGAAGCATATAGAGTATTCTAATAAATTCTTATTAATGTGTGTCCGTCCCAAAAGGTGTGTCCATCAAGGATGATTGTGGTGAACTAAAAATCAAATACTCAAATCATACAAGACGCTCGAAGCAAAACACATATCATGTGGTGAATAAAAATATAGCTCCAAGTAAAGTTACCGATGGATGAAGACAAAAGAGGGGATGCCTTCCGGGGCATCCCCAAGCTTAGGATTTTTGATTGTCCTTGGATTTTACCTTGGGGTGACTTGGACATCCCCAAGCTTAGGCTCTTGCCACTCCTTGTTCCATAATCCATCAAATCTTTACCCAAAACTTGAAACTTCACAACACAAAACTTAACAGAAAATCTTGTGAGCTCCGTTAGCGAAAGAAAACAAAACACAACTTCAAGGTACTGTAATGAACTCATTCTTTATTTATATTGGTATTAAACCTACTGTATTCCAACTTCTCTATGGTTCATAAACTCCATTACTAGCCATAGATTCATCAAAATAAGCAAACAACACACGAAAAACAGAATCTATCAAAAATAGAACAGTCTGTAGTAATATGTATCAGACGCATACTTCTGGAACTCCAAAAATTCTAAAATAAATATTTGGACGTGAGGAATTTATCTATTAACCATCTGCAAAAAGAATCAACTAACTAGCACTCTCCAGTCAAAAGTTATAGCTAATCTCGTGAGCGCTAAAGTTTCTGTTTTTTACAGCAAGATCAAAAAGACTTCACCCAAGTCTTCCCAAAGGTTCTACTTGGCACAAACACGAATTAAAACATAAAACCACATATAAACAGAAGCTAGATGGATTATTTATTACTAAACAGAACCAAAAAACAAGATACTAAAATAAATTTGGGTTGCCTTCCAACAAGCGCTATCGTTTATCGCCCCTAGCTAGGCATAAAGGAAAGGATAGATCTAGGTATTGCCATCTTCGGCTTTTATTTTTTTAGCAGAATCATGCTCGAATCTGGGAGGTTCTTTATGTTTCCCTTCATATTCGGAAATTTTTAGATCTAGAGAATCCAACCGCTTATTGCAAAGAGTAATCAACATATTCATGCAGTGAAGATTTCCGCTAACACTCTTAAGAGGTTCAAGAGACTTTTGTAAAATCTTAGTTACTTCAAAAAAGTTTCTCAAAAACATGTGTTTCTTCCTAGGTATGATGCGGCCCCTTTTGTTGAGGTAGTGTTCCCACTATTCCCTCTATAATTTCATGTGCAATACTGGGATCAATCTCGAAAAAATTTCCTTTGGCAACGCAATCCAAGAGTTGTTTATGGGACATATTTAGTCCAACATAAAAATTGCGAAGAAAATTCTAAAATTCACCTCTAGGGTGCAATTACGATAAGATTCCATCATCCTAAACCAAGCATATTTTAAGTTTTCTCCTTGTCTTTATTTGAAGTGGAGAACTTCAAACTCGGGAGACAAAGGAGTAGATAAAGGACTGGCCATGACGGCACACGGAACACAAGAGGTAAGCGAGAAAGAGGCGAACGGAAAGAGAGGGGAATAAAGCGGCAAAGGTGAAGTGGGGGAGAGGAAAATGAGAGGCAAATGGAAAATAATGTAATGCGAGGGATAAGAGTTTGTGATGGGTACTTGGTATGTTTTGACTTGTGTGTAGACTCCCAGGCAACGACGCCAAAAATCCTTCTTGCTACCTCTTGAGCATGTGTTGGTTTTCCCTTGAAGAGGAAAGGGTGATGCAGCAAAGTAGCGTAAGTATTTCCCTCAGTTTTTGAGAACCAAGGTATCAATCCAGTAAGAGGCCACACGCAAGTCCCTCGTACCTACACAAACAAATAAGAACCTTGCAACCAATGCGATAAAGGGGTTGTCAATCCCTTCACAGCCACTTGCAAAGTGAGATCTGATAGAGATGATAAGATAATATTTTTGGTATTTTTATGATAAAGATTGAAAGTAAAGATTGCAAAATAAAAATAGATTGGAAACTTATATGATGGAAAATAGACCCGGGGGCCATAGGATTCACTAGTGGCTTCTCTCTAGATAGCATAAGTATTAGGGTGGGTGAACAAATTACTCTCGAGCAATTGATAGAGAAGTGCATAGTTATGAGAATATCTAGGCATGATCATGTATATAGGCATCACGTCCGTGACAAGTAGACCGACTCCTCCGTGCATCTACTACTATTACTCCACACATCGACCGCTATCCAGCATGCATCTAGAGTATTAAGTTCAGAAGAACAGAGTAATGCATTAGGTAAGATGACATGATGTACAGGGATAAACTCAAGCAATATGATATAAACCCCCATCTTTTTATCCTCGATGGCAACAATACAATACATGTCGTTTCCCCTACTGTCAATGGGATCGAGCAACACAAGATTGAACCCAAAGCTAAGCACTTCTCCCATTGCAAGAAAGATCAATCTAGTAGGCCAAACCAAACTGATAATTCAAAGAGACTTGCAAAGATAACCAATCATACATAAAATAATTCAGAGGAGATTCAAATATTGTTCATAGATAACCTTGATCATAAACCCACAATTCATCGGGTCTCGACAAACACACCGCAAAAAAGAGTTACATCGAATAGATCTCCAAGAAGATCGAGGAGAACTTTGTATTGAGATCGAAAGAGAGAAGAAGCCATCTAGGTAATAACTATGGACCCGAAGGTCTGTGGTAAACTACTCACACATCATCGGAGAGGCTATGGTGTTGATGTAGAAGCCCTCCGTGATCGATTCCCCCTCCGGCAGAGCGCCGGAAAAGGCCCCAAGATGGGATCTCATAGGTACAGAAGGTTGCGGCGGTGGAAATAGGGTTTCCTGGTGCTGCTGGATGGTTTCGGGGTACATAGGTATATATAGGAGGAAGAAGTAGGTCGATGGAGCCACGACGGGCCCACGAGGGTGGAGGGCGCGCCCAGGGGGGTAGGCGTGCCCCCTGCCTCGTGGCTTCCTCGTTCGTTTCTTGACGTCCAATCCAAGTCCTTTGGATCACGTTTGTTCCAAAAATCACGCTCCCGAAGGTTTCATTCCATTTGGACTCCGTTTGATATTCCTTTTCTGCGAAACACTGAAATAGGCAAAAACACAGCAATTTGCACTGGGCCTTGGGTTAATAGGTGTAACATCCCAAAATTTCAATTTGGAATGTTATACATTAGATCATCATTGCATATCATATTTTATTGCACTTTGGCTTGATCCTAGAAATTTCACGCAACTCAAGGACCCACGGAGAGAGTTGGGGATTTCGTTATTTTCATATTTGAGTTTTCTCAAACTTTGAAAATAGGATCATTTGATTTTATTTATTTTATCTTCAATTATTCCAAATTTAAAAATAAGAGAGAGGGAATAAAATGACGTTCCCAAAATAAAGGAATATTGAGGATTTAATTAAAAAATCAAATAAGATTTATTTCGGAGTTTCTTTGCCATTTTATTTGAAGTTAGGAAAAATGCGCGTTTTTCCGAGTTGCATTGAGGCCCCAAATAAATGTTCATCTTGTCCAGCTTGATTTTAGAAGTCGGGGAAAATTTATTTTGGAATTTTTGGAGTCCGTTTATTATTTCTTTTGTTTGTTTTTCGGCACGGAATTATTTAAAAAAAGAGAGAGAGTGAACCGACTTTGGGCCATAATCGGCCAGGACTCCGCCCGGCCAGGCCTTTATAAGGCGCGCCCCCGAGCCCACCCGAGCCCCAGCCCACCCGCCACCGAACCCTAACCCTAACACCGCACCGCGCCGCCGCTCGCGCCGCCTCGTCGCCGCCGCGCCATCTCGCCGAACCCCGCCGCCGCCTCGCCGTCGCCGACCCGCCGCCCGAGGTTGACCGCCCCGCCGCCGACGGTTTTCTTCGAGAAAATCGTCCGATTTTTTGATTGATTTTTTAAAAAAACCCCTAGTTCTGTTTTTTTCGGTTTAGTTTATTTAGCAAGTGTTCGCTCGTTCGTTCATTTTAACGGACGAGTTCACCGGTTAGTTTCAGTTAACGAACGTTCGTTCGTTAGCCTGTTCGTCCGCCTTTTCTTTTTCTCGGATTTTTTGCGATTATTCCAGATCGCAATTTCTGATCTAATTTTCGTTTTAGTATACCTTTTCGCTCGTTTATCGAAATCAGGCGATTCAAGCGCCTAGAGTTTCGTCTTGAAACCATATTTCCTTTCAACCAACACAAACAAATTTTTGCTTTGGTAAAATTTGACTTAGATCCAGATTAGTAAACGAAGCTTGTTTCTTTCGCCGTTTGTCTTTCGTTGCTTCGTTTGATTTGATTCTTTTTGCAAACCGGAGTTCTTAAGTTGAACTTTCTGATTAGATTTCTTATTTGGGTTTCTCCTGTGCATTAGATGATTACTTATTGTATGCTTGTTTTTTTGCGATAGAGTACCCAAAGTGCGCCGCTTGTTACTTCGAATCTCTAGGTTTCACGGATCATCAGCAAGGCAAGTAACACTTTGATCATATCCCTTTCATACTCAGTTTTTATGCATTAGATCAATCCTCAAACATTGCATGATTAGGATCTAATTAAATTGTGGGTTTTGGGAAAGTTGATGAGGTAGTACCTATTACCTTTTTATTATCAAACCCTTGGGAGTTACTTCTACGTTTTCTTATATTGCCATGCTATGCTAGTAGATGTGGATTGGGTGAGTGTATCCATGACAGATGTGAGTTTGTTAATTAATGGTTTATTTAAGGTGGCAACTTTAATACACATCTGGGTGGATTGAGGTACCTGGGTATTCCAGGATTGCCTGTTTTTCTTTATGGACCGCCACCCAGGCTCAAAGGGATCATGAGATTATTCATGCTAGAAACTTCCGTGTGCAGCCACAAGCTACTATGGGCTCTAGCATAGTTGATTAAGTCATGCGAACTCTTACAGTGGTAGACTAGCAGATGTAGGGGATGTAGGTGTTCCGGTCTACCCATTGTAAGGTGCTAGCGCTTCTGAAAGACTGTGTCTCGGTCATCCGTTTCTCAAACACCATGTAGTGCGAGAATCCCAACGGAGGAGATCGAGTCTTGTGGGGAATAGTGCACAAACCTTTGCAGAGTGTATAAACTAATCATGGTTAGCCGTGTCCCCGATTATGGACATCTTGAGTATCTAGTACTTGGATTATCATGTGAATCTCATCATGTTACTTTAATTAATATTGTTGGGTTTTAATGATGTTACTTAATTGGGATTGAGAGTGCTGTCAACCATTCTCAATGTTTAACAACCACCATGATAGTTAAATACAATTTATTCCTTTGCAGTAGGGAAAAATTGGCTTTACACAAAACTGTAACCATAGAGCTTTCCACCAGCCATATATGCATGTAGTATAGCCTATTTATGTTCATTACTCTCTATGTGTTACATTGCCAGCATATTCCATGTGCTGACCTGTTTTCGGGCTGCAATGTTCATGTTGCATACTTTTCAGACGACGAGTAAGGTGCCTTTAGGTCGTGGTTCTATACTTAGTGATGTCGTTGGAGTTGATGGACTCGCTTATCTTCCAAGCCTTCGGTTGTTATCTTTATTAGATGGCCTTAAGCCATGTTTATAAGTTCTCTTTTGAGACACTCCATGTAATAAGTGTGTGATTGCTACTCTGTTATAAATCCTTGAATCATGCGTGTCGGCATTCTTGATCGAGGATGACATCGATGCATAGCGATCGATCGTTTGAGGTCCTGAGTCGCTACAAAGATGGTATCAGAGCACACGTTGACTATAGGACACGACCACTAAGCTAAAAGCCCTAGTTCACTACTCACTCTTCTCTTTTATGTCTCCTCATCTGTTCTACTCTTTTAGGATGGCGGATGCAAGGAACAAGTTCACGCAACCAGATGAAGATACACCCTTTGGATGCCACTTGAAGGAAGTCACTAGATACATGAACATCGGAGTACCAAGCTTCACCGGGACCTACAACGCCACTTTACCCGATGAGGAGCGCTGGATGATTCAAGTTCAAGTTCCAGGAAGGACATTCGTGCCAGTCACTAAGCCCATAGAGTTTTCCTTTGATGCACCAACCTGAAGTCTAGGAAAAGTATGGCAGCTCACATCACCATGGGACACATTGGAGAAGTCTACCACAATGATCTCAAGGACATTATCTACCAGATTTGCGGGCGCCGAGATGAGAAATGGGAGATGGTCAGCACCAGGAAGGATAGATCAATCGCAGCTTTTATCCAAGAGTTAAACCAGCACATTCGACGCCAGGAAAATCAGATGTGCGCTGGCATGCTAGATCTGTAGAAGGCCTTGACCAAGATCACGGAGCTGGAGGAAGAACTCAAGGCTACACGTGAAGATTATATGGAGGAAATCGAAGTGTTAGTGGAGAAGTGTAACATCCCAAATTTCCCATTTGGAATGTTTTACAATTATAGCTAAGCATCTATGCATATTGTTTGAAATTGAGTGGCATTTGAAGTTTCAGAAGTTTTTGAGTTGTTGGAATTTGAATTTGAATTGGCAGTTGGAATTTATTTCAAATCAATGCCTGACAAATACTTGAGAAAAAGTATGAGAGGAGTAAACATGACACTCCAAAAATGTCAGATGAAATGCATTGCCAAAAATTTTGAATTCAAATTTTGATTTTATTTGGGATTTTAGAAAAATGATTTTTTTTAAAGTTTGAGTTTTGCCCCTGGAAAAATGTTCAAATTATAGGGAATATTCCCCTGATCATTTTGATATATATATATGTGTCCTATATAAAATATATATATATTTAAATATATTTTCTCTCTCTCTCACTAATTCAAAAAAAATAGAAAGAGAACCCAGCGCCACTAGGCTAACTGCCCGGCCCGGCAGCCGAGGCGGCCACCAATGAGAATAGCCAACTGCCCAGCCAGCGCCGAGCCACCAATGAGCAGCCCAGCGCCCCCCTCGCCAAGCCCCTTCCCATGGTCGCCCGACCGATCCGCCCCCTCTCTCTCACCGACACCCGGCCCCACCCTCCTTTCCCTCGCCACGCCAACCCTTGACCACCATGCGCGCTCCGGAATCCCGAAGGATCCGGGATCACCTCCCCCGATCTGCCCCTCGCCCAAGTCGACCCCCTATATAAACCCCACCTCCCCCTCGACCCGTTCCCCCGTTTTCCCCCTCGCCAACCCCTCGCTCTCGCCCGTAATCGCTCGTCGGAGCACCGCACCGCCGCCGCGCCATTGTTACCACCCCGGCCGCCCCGAACCCCCTCGAGCTCCCCCGACTCCACCACCGAACCCCCCTTGCTCCGCCGTCGTCCCTGACCACCAGAGCCGCCGCGTCGTCGTCGCCCGAGCCGTCGTCGCCGTCGACCACCGAGGTGAGTCACCGGAGATCCCGCCGCCGTTCGATCTAAACGTAGGGTCTAGATTAGACCCCGAAGGGGTAGGTTTATTTTAAATAGACCGGTTTTAGTTCCGGTTTTATTAGGGTTTAGTTTAGACCGGCCCGATCGGGTTATTTCTGTTAAGCAGCGTAGCTTTTAGCTATATTACGCCGATCGCTAGATAGGCCCATTAGCGTCGGTTTTCGTTTTAGTTAATTTTTTCGTTTCTGTTTTTAACAGAATAGTTTCAGTTTTGTAAAATCCATATCTTTTAATCTACTTAATATTTTTAATTGATTCTTTTTTTGTTAGTTTGCAAATTTGTTGTAGTTTCTGTAGAAAATATTTTTAGTCATGTTAAAATTATTAGAAATTGTTTTATTTTAGATTTAGACAGATTAGTAATTCTGCTATAAAATGAGTTAGGATTATTTTATTTTAGTGATTCTTTTTGTCACTACTTTGTTTTGACCTTACCTAACCGTAGGAATTTATTTGGGTATTTTAGATTCAATAAAAAAATAGTTGTAATCATAATCATGTGGTTCTTAATTATTTAACTAGCTACTGTTTTCCTATTGTTTTATTTAGCAAATAATTTTATTTTTCCTATGTGATAGTTTATTTTAGGTTAGTTTCGTAACTTTAGAACATGAACTTTTATTTACAATAAATAAAATTTTATTTTATTTTTTCTTGCTAGGATTGTTTTAGGCATAATAGGAGTTTTATAATAGCTTTTAATGTGATTCTTTTTGCTCCTAGTTGCATGGTGTTTTCTCTTCTTTAGTTAGCAAAAACCCATGCTTAGGTTCTGTTAAGAAAAATTTAGTTGTGTAAAACTATTCTTGGTTGATTGTTTGATGTGGTGAAAACATTGATTTGGATTTCTTTGAGTTTTCTTTGGGTTTTGGTTCAATTGTTTCATGTGTTATATTAGTATGCTATTATGTTAAGTGACCATATGTTTGTATGCTTATATGATTGTTGTTTGCCTCGGTAGAATTTCGGTCTGAAGCTTGCTACCACGAGTCCCTAGCTTTGAAGATCTTGACAAGGCAAGTCATTGATCATACTTTCTTTTACAATACCTATGATTTTATTGCATTAGAATTATACCTCCCCACCATGCATGCAGTAGGAGAATTTGAAGTTATGTTCTTGAGTAGTATCATGAGGTAGGATGAACCCAATTTCCCTTGTTACCATTGCGGGACGAAGTAGTTTAGTTTGCTATGCTCAGAGCGGGGTTGGTTGAGTGATTCATAAGGGAGATGTGAGAGTCAAGATGATGACAACCCCATGACTTCAAGCTCAAGATGGACTTCAAAATTCACTCTTGGGTGGAGGGCGGTTGCGGGCACCTGAGAAAACCAGCGGTTGGCGGGATGCATGGAGAAGCGCCATGACATCTTGCGGAAAGCTTCACCCAGCCACGAAGAGACGGATGGATACCCCATTGACGGAAGCTTACTGTGCAGCCGCAAGCCATTATGGGCTCGGCTTGGTCAACCCTAGTTGTGACTCTGGCGGACGGTGCTACGAGATGTAGAAGAACGGTAGGATTGGATGAGTACGGCGGTGGCGGAGGAACTCTTGGAAGACCTGTTTTGTTCGTCCGTCTTCAAACACCGTGAAGTGCGAAGACTTAAAGGAGGAGCGATTCTTGCGGGTAAAGTCGCAAAACTCTGCAGAGTGAAGATCTAATCGGTTAGCCGTGTCCCGATTCTGGACAATTTGAGCCTCTGGAACTTGGAGTATTTGGATATCTCAACACCAAAATTAATAAATTAATTGAGGGTTTATTTAATAATTGGGAATGAGACATTGGTTGGCGGAACCATCTCAATAACTACCAACAATTTTGTAGTATTTGCAAACAAGTCCATTGTTGTAGGGAAAAACGGCTTTTAGCAAAACAATGAAACTTAAGCCCCACACCAAATTGCATATAGTGTTAGTAATTTTATTGTTGTTCTCTTCATGACTTGCCAGCATATTTAAAATGCTGACCTACACGGCTGCAACGTCTTATGTTGCAGAGGAGTATTCCGATCAGGAGTGAGGCTACGATCCACGCTTGGCGATTGCCCTATGGAGTCAGATGGACTCGCTATTCTTCTACGCTTCCGCAGCTTTATTTAGTTTATTTCTCATGAGTTCGCCTTCGGCCAAATTTATTCTATTGTAATAAAGACTCGATATGAGAATCGTGTAAGAAATTCAGGTGTGATTGAACTTTGATTATTTCATCAATGTCTTGTGTGTGCGGCATGATCTTGGGATGGTACAGCTACGAGAGACTTGACCGATTTTGGGTTGGGTTGCTACAGAGATGGTATCGAGCACACGCTGACCGTGGGGCGTAACCCCTAGGATCGGAAAGCCATAGGAAGAGACTATTTATTTTATGTCCTTATCATTCCGTAATTCTCCCTCTTCATTTCGACTTCTCTCCGATTTTCAACATTCTAGATGGCACGAGTTCACCCCAGTTTTGCTACGGAGTTTTGCGGCCAGATGAGGCGATGCCTCTCGGCAAGAAGCTGGTTCAGATCGTGAAGAAGCTGAAGATTGCTCGCCCTCGATCACGGAAGCCTACCAATGCACTTCCGAGCGGATACCCTTCTGAGATTGAGGTGCACATTCGGGGAGGACCTTTGGAGGACATTGAGCCTATTGATTTTGAGTTTACTGATTTCAATTGGATCCTCGAAAGAGACATGGCGATTTATCGTGCACTTGGACATCTCCGAGAAGAGTACAGGACCGAGCTCGACCCATCGGACCTCGCCATGATTTCGCAGAGCTAGGAATGGAGATATCATCCGCACCGTGGAGGGCGACTCCATTCTCTCATATGTCCAAGACTTGGAGTGTCTCCTCAGAAGCAGGAGATCCGGACTCGCCGTAACTTCGAAGGTACATAGGAGGCTGTTGTTCCGTGAGCTGGGCTGGAGGAGAAAGCACCGCAGACTTCCTTGACCATGAAGAAGAAATCAAGGATTTCATGGAGAGAGTCGACAAGCTGAAGATGGATGTTGCCGCATTAGAGGAAAAGATGGACTTGGGAGAAGACCTTTTCCGAGTGGAGATGACGGACCTCGTGAGCAATGACCAGGATTATGAAGAGCTCCAAGAAAGCCGCAAGAGGAGGCGCCGCATCGAGGACGCCACACGGAGGACGCCGCACGGAGGGCGCAAGGATAATTGATGAAGACATTTAGTCGACCGCCATGTTATTTTATTTTTCCGTCGATCGGTTAGGCCGTTATTTTCGATTAGTCGTGAAATTTGTAATCCGAGATTGAACCATGTTTGAGTGGATTGAATAAATGATTGGTGTGATTATGATTGTGCATTCATATGGGTAGTGATATTTTCTCATTAGACCCTTGTTCTATTCTAATTTTCTCATCCACTCCAAAACACGGATGCCTCCGAGGCGTGACCCGGTCTCAACTTTCCGCGGAGCTCACCCGGTGATCCAGCAGAGAGAATGCCCTCATGCAGATGCTCATCGAACGAACAACAACAACAACAGCAATCCACCGCCACCACCCCTGTTGACAACTTGACCCGCTTCCTAAGGCTGAATCCGCGGTGTTCTCTAGCAGACCGAGCGATTGTGGCCGATGATTAGCTCCGCAAGGTCGGAAGGAGTTAGCCACCGCTGGATGCACAGATCACGAGAGAAAGTGCGCTTTGCGCACATCAACTTGATGGACCTGCAGCCTCTTGGTGGGAGAACTACACGCCACTTATCCCATCGCCACCATCACGTGGGATCAGTTCGATGAGGCTTTCCGCACCGCTCATGTTTGTTGGAGCCATGAGTCTTAAGAAGCGTGAGTTCGCAACTTACGCCCGGGGAACCGTCTTGTGGGGCGATGCGTGGATGAGTTCAACAAGTTAGCTCGCTATGCCCCGGATGATGTGGCCACAGATGCATAAAGCAGGAAAAGTTTCTCGAGGGACTCAATGGCGAGCTGGGAATGCAGCTAATGGTGGCTACCTTCAACAACTACCGGAGCTGGTAGACAAGGCCACCATACTTGAAGGCAAGCAACAGCAGATTGATAGCATAGCGGAAGTATGGCGGGGAAGTATAACTCGGAGCTCAGCAGAAGCCCGTTATGCCCCATACTGGAGGGCATACCCATCATAACCATGGAGGACATAACCATGGAGGAAATGGGAACAACGCAACCGGGACAACAAGGCAGCAATGGAAGCGGCAATGGCAACCAAGATCGTCTGCCCGGCTCGAAGGATCTGAGTCACATCACTGTTTCAAGTGCGGAAAATAGGGCACTATGCCACCGACTGCCGGAGGCCAAGCGGAGGAATGGAAGCGGCAATGGAAGCTCAGCAAAGAAGCCCAACCCTTTTCCTCGTGCTCGGGTGAACCACATTGGCGTGGAGGGCGTCTATGATCAGCCGGATACCTTGTGGTTGGTAAGTTTTATTAAATTCACATCCGATATTGGTACTCTTTGATTACGGTGCAGCGCATTCATTCATATCAAGGGTAGTTGTGGAAAATGCGGGTTGCCCACTAGAACCCTTAGAAGCCCTCTTCACGTCGGTTCGCAGAGGAGAAATGATGGAAGGCTTAGGCTGTCATGCAACCCTCAACATCGGAAACCATAAATTTCCGCAGACCTCATAGTATTGGAAACCCGGACCTTGGATGTAATCCTAGGCATGGATTAGTTGACAAAGTTTGAAGGAAACATAGGCTGTGCCCGCAAGTCGATTCGCTCACCACCCCGGAGCGAAGAGGATCAAGTATGTATCGAGGCGTATCTCGATGAAGAATCGGTGCATTCCCTCACGGGAGTTGTTAGGGAGGAAGTGCCGATGGTGCAAGATTTTCCCGATGTGTTTAGGAGGAATTACCAGAATGCTACGGACAGAGACATTGAATTTCTGATTGAGTTATTGCGGCACAGCCCCAATATCCAAGAGACCCTATCGGATGCCCCGAGCGATTTGAAAGAAATCAAGAATCAAATTAATGAACTCTTGGAGAAGGGATATATTCGCCAAGCTCATCACCTTGGGGAGCCCAGTTCTTTTGGTAGAGAAGAAGGATGGAACCACGAGAATGGTTGTGGATTATCGTTCGTTGAGCAGCGTGACCATCAAGAACAAGTACCCTCTGCCGATGATTAATGATCTATTTGATCAGCTAGTTGGAGCCAAGGTATTCTCCAAGATCGATCTTCGATCGGGTATCATCGATTGAAGATCCGTGAAAAGGATATACCCAAAACAACATTTACCACTGTGTGCGGTTTATATGAGTATACCGTCATGTCATTCGGATTGACTAATGCCCTGCATACTTCATGAATTTGATGAACAAGGTATTTATGGAATATCTGGACAAGTTTGTCGTGGTGTTCATCGATGCTATACTGATTTTCTCCAAGAGCGAGGAAGAGCATAAGGAACATTTGCGTCTAGTTCTGGAGAAACTCCGAGAACATCAATTGTATGCCAAGTTCAGCAAATGTGAATTTTGGCTGAAGGAAGTCGGATTCCTCGGACATGTTATTTCAGGAGAAGGAATAGCGATTGACCCGCCAAGGTTGTATCGATCACCGATTGGCGATCGCCCACCTCGATCAAGGAGATCCGCAGTTTTCTCGGACTCGCAGGATATTATCGGAGGTTTATTGAGAATTTCTCGAAGATTGCCAAGCCCATGGTGAGCTGTTGAAGAAGGGCGCCAAGTACATTTGGACCGAGGATTGTGAAGCCAGTTTTCAGGAATTGAAGAAGCGTTTGGTTACAGCCCCAGTGCTGATTTTGCGGACATACACAAGGATTACGGTATATTGTGGCGCTTCTCGTCGGGGACTCGGAGGAGTACTCATGCAGGAAGGAAAAGTTGTAGCTTATACCTCCGGACAGCCACGACCTCACGAGATGAATTCGCCACACATGATTTGGAGTTAGCAGCCGTAGTGCATGCACTCAAGACACTGGAGACATTTCCTTATCGGAAACCGTTGTGATGTTTACACAGATCATAAGAGCTTGAAGTATATTTTCACATGAAGAGTTGAACCTCGAGCGGAGGAGATGGCTAGAGTTAATCAAGGACTATGACATGAGATTGCATTACCACCCGGAAAGGCTAATGTTGTAGCAGATGCTTTGAGCCGTAAGAGTTATGTAAATACTCTTATAGCGGAGGATTACCCAGGAGTTAGTCGATGACCTCGAGATCTCCGATCGGAGATAGTTCGAGAGGATATGTTGCAACTCTGGAAGTTCAGTCCACTTTGGCGAAAGAATTCGTGAAGCCCGAAGTCGGACAAGGAAATTGATGAGATAAAGAAAAGGATGAATGAAGGAAAAGCTAAAGGGTTTCGTAAGGATGAATATGGAGCTATATGGTTCGAGGACCGTATTTATGTACCCAATGATCCCGAACTCAGGAAACTAATTCTTCAGGAGGCTCATGATTCACCATACTCGATTCACCCGGTAACACCAAGATGTATCTAGATTTGAAAGAAAGTTTACGGTGGGCGGTATGAAGAAGGATATTGTCGAGTGCGTAGCGATATCGATGTTTGCCAACGAGTAAAGGCGGAACATCGAAGCCAGCAGGGTTACTTCAACCTTTGCCGATTCGAGTGGAAATGGGAAAAACTTGGAATGGATTTTATCACAGGATTACCGGGACCCGTTCAGGTTATGATTCCATCTGGGTAGTGGTTGATCGATTGACCAAGGTAGCTCACTTCATTCCGTGAAGACTACCTATACCAGCGCTAAGTTAGCCAAGATATACATGACCAGGATCGTATGTATCGCATGGAGTTCGAGGAGTATCGTGTCGGATAGAGGAACACAATTTACCTCAAAGTTTTGGAATCGGTTGCATGAAACTTTGGAGTGCGAGGCTGGAGTTGAGACAGCTTTTCATCCATGAGCGGATGGACAGACCGAGAGAGTCAACCAGATCACGGAGGACATGTTGAGAGCTTGTGCGCTAGACTATGGGTCTAGCTGGGATGATAATTTGCCATCGCAGAGTTCTCGTACAATAACAGATTATCGAGCGATCGAAGATGGCCCCTTCAAGCTCTATACGGAAGGAGGTGCGAGAACACCATTCTTTGTGGGATGGTGTTGGAGATTGAAAACTTTTCGGTCCCGACCTTATCGAGATTCGAAGAAAGTCAAGCTGATTCGAGATAGACTCAAGGTAGCTCATCGAGACGGAAGAGTTATGTCGACGAGAGCGCAAGGAAGTAACGTAAGAACGGGAGACCGGGCATATCTTCGTGTGTCTCACTTCGTGGAATCAAGAGGTTCGGTGTTAAAGGAAAGTTAGCACCCGGTTCATTGGCCCTACAAAATCCTCGAGCGTCGTGGAGAAGTTGCTTACAAGTTGGAATTGCGGAAGGATTGTCGGAGTTCATGATGTCTTCCATGTTTCTCGGTGAAGAAATGCCATGCCGACATGGCGATATTCCGTTGAGAGACACACGGTGCCCCTAGAGGCCATACAGCTCGGCGGTGATCGACTTATGAGGAGAAACCCGTCCGAATTCTCGAGACTGCGAACAAAGTCACCCGCAGCAAGATCATCAAGTTTTGCAAAGTCTTTGTGGAGTCATCACTCGAGGAGGAAGCCACACAGGGCGAGAAGAAGACCTCCGCCGAGACCACCGCACCTATTTGCTAGCCAACCCGAATCTCGAGGGCGAGATTCATCTTAAAGTGGTAGGTTTGCAACATCCCAAATTTCCCATTTGGAATGTTTTACAATTATAGCTAAGCATCTATGCATATTGTTTGAAATTGAGTGGCATTTGAAGTTTCAGAAGTTTTTGAGTTGTTGGAATTTGAATTTGAATTGGCGGTTGGAATTTATTTCAAATCAATGCCCGACAAATACTTGAGAAAAGTATGAGAGGAGTAAACATGACACTCCAAAAATGTCGATGAAAAGCATTGCCAAAAGTTTGAATTCAAATTTTGATTTTATTTGGGATTTTAGAAAATGATTTTTTAAGTTTGAGTTTTGCCTGGAAAATGTTCAAATTATAGGAATATTCCTGATCATTTTGATATATATATGTCCTATATAAAATATATATATTTAAATATATTTTCTCTCTCACTAATTCAAAAAAAATAGAAAGAGAACCAGCGCCACCAGCTAACTGCCCAGCTAGCGCCGAGGCGGCCCACCAATGGCCAGCTAAGCCTGCCCACCGGGCCCGAGCCAGCCAGCGAGCAGCCCAGCGCCCCCTCGCCCGAAGCCCCTTCCCACCGGTCGCCCGACCGATCCGCCCCCTCTCTCTCTCACCGACACCCCGGCCCCACCCCTCCTTTCCCCTCGCCCACGCCAACCCGCCAACCACCGCGCCGCCGCTCCGGAATCCCGAAGGATCCGGGATCACCTCCCCCGATCTGCCCCCTCGCCCAAGTCGACCCCCTATATAAACCCCACCTCCCCCTCGACCCGTTCCCCCGTTTTCCCCCTCGCCAACCCCTCGCTCTCGCCCGTAATCGCTCGTCGGAGCACCGCTTTGCCGCCATTGTTACCACCCGGCCGCCCGAACCCCTCGAGCTCCCCGACTCCACCACCGAACCCCCCTTGCTCCGCCGTCGTCCCCGACCACCGGAGCCGCCGCGTCGTCGTCGCCCGAGCCGTCGTCGCCGTCGACCACCGCGGTGAGTCACCGGAGATCCCGCCGCCCTTCGATCTAAACGTAGGGTCTAGATTAGACCCCGAAGGGGTAGGTTTATTTTAAATAGACCGGTTTTAGTTCCGGTTTTATTAAGGTTTAGTTTAGACCGGCCCGATCGGGTTATTTCCTGTTAAACGCGGGCGCGTTTTAGCTATATTACGCCCGATGCGCTAGATAGGCCCATTAGCGCCGGTTTTCGTTTTAGTTAATTTTTTCGTTTCTGTTTTTAACAGAATAGTTTCAGTTTTGTAAAATCCATATCTTTTAATCTATTTAATATTTTTAATTGATTCTTTTTCTGTTAGTTTGCAAATTTGTTGTAGTTTCTGTAGAAAATATGTTTAGTCATGTTAAAATTATTAGAAACTGTTTTATTTTAGATTTAGACAGATTAGTAATTCTGCTATAAAATGAGTTAGGATTATTTTATTTTAGTGATTCTTTTTGTCACTACTTTGTTTTGACCTTACCTAACTGTAGGAATTTATTTGGGTATTTTAGATTCAATAAATAAATAGTTCATGGGTGGAGGACGGTTGACGGGCACCCTGGAGAAAACCAGCGGTTGGCCGGGATGCATGGAGAAGCTCCATGACATCTTGCGGAAAGCTTCACCTAGCCACGAAGAGAAGGATGGATACCCCATTGACCGGAAGCTTACCTATGCAGCCGCAAGCCATTATGGGCTCTGGCTTGGTCAACCCTAGTTGTGACTCTGGCCGGACGGTGCTACGAGATGTAGAAGAACGGTAGGATTGGATGGGTACCGGCAGTGGCCAGAGGAACTCTTCGGAAGACCCTGTTTCGTTCGTCCCGTCTACAAACACCAGGAAGTGCGAAGACTTAAAGGAGGAGCGATTCTTGCGGGTAAAGTCATAAAACTCTGCAGAGTGAAGATCTAATCGGTTAGCCGTGTCCCAGTTCTGGACAATTTGAGCCTCTGGAACTTGGAGTATTTGGATATCTCAACACCAAAATTAATAAATTAATTGAGGGGTTTATTTAATAATTGGGAATGAGACATTGGTTGGCGGAACCATCTCAATAACTACCAACAATTTTGTAGTATTTGCAAACAAGTCCATTGTTGTAGGGAAAAAGCGGCTTTTTAGCAAAACAATGAAACTTAAAGCCCCCTGACCAAATTGCATATAGTGTTAGTAATTTTATTGTTGTTCTCTTCATGACTTGCCAGCATATTCAAAATGCTGACCTACACGGCTGCAACGTCTTATGTTGCAGAGGAGTATTCCGATCAGGAGTGAGGCTACGATCCACGCTTGGCGATTGCCCTATGGAGTCGGATGGACTCGCTATTCTTCTACCCTTCCGTAGCTTTATTTAGTTTGTTTCTCATGAGTTGGCCTTCGGCCGAATTTATTCTATTGTAATAAAGACTCGATATGAGAATCGTGTAAGAAATTCAGGTGTGATTGAACTTTGATTATTTCATCAATGTACTGTGTGTGCCAGCATGATCTTGGGATGGTACAGCTACACAGAGACTTGACCGATTTTGGGTCGGGTCGCTACAAGAAGACTGACGACCTAACCCGAAAGCTAGGAGTTTTCATGGGAGACCCCGCGCCAGGAGGAGAAGATGACGATTCCACTTGCCCGAATAACTACATCATCATCAACGACACCGGCTCGGACCCAGACGACAGCGATGATGACTATGTTGACGAAGCTGGAGCGGATATCATGGAGTCTTCATCGGAGTAGTTTTTCTAGTCGACCACCATAACAGTAGTAGTATTTCGCCCATGCATCTAGTATAGTCCGAGCACTTTTATAACGATAGTTAGACCGTTGTATGCCTTTATTTGAATTGATTGAAGTGATATTGATTGAATTTGTCTCAAGTGCATATGGGTAGTGTTTTCTCTCTAGACCTCATTCTATTCTATATTCTCAGCTTTTCTAAACCCATCAGATGCCTCCGAGACGTGACACCGGATTTGTTTTCCCACCGGAGATCACTCAGTTGATTCAGTAGCAGAATGTCTTGATGCAAGCACTAGTACAGAACCAAGGAAACAACAACAACAACAACAACAACAACAACAACAACCCACCACCACCACCACCTGTTGACCATTTGACTCGTTTCTTGAGGCTGAATCATTGGTGTTTTCCAAAGAGCACCGAGCGATTATTGCAGATGATTGGCTCCGCAAGGTTGGAAGGAGCTGGCCCTTTGTAGGATGCACAGATCACGGAGAGAGTGTGTTTTGCCGCACATCGGCTTGATGGACCCGCAACATCATGGTGGGAGAATTACACAGCCACACACGCTATTGACACTGTCACATGGGACCAGTTTCAGCAAGCTTTCCTGACTGCCCATGTTTCAGCAGGAGCTATGGCCATGAAGAAGCGTGAGTTTTGCAACTTACACCTAGGAGACGCACTATAGGCCAGTATGTGGAGGACTTAAGTAAGTTAGCATGTTATGCCCCAGATGACGTTGCTACAGATGCAGCTAAGCAAGAGAAGTTTCTGGAAGGACTGAATGATGAGCTGAGCATGCAGTTGATGGTAGCAACATTCAACAACTACCAGGAGTTGGTAGATCGTGCTCTTATGATTGAAGGGAAGCAGCAGCAGATTGAAAACCGCAAGAGGAAGTATGGACAAGGGAAGTACAATTCTGGTGCTCAGCAGAAGCTACGTTTTACCCTCAAAACAGGAGGACAATTTTAGCATACCCATGGAGGAGGGAATTCGCATAATCATAATGGCTCCAAGAATGGTAACGGGAATGGAGGAAGCAACGGACAGAACCGTACCAACCCGTCAACCCCAGCCAAGAGAGACCTAAGCCAAGTCACTTGTTTCAAGTGTCAGAAGACGGGACATTATGCCAATGAATATCCTGAAGCCTAGAATGGAAATGGCAATGGAAGCTCTGGGAAGAAGCCGAACCCTTTCAAAAGGGGACAGGTGAACCACGTTAACGTGGAGGAGGTTGAAGCCCAGCCAGATGCAGTAATAGGTAAGGTTTTTGGTTAAGTCATTTACTGCAATCTTTCTTTTTGATACTGGTGCATCGCATTCATACATATCGATGGGATTTGTGGATAAGTATAAACTGCCCACCAAGGTTCTTAGAACACCTATGTTAGTAAGATCACTAGGAGCGGAGTATATGGCCAGTCGAGGATGTTTTCAAGTGCCATTGAGTATAGGTAGGCAAGTTTTCCCCTCGGATTTAATCATTTTGGAATTGCAAGGTTTGGATGTAATTCTGGGTATGGATTGGCTATCGATGTATGGAGGAAACATCGATTGCGCCAGTAAGTCAATTTTCCTTACCACCCCAGAAGGAAGAAGGATCAAGTATGTGTCACGGCATGAGCTGAAGAGGATACAAGTAAAATCCTTATCAGGAGTTGTGCAGGAGGAAGTACCAGTGGTGAAGGATTACCCTGACGTATTTCCAGAGGAGTTGCCAGGAATGCCACCGGATAGAGACATTGAGTTTTTGATTGAGCTTTTGCCAAGCACATGGCCGATATCTAAGAGACTGTACCGGATGCCCGCACAAGATTTGGAGGAAATTAAGAAGTAGATTAAGGAGTTACTGGATAAAGGTTTTATTCGCCCAAGTTCTTCACCTTGGGGATCGCCAGTACTTCTAGTGGATAAGAAGGATGGATCATTGAGAATGGTTGTTGATTATCGAGGATTGAGTGAAGTAACTATCAAGAATAAGTACACGTTGCCGATGATCAACGACTTGTTTGACCAATTACAAGGAGCTAAGGTATTTTCCAAGATCGATTTGCGATCAGGATACCATCAGTTGAAGGTTCGAGAGCAGGATATACCTAAGACGGCTTTTACCACTGTCACGAGCTATCTGAGTATACCGTTATGTCATTTAGTCCGACTAACGACATGCATATTTCATGAACATGATGAACAAGGTGTTTATGGAGTTTCTGGATAAGTTCGTCGTGGTGTTCATTGACGATATTTTGGTCTACTCGAAGAATGAAGAGGAGCATAAGGAGCATTTGCGTTTAGTACTTGAGAAGCTCAAAGAACATCAGTTATATGCCAAGTTCAGCAAATGTGAGTTTTGGTTGAAGGAAGTTGAATTTATTGGACATGGTATATCTGGAGAAGGAATAGCAGTGGATCCCACTAAAGTTGTCACTGTGACAAACTGGCAAGCCCCAACAACAGTTGGGGAGATCCGGAGTTTTCTTGGACTCGCAAGATACTATTGGAGATTCATTGAGAATTTCTCGAAGATTGCAAAGCCCATGACGGAGTTGTTGAAGAAGGATACTAAGTTCAATTGGACTGAGGAATGTGAGGCCAGTTTCCAAGAGTTGAAGAAACGTCTGGTTACATCGCCAGTGTTGATTCTGCTAGACCAGCGCAAGGATTACGAGGTATATTGCGACGCTTCTCGTCGAGGACTTGGAGCAGTGCTTATGCAGGAGGGAAGAGTTGTTTCGTATGCTTCACGACAGCTTAAGCCCCTTGAGTTAAATTATGCTACACACGATTTGGAGTTAGCAGTCGTAGTGCACGGGTTGAAGACGTGGAGACATTTTCTCATTGGAAACCATTGTGAGGAGTACACGAATCACAAGAGTTTGAAGTACATTTTCACGCAGAAGGAGTTGAATCTCAGACAAAGGAGATCCTTGGAGCTCATCAAGGATTATGATATGAGATTGCATTATCACCACGGGAAGGCTAACGTAGTAGGCGATGCCTTGAGCCGCAAGAGCCATGTCAACACACTCATGACCGGAGATTTACCAAAGGAGTTAGCCGAGGATCTTCGCGAGCTATGTTTGGAAATAGTTCCGAGAGGCTATGTAGCAGCACTGGAGATTCAGTCTACTTTGATGGATAAGATCGGAGAAGCTCAGAAAACTGACAAGGAGATTGCCTCTATTAAAGAGAAAATGAGCAAGGGAAAAGCTAAAGGATTTCGTGAGGATGAACACAATACCCTATGGCTTGAGGACCGCGTTTATGTGCCTAATGACCCGGAGATCAGGAAGTTGATTCTGCAGGAGGCCCATGATTCACCGTATTCGATTCACCCAGGAAATACCAAGATGTATTTGGATTTGAAGGATACTTTCTGGTGGACCGGAATGAAGAGGGATATTGCGGAGTATGTAGCGAGTTTGTGATGTATGTCGAGAGTGAAGGCGAGCATCGAAGATAGCGGATTATTACTGCCATTGCGATACCCGAATGGAAGTGGGATAAGCTAGGCATGGATTTTATCACGGGATTGCCCAGGACTCGTTCAGGCTATGACTCGATTTGGGTTGTAGTCGATCGTTTGACAACGGTAGCTCATTTAATCCCAGTGAAGACTACTTACAGCAGTGCTAAGTTGGCTAAGATATACATGACCAGGATTGTATATCCGCATGGAGTTACGAGGAGCATTGTATCGATAGAGGAACCCGGTTTACCTCAAAGTTACGGAATCGGTTACACGAAACTTTGGGAACGAGACTAGAGTTTAGTACTGACTTTTCATCCATAAGCAGATGGATGAGACCGAGAGAGTCAATCAGATTTTGGAGGATATGATGAGAGCTTGTGCGCTAGATTATGGATCTAGTTGGGAGGACAATTTGCCGTATCTGAGTTCTCTTACAACAACAGTTATCAATCCGGTTTGAAGATGGCCCCTTCGAAGCCTTATGCGGAAGGAGGCGAGAACCCCACTATTGTGGGATGAGGTTGGAGACCGCCAGTTGTTTGGACCAGATTTGATTAAGGAGTCTGAACAGAAGGTGAAGTTGATTCGCGATAGGCTCAAGGTAGCCCAATCCAGGCAGAATAGCTATGCGGATTCTAAGCGCAAGGAGACAGTTTACGAAGTCAGAGACAGAGTTTATCTTTGTGTATCTCCACTTCGAGGAGTTAAGCACTTTGGAGTTAAGGGAAAATTAGCGCCACGTTTTGTGGGACCATACAAAGTTTTGGAGCGTCTGGGAGAAGTTGCTTACACGTTGGAATTGCCCGAAGGATTGTCAGGAGTTCACGATGTGTTTCACGTTTCCCAGTTGAAGAAGTGCCACGCAGAGATGGCTGATATACCTCTAAGAGATACAGTGTCGCTGGAAGCGATTCAGTTGGATAGTGATTTGACCTATGAGGAGAAACCAGTCAAGATTATTGAGTATGCCAGCCGAGTCACCCGCAGCAAGGTTATCAGGTTTTGTAAAGTTCAGTGGAGCCACCACACCGAGGATGAAGCCACCTGGGAGCGAGAGGAAGATCTGCTGAAGGACCACCCTCACCTATTTTCTACCAACCCGAATCTGGAGGGCGAGATTCATCTTAAGCGAGGTAGGTTTGTAACATCCCAAATTTTCAATTTGGAATGTTATACATTAGATCATCATTGCATATCATATTTTATTGCATTTTGGCTTGATCCTAGAAATTTCACGCAACTCAAGGACCCACGAGAGAGTTGGGGATTTCGTTATTTTCATATTTGAGTTTTCTCAAATTTTGAAAATAGGATCATTTGATTTTATTTATTTTATCTTCAATTGTTACAATTTTCAAAATAAGAGAGAAGGAATAAAATGACTTTCCCAAAATAAAGGAATATTGAGGATTTAATAAAAAAAATCAAATAAGATTTATTTCGGAGTTTTTTTTGCTATTTTGTTTGAATTTAGGAAAATGCGCGTTTTTCAAAATTGCATTTAGGCCCCAAATAAATGTTCATCTTGTCCGGCTTGATTTTATAAGTCGGCGAAAATTTATTTCAGGATTTTTTGAGTCCGTCTAGTATTTCTTTTGTTTGTTTTTCTGCACGTAATTATTTTTTTAAAAAAGAGAGCACCGACTTTGGGCCGTAATCGGCCAGGACTCCGCCCGGCCAGGCCTTCATAAGGCGCGCCCCCGAGCCCACCCGAGCCCCAGCCCACCCGCTGCCAAACCCTAACCCTAACCCCGCGCCGCGCCGCCTCGTCGGAGCCCCGCCGCCGACCCGCCGCCCGAGGATAACTGCCCCGCCGCCGGTGGTTTTCTTCGAGAAAACCGTCCGATTTTTCGTTCATTTTTGTTTTAAAAAAATCCCTAGTTCTGTTTTTTGTTTAGTTTCTTTAGCGAGCGTTCGCTCGTTCGTTCGTTTTAACGGACGAGTACACCAGTTAGTTTCAGTGAACGAACGTTCGTTCGTTAGCCTGTTCGTCCGTCTTTTCTTTTTCTCGGATTTTCCGCGATTATTCCAGATCATGATTTCTGATCTGATTTTTGTTTTAGTATAACTTTTCGCTCGTTTATCGAAATCAGGCGATTCAAACGCCTAGAGTTTCGTCTTGAAACCCTCTTTTCGTTTAACCAACTCAAACAAGTTTTTGTTTCTGTAAAATTTGACTTAGATCCAGATTAGTAAACGAAGCTTGTTTCTTTCGCCGTTTGTCTTTCGTTGCTTCGTTTGATTTGATTCTTTTTGCAAACCGGAGTTCTTAATTTGAACTTTTTGGTTAGATTTCTTATTTGGGTTTACCTGTGCATTAGATGAGTACTTATTGCATGCTTGTTTGTTTGCAATATAGTACCTGGAGTGCGCCGCTTGTTACTTCGAATCTCTATGTTTCATGGATCATCAGCAAGGCAAGTAACACTTTGATCATATCCCTTTCATACCCTGTTTTTATGCATTAGATCAATCCTCAAACATTGCATGATTAGGATATAATTAAATTGTGGGTTTTGGGAAAGTTGATGAGGTTGTACCTATTACCTGTTTATTATCAAACCCTTGGGAGTTACTTCTACGCTTGCTTATATTGACATGCTATGCTAGTAGATGTGGATTGGGTGAGTGTATCCATGACAGATGTGAGTTTGTTAATTAATGGTTTATTTAAGGTGGCAACTTTAATACACATCTGGGTGGATTGATGTACCTGGGTATTCCAGGATTACCTATTTTTCTTTATGGACCGCCACCCAGGCTCAAAGGGATCATGAGATTATTCATGCTAGAAACTTCCGTGTGCAGCCACAGCTACTATGGGCTCTAGCATAGTTGATTAAGTCGTGCGAACTCTTACAGTGGTAGACTAGCAGATGTAAGGGATATAGGTGTACCGGTCTACCCATCGTAAAGTGCTAGCGCTTCTGAGAGACTGTGTCTCGATCATCCGTTTCTCAAACACCATGTAGTGCGAGAATCCCAACGGAGGAGATCGAGTCTTGTGGGGAATAGTGCACAAACCTCTGCAGAGTGTATAAACTAATCATGGTTAGCCGTGTCCCTGGTTATGGACATCTTGAGTATCTAGTACTTGGATTATCATGTGAATCTCATCATGTTACATTAATTAATATTGTTGGGTTTTAATGATGTTACTTAATTGGGATTGAGAGTGCTGTCAACCATTCTCAATGTTTAACAGCCACTAGATAGTTAAATAAAATTTATTCCTTTGTAGTAGGGAAAAATTGGCTTTACGCAAAACTGTAACCATAGAGCATTCCACCAGCCATATATGCATGTAGTATAGCCTATTTCTGTTCATTACTCTCTATGTGTTACAATGCCAGCATATTCCATGTCTTGACCGTTTCGGGCTGCAAGGTTCATGTTGCGAGACTTTTAGAATGACGAGTAAGGTGCCTTTAGGTCGTGGTTCTATACTCGATGATGCCGTTGGAGTTGATGGACTCGCTTACCTTCCAAGCCTTCGCTATTATCGTTATTAGATGGCCTTAAGCCATATTTATTGTAATAAGTTCTCTTTTGAGACACTCGATGTAATAAGTGTGTGATTGCTACTCTGTTATAAATCCTTGAATATCGTGCGTGTCGGCATTCTTGATCGAGGATGACAACGATGCCTTTGAGATCGAGGCTATTTGAGGTCTGGTTGCTACAATAGGTTAGTCCCAAAATAATATAAAAGTGTATAATAAAGCCCATTAAACATCCAAAACAGAATATATAATAGCATGGAGGAATCAAAAATTAAGGATACATTGGAGACGTATCAGCGGCCTCAACTAGTCACCTTGGCTCGACTGAGGACTGCACTCCGCGTCAGATCGTCACTTTCGGACGAGACCTACATCAACATCAACTCCGATCTCTCTCAAAGTCATGGAGGAATCATTCATGGAGCCCGGGACCTCAACGTCAACATTGCCCTCTTGTGACCGTGCTGTTTTTCCAGACAGCGCACTTGTATCTGCTGCCACCACCTCCCGAGCATTGCTTTGACGATTCCTTCGGTGGAATTGTGCGGAATTGAGTCTATAACAACCCAGTAAAATTTCGTCGAGTTCCGATGGAGGAATCTCCGGCAATCTACGATATACCGGAGCCCTGTCAAATCTGGACGGGAATCTGGACGAGTTTAGGGTTTGGTCTCCAGAGCCAAGCTCGGAGGTCCTTTGGAAGATCAAACCGTTCATCTGCTGCGGAATTCCCATATCTACCACCCCTCAAAATTTCAGCTTGATCCGACGATTCAAACTCCGGGAACCTTCCGATGAGTGGACCAATTTTCTGATCTATTTTCTGCGCGAATACGGATCCGACCCGAATTCATGTTTCTTTACGAACGTGATATTGGACAACCTCTTTAACGGAATTTTCCTCTAGGGTATTGTGCGTTGTTCTTAACATGTGCCCATAAAATTTTAAGCCTTCATCATCACACTGGTGTCAAACGAGTCTGATAACATTGCTTCATGGCTGCCGACCTGCGCTAGACACGTCGATGCTTTGTTGTGCCGAACTCATCTTCTTTGGATCATCATCTCGGCGAGCCGAAAAAGAGTTTGGCATCGCGAAGGATAAATCATCACCAACAATGCTACCCACGGGTTACATGGAATGGGCACACAGGCATCGCCGTTCGGTCACTTCATCAATCTGGCTTTGACCACGTCACAAGTTATGACCAGCATCGGCATGGCCACACTGTTGCTTCTTCAAGCTGATGTCCATCATGCCGAACTGCTTCAATACCTCGGCTGACATGGCAGCTGCAACGTCTCCTTACCGACCCTCTCTGTTGCCTCGGCCTAAACCGGGGGCTTCACCATCTCTTCATCAGCCTATTCTGGAGACTTTGGCGTCACCAGCCGACCAATTTCGTCATGTTAGCTGCACCGGGGGCTTTGCCTCGGCGAGCCAACCTTTGCTAGCATCGCCATGCCGCCGCTCTATCACTCATCAGGCAATGGGTGTGCGGATCAAGTCCCAATTTCGGGAGCAACCTTTTTGAGATTGCTACAACAAATAAACCAGGTGCTATTAATCCTACTATTTTTTCTTGCTTGGGTTTATTTTTCTAAAAATTATTACTCTGGTTTGTTCCATCATCTATACACAGGTTTGTCAAATGATGGTCGCATTAACGATGGTTGCGCGATGGTTCGGTCCGTTTCCCATCCGCAGTTCGGTGAACGCCGCATCTAGAGCCCAGACCACCCTGCAAATTCAGGCTTTGTCACGCCTTCACTCCGTCACCCCGACGCCCTGCATCGACATTGGCTTCGGCGCCATGCCACATCTCTTTAAATAAATTATTTTTGCATAAAGTAATTATGCAAGGATTCTATATATTTATATTATTATTTTCCGGACTGCACTATTTTACATGTGTATCAACTGCGTCACGCGGTCACTTCGGCAAGCCGACGTCGTCGTCCCAATCAGCGTAAATCGGCTCGCGTGATCACCTTGTTTGTCGAATTGCCATACGCACATGTTTGGTTGCCTCGGGACCTCGGCATCGCTGAGGGAGCTCTACCACAATGAGTGTTCAACACACAAGCCATATTTCTTTTATTACTCACTTTTCAAAAATTATTAATTATGCAACAATTTTTTAATTTATTATTATTACTATTATCTCCTTCTTGCACTATTTTGTGTGCACAAGTAAATTATCCGGGTTGGGCAGCCCTGTCACCTCGGCATACTGACGTACCACGTCACCTAGGCTGGACCAGGGGCTTCGTCATCGCTTCATTAACCCACACCGGGAACTTTGGCGTCATACTGTCGTCCTGCTCTGTCGCCTCGGACGGACTAGGGGTTCCACCTCGCCACATTGGCCGTGTTATGTCGCAACTTTGGAGTGCCGAGCTCTTCGCTCCGCCACCTCGGGACCAGCTTAGGGGCTGGGACCTCGTCCCACCATAAGCTCAGACCGCGTCATCAACGCTGAACACATTAACCAGCTAAGCCGCTTTCATGCTCAATTTTTAAAAAATTTTAACTTGTGTTCGGTTCGACCTTGCTCACATACGTTGTTCGTTAAAAGAAACTCCCTTTACCCATGTTAACTGGGGGCTCTTAAAATTTATATAAGTCGTTTCATAGTAAATGTGTTTTCTTCTTGGTCGTTGCAAAGTCTTTTTCCTAGCGCTCCATTTTCGATTCGAGTGCATGGTTTATAGCCGGATAGCCTAGCTTCTCTCTAAAGCCGCTCGAGTTTAGCTCGCTAAACTGGCCTCAGAGAAGCACTCCGCCTTCGGGATAAGGAGCTTGAAGCTGTAGGCTGACCCGCTTGAAGTCTTGAGATTGGATGTGTCATGTTAAAGCACGACAGAAGCATGATTTTTTTTCTAAGACCAATTTTTGGATTGGAACCGAACACTTGATCTAGTTCGGACGTCAAGATTTTACTGAAGTTTTTTGGTTTTCCAAGCCTATGGCACTTTTAAACATTTGTGTGTTTCCAGCATAAGTCTTGTAGTGCAACATCGGACACCTTTAGAGATTCGGCAAAAAAATTGTCGATATGTCTTTGGTCAATAGTTGGGTTGCCCGGCTCCTGTGCTTGCCTCCTACGTTCCACTTTGTTTGGCTAGGTGTGCAAAGGGAGAACCACTGTGATTGAGCTTCCAGCTCGCATGGTTAAGCACCTCAGTGGCGAAAGCGGAAAACTGACTGTCACAATAAGCGTAAACTGGTCAGCAATCCGATGACTATGTTAACTGACGGTCCGTCCATAACATTGGCCTAAGTGTTTACGGCTTGACCTCGGCTGTCGGGGGCTCGTAGCTAGCTTCCCCAGTTTAAAGCTCCTATGACTAAGTGAAATTTATAAAGCCCGCATATCTGATTGCCTCGTTTCCGCTAACACATCCGCCTTTGGGCACCGAGACGGCGGCTAAGGGTTGTCTTGTTATTGTGGAAACACCCTGCGTAGTATCTACAAAGGGGTATAACCGACGATGGGCCACTTTCAACTGATAAACGGTCGCAAAGGAGTCAAAATAAACATATCATTGGCATTTGTATTTAAAATACAAGGGCTGCCTTCTGTAATCATCATTATAAAGCCATAAATATGCATCAATTTGACTTAAGATTTTTGCCAAGCTGGGATGCCTGGCTCCTGTGCTTACCCCTACGTTCCCGATTGTTCGGCTAGGCGGTAAAGGGAGCACCTCTGTGATTGTTACTACCGGGTCATCCGAGTAGGTACCTCAGACTGGGTGAAGCCGAAAGCTAGCGATCTTAAAGAATATAATTGGTCGGCAACGTCAGAAGTGAAAATTTAGGTTCGCTATAGACCACATAGTTTGGGAACTTTCCCCAAACTAAATCCTCAATATTTTCCACCCACATTGATCGAAGGTGAGGTTTCATGATCATGATCAGCATGACAACCCAAAGAAAGGAACCGATAGCGGGACTATTTTCTTTGGAAGATGTTTCTTACATTAAAAAGTAACATAACATATCTCTCCGCGTACCTTTGTTTATAAAAACGTATGACCAGATTGCCTTGTTTGTCATAAATCTTTGCTCTTATAAAGGCTTTATAAAGAAGGACAAACACTCCCCGCCTGCTGGCCGAGGAGGTTGAATCCAATGGTCGGTCAACAAAGTTTTGTACAATGCGGATCCGAGCATTAATGATGTAAAATACTTGGATAGATAGGATCATAAATTGCGAGTAAAGTCGACTTATTGCAGCTCATCTTTTAAAGACCAAGGGGCACAATCTCGGTGAGACAACCGAGCAACTTACATAAAGCTCTCCTAAATCCCAAGTGGCATTGATTTCCTATCTATTAAGCCCATTGGGGCCAACCTTCGTGAGCCCAGCTTTCACTGGCTCTAGCTCCTTTAAGAGATCTTTATTCTCTTTTCGAGAAGTTTTTGTTAAACACAACAAAATTTTCTGTCAAATAGATATCGATCCTTAATTCAGCCACCCGTGCCCACACTAAGGCTCGGGGGCTGCTGGGCTTCACGCTCATTATTTATTAATATTATAGGGCCACATTGATTCCCTGATCTGGTGTTGCCACCCGGCTAGTGTCTCGGGGGCTACTGCATTGCTTATTCAATGTAGAAAATTCAAAGTGCTCAGTGTTCGTCATGACCGAACTATGGGAAAGCACGTCTTCGGACAACAATAAGTACCATATGGGACTTATCCGACATCAAGCTGATATATCATGGCGACTTCTCACGACCCTCTCTTAGGGGCCCGTCCGCCGATCACTATTACCTCTAATATATTACGTTGCGTTTCTATTCCTGTATATGTTGTCGAGCTAGGAGTTGATCCCCAGGCCGATTTCACGACCCGAGTCTCAGAAGCTACTAGGATCAACGGTTTTTATTTTCCTTCAGGTGCATCTTGGATTTTAGGCCGACAGACACCTTGAGGGCTACTCGCAATACATCTTGTTAGCAAATAAATTTATATGCATTGGAAATAAAATCCGCAAACAATCAGCCCATGACCAAGGTGCTGAGCCACCTCAGAAGCAGTTCGGCATATATCTCGGATCCAAGTGGCTGGCTCCTTAGAGGGCATTTCCGGCATTAAGCTCGGCTAGAACTTTTTGAACCAAGGTCATCTATGGCACCTCGGATATAGTCCAGCGTTGGAGCTTGGACATAATCCGGCGTTGGAGCTCAGACACAGTCCAGCGTTGAAGCTTGGATAATGTCCGGCGTTGGAGCTTGGATATAGTCCGGCGTTGGAGCTTGGATGCAATCCAACATTGGAGCTCGGACGCAAGAGGACACTGCAGCATGGGAAACACTTCAAACCTGATGTGCGGCATAAAAACAAGAAGGCATTGATAAAGGCCGAAGACTTAAAGGGATCCTCGGATACCCGACGTGTCAAATCTTCAGATTTAGCTCGGCAACCCTCCTGATAGAAGATGGGAAGATTTATTGAACCAGTTTTCAAGATCGATGACCGAAGACGAAGAACAGTTGGAAGAACCGGGGAGCGTCCCCAACTTGAAGACCGGTTCAGGGGGCTACTGACGGTGTCCTGGATTATGGGGTATTCACCACGTCGTCTCCCGATCAGTTCGGACAGCCGATGTATACACAAGGAAGATTCCACAAGACTTGGTGATCAAGACAAGGACTCCTCCCCACTGGCGTATTCGACTAGGACTCTTGTTATCCTAGGCCTCTGGTACATTATATAAGCCGAGGCTAGGCTAGTCGATAGGGACAAGGCTAGATTATGACATTAATCATCGTACCCCTAGGGTTTAAACCACAACATATGATCTCGGGGTAGATCAACTCTTGTAATCTCTATATTCATCAAGATAAATCAAGCAGGAAGTAGGGTATTACTTCCATTAAGAGGGCCCAAATCTAGGTAAACATCGTGTCCCCTGTCTCCTGTTACCCATCGATCCATGACACACAGCTCGAGACCCCCTACACGAGATGTGCCGGTTTTGACACCGACAATGAAGCGGGCGGCGGCGGCTCCGTCGTCTTGGCGATGATGGCAGGCGGCGCTGCTGTGGTATGGCGGGCGCCAAGAATGGCGGATAGCAACAAGTGGCTGCTGGCGTCTGGCGGCAGCGGCGGTGTCTTGACTCTGTGGCGGTGTCTTGAGCTCTGACGGCGGGTGATTTTGGGAGACAGGGGCGGGCAGCTGCTTTAAGGGGGGGCAAAGCGCGGCGGCGTCCGAGTTGGAGCAGGGTAGGCGGGCGCTCGGACTCCTCCGAGTCCGGCAAGCCTGCACGGCGGCTCAGCGCGGGAAGGCTGCGGTGGCCTGCTGGACCAATGCCCGGCTCGGCTGGGCCGGCCCAGGAAGACATTTTTTAAAATAAATTTTGCTGCGAACAAAAATCCTAATAAAAATATAAAAATTTTTAAAAATCCTAGAAACAGTTTTCACCGTCCAAACCTAATATTTAGGACAAGATGAAAGTTTTTCTGGACTAAAATGCAATTTTCAAAAATGCATGTTTTTCTCTAATTCAAATAAAATAGCAAATAAAATACAAATAAAAATAATTTGATTTTAAAATTTTCTTCTCCAATATTTGTCTTGTGTTGAAGAAGTCATTTTATCTTCTCTCATTTATTTTAATTATTGGAAATAATTGGAGAGAAAAATATTAAAAATCAAATTGATCCTCGTTTCAAATTTGAACTAAATTCAAATATGAAAATCTGTGAAACCTCCAACTCTCTCCTTGGGTCCTTGAGTTGCTTTAAGATTTCTAGTATCACAACCCAAATGCAAATAAAAATATGATATGCATATGATGATCTATGTATAACATCAAAATTGAAAATTGGGATGTTACACAAGATGACTAAAACCATGTTTTGCTGAACAATGGAATGGGCGAGTGACTTATTGTAAATAATAAATACCGATGCATGCGGTCCGATGAGTGTTGAAGCACGCGGTGGATATCGTTACTTTCTTACCTTCACAGAGGATTTGAGTAGATATGGGTATATTTTCTTAATGAAACCCAAGTCTGAAACATTTAAAAAGTTTAAGGGATTTCAGAATGAAGTGGAGAATCATCCTAATAAGAAAGTAAATTTCCTACGATCTAATCGTGGAGGTAAATATTTGAGTTACGAGTTTGGCACTCATTTAAGACAGTGTGGAATTGTTTCACAACTCATGCCACCTGGAACACCAGAGCCTAATGGTGTATCCCAACATCGTAATCGTACTTCATTCAATATTGTGCATTCTATGATGTCTCTTACCGATTTGCCACTATCATTTCGGGGTCATGCATTAGAAACAACCGCATTGACTTTAAATAGGGTACCGTCTAAATCCATTGAGACGATACCGTATTAATTATGGTTTGGCAACAAACCTAAGTTGTCATTTCTTAAAGTATGGGGATGCAACGCTTATGTAAAGAGGCTTCAGCCCGATAAGCTCGAACCCAAAGTGGAGAAGTGCGTCTTCATAGGATACCCTAAAGAGACCATTGGGTATACCTTCTATCATATATCCGAGGGCAAGATTTTTTTTGCTAAGAATGGATCCTTTCTAGAGAAGGAGTTTCTCTCAAAAGAAGTGAGTGGGAGGAAAATAGAACTTGATGTGGTAATCATACCTTCTCTTGAATTGCAGAGTAGCACATCACAGAAAGAAGTTCCCGGATGCCTACACCATCTAGAGGGGAAGCTAATCATGATGATCATGAAACATCGAGTCAAGTTACTACTAAACTTCGTAGCACATCCAGTGTACATTCCGCACTAGAGTGGTATAATAATCCTGTCCTGGAAGTCATGTTGTTAGACAACGATGAACCTATGAATTATGAGAGCAAAGTATGGACTTTGGTGGACCTGCCCAATGACTGGTAGGCCATTGAGAACAATTGGATCTTTAAGAAGAAGACAAACGCGGATGGAAATGTCACAGTCTATAAAGCTCGACTTGTCACAAAGGGTTTTTGACAAATTCAAGGAGTTGACTATGATCAGACTTTCTCACCCGTAGTGTTGGTTAAGTCTATTAGAATTATGTTAGCAATTCTCCCAAATTACGACTATGATATCTGGTAGATGGACGTCAAAAAGCATTCCTTAATGGGTTCCTTAAGGAAGAGTTGTATATGATGCAACCGTAAGGTTTTGTCGATTCTAAGGATGCTAACAAGGTATGCAAGATCCAGCGATCCATATATGGACTGGTGCAAGCTTCTCAGAGTTGGAATATACGCTTTGATGAGGTGATCGAGGCTTTTGGTTTTATACAAACTTCCGGAGAAGCTTGTATTTACAGGAAAGTGAGTGGGAGCTTTATAGCATTTTGAATACTATATGTGGATGACATATTATTGATTGGAAATGATATATAATTTCTGGAAAGCATAAAGGGTTATTTGAACAAGAGTTTTTCAATGAAAGAACTAGGTGAAGCTTCTTACCTATTGGGCATTAAGATCTATAGAGATAGATCGAGAAGCTTGATAGGACTTTCACAAAGCACATATGTGACGCCCTCGATTCAATCGTACACTAATCATGCACGCAAATGTGTACGATCAAGATCAAGGTCTCACGGGAAGATATCACAACACAACTCTACAAATAAAATAAGTCATACAAGCATCATATTACAAGCCAGGGGCCTCGAGGGCTCGAATACAAGTGCTCGATCATAGACGAGTCAGCGGAAGCAACAATATCTGAGTACAGACATTAGTTAAACAAGGTTGCCTTAAGAAGGCTAGCACAAACTGGATACAGATTGAAAGAGGCGCAGGCCTCCTGCCTGGGATCCTCCTAAGCTACTCCTGGTCGTCACCAGCGGGCTGCACGTAGTAGTAGGTACCTCCAGTGTAGTAGTCGTCATCGACGTTGGTGTCTGGCTCCTGGGCTCCATCGTTTGGTTGCAGCAATCGAGTATAGGTAGGGGGAAAAGGGGGAAACAATGCAACCGTGAGTACTCATCCAAAGTACTCGCAAGCAAGGAGCTACACTACATATGCATGGATATATGTGTAAAGGGCCATATCAGTGGACTGAACTGCAGAATGCCAGAATAAGAGGGGGATAGCTAGTCTTATCGAAGACTACGCTTCTGGTCACCTGTCTTGCAACAGGTAGAGGAGGGCAAACTGAAGTCCTCCAAGTAACATCACATAGCAATAATCCTACCCGGCGATCCCCTCCTCATATCCCTGAGAGAGAGCGACCACCGGTTGTATCTGGCACTTGGAAGGGTGTGTTTTATCAAGTATCCGGTTCTAGTTTTCATAAGCTCAAGGTACAACTCCAAGTCGCCCTGTTATCAAGATCACGGCTATTCAATAGATTAACTTCCTGCAGGGTGCACCATCTTACCCAAAGACGCTTGATCCCATTTGGCGGACACACTTTCTGGGTCATGCCCGCCGCTGAAGATCAACACGCCGCAGCCCCACCTAGGCACAACAGAGGCCAGCACGCCGGTCTAAACATAAGCGCGCAGGGTGCGGGCCCATCGCCTCGAGCACACACTTGACGTTGCGGGCGGCCGGAAGCGCACCTAGCCTAGCAGGCGTTCCAGTCCAATCCGTAGCGCCGTCCGCCGACGTCTCAAGTGCTTTGGTGATACCACGACGCCGGGATACCCATAACTACTCCCGCGTAGATGGTTAGTGCGTATAAGCTCAGAGCCAACTCAGATCAAATACCAAGATCTCGTTAAGCGTGTTAAGTATCCATGACGCCAAACAGGCCAGGCCCACCTCTCTCTAGGCGGTCTCAACCTGCCCTGCCGCCCGCCACAAAGATCCATCCAGAGGGCCGTCGGGACCAAGGTCCTTTCAGCCCCCAATCCGTGAATCACTCGCGGGTGCTCCACAAGCCGACCCAACTTTAGTCACCGCATGTATCATGTATAAGTATAAGTATATACCCGTGATCACCTCCCGAGTGATCACGGCCCGATAGTATAGCACAGCAGACGGACAAGAATGTAGGGCCACAGATGGAAATACTAGCATCCTATACTAAGCATGTAGGATTGCAGGTAAAGGTAACAACAGTAGTAGCAAGGACAAGCTATGCATCAGGATAGGTATAACTGAAAGCAGTAAGATGCTACACTACTCTAATGCAAGCAGTATAGAGAAGAGTAGGCGATATCTGGTGATCAAAGGGGGGGCTTGCCTGGTTGCTCTGGCAAGAGAGAGGGGTCGTCAACTCCGTAGTCGATCACAGGGGTACCGGCAGCGGTCTCGGGGTCTACCCAAAAAGTAACGGAGGGGGAACATAATAAATAACAGAGCAATCAAATGTAACACAAAGCAAGACGCGGCAATACGTTGTGCTAGGTGTGCCCTAACGCGGTAGGTGGTGATACCGACGAAGGGGGGAAACATCCGGGAAAGTATCCCCGGTGTTTCGTGTTTTCGAGCAGAGGAGCCGGAGGGGGAAAGTTGCGAGTTTGATAGGTTAGGGGTGTGGCGGATTAACGGGTTTGCATGCGGAATCATCTCGTCGTTCTGAGCAACTTTCATGTAGAAAGTATTTTCATCCGAACTACGGTTTATTACCTATGGTTTTCTAAAGTTTTAATCATTTTCTGGCATTTATTTAATTAATTTAAATCAACATTATCCAGAATAGTATGGGATGACGTCAGCATGACGTATGTGTGATGTCAGCAGTCAACAATGCGGTTGACTGGGTCAATCTGACGTGGGGGTCCCGCATGTCATACTGTTTAGTTAATTAACAATAGTTAATTAGGTTAACTAAACATAATTAATTAAGCTAATTAATTTAGTTAATTGATTAATTAATTATTATTTCATTTTATTTAGTTAATTAATTTTTTAAACGCGTTCGGCGCCTACTTGTCATAGGCTGTTTACCTAAGCAGTAGTTAAAGTTAATTACAAGGTTAATTAGATTAATTAACAGGATCAATTAAGTTGATTAATTATCTTAATTAAATAATTATATTGTTTCTATTGTTTTTATCGTTTTTATTTCATTTTCGTTTTCTTTTGCTTCCTTGAAAAAAAATACACGGGCATGGGCCCCTGTGGTTAGTGGCACAAGGCCAAGCACACACGGGTGCACGCGCACGCGCGGAGGCGAGCCGGCGGCCAGCGGCTACGCGCTTGGTCGGCGAACAGCGGCAGCAGCGGCGAGCTCTCCTGGGAGCAGCCAGTGGTGCGGTTCACGGTCGGGGCAGGGAGGGCGCGTGACCAAGGGGCTCACGGGCGCGACGATGGAGACGCGAGCTCGCGGAGCTCGCGGGCACCGGACGGCGGTACGGGCGGAGGCGCTGGCGAGAGGAGCTCGCGCGGGCGTGGCATGGGTGGTGTTCAGCGCGAGTGGGGTCGGGGTGAGCGTGGCGACCGCGACGACGAGCGGGGGAAAGGGGAGGACGAACGGGTCCTCACCAGCGGTGGTGAGCAGGGAGGCGTCGAGGCGCGTGGAGGCCGTTCGGGGAGGAGGACGGGGACGACAGCGTCGGAGACGAGGCAGGCCGTCGAGGGAGGAAGGCGGGGCCGGTCCAGCAGGGAGGCATGGTCGAGGCGGCGTTCCGGCCGACAGCGGGGCGACGAGGTCGGTGTCGTCCGGCGAGGCAGCACCGGCGACGGCGTTGGCACCGCGGCGTTGAGGCGAGGAGGCGGACGGGGAAGGCGCTCCGTTGAGGAGAGAGATGAGGAGGCGAGGAGGCAGGCCGGCGTGGTGGATCCGACGAGGTCGAAGCGGGCGGCGGTGATGGTGCTCCAAGAACGATGGGCGACGCGGTCGGCGGATCGATGGAGTCGTATGGTCGTTCCCTTCCCGATCCAAAGAACGGGGAAGGACGGGACGGCGAGGCGGCCACGGAGAGGCGCGCTGGCGTGGTGGCGGAGGAATGGGGGGGGGGTGGATCGTGCGGGCGATGGGGAGGGGCGCCGTCTCGATCCAGGGGCGAGAGGGAGTGAGAGGGGATCGAGCGAGAGAGAGTGGGGGAAGTGGGGAAACGAGGGGCGTGGGGGGTTTTCGGTTCTAGGGTTAGGTCGGGCGGTGGCTGGGCCGACTGGATCGGCTTAGTGGGTCCTGAGGCCAGCTGGGCCGTGGCCCAGTGGGGGGGTTCTTCTATCTGTTTCTTTTTTTTTGTTCTTTGTTTGTTTTGTTTTCTGTTTTTATATTTTCTATTTTTCTTTAATCCTGTACGGTTTTGCATTATAATTTAAGTCCAAATGAATTTTGTTAAATAAGAGACTTGTCCTAAAATTACTTTGCAATACCTTGGACTGTCACTAAAATTTTGGGCAATTTGTTTTAATTTTTTTAAAGCGTTTAAATAATTGTTTTTGCTACTGTTACATCATTTTAGAGTAGTCTAACATTTTATAAAAGTGTGATTTCTCCGCCATAAATACCTATGCATTATTTGGCACAACCCTAACATTTTAGTTTTAATGTTTGAAAACTTTTACCGTTTAAGTTGATTTTAAATTTGAATTTGAATCGGTTTCAAACTAACGCGAGATTAGCAACAGAAATCGAGGTGACATGGCATCATTAGCAGAGGGTTACTGTGGCTTAATTATCCGAGCGTCACAATTCTCCTCCACTACAAGAAATCTCGTCCCGAGATTTAAGCGGTGGAGTAAGGGGGGGGGGAGGTGCTGGTAGCGAAAAACCTAACGAGTCTTCTCGGTCTTGGCTCCCCTTTCAAAGAGGTTGATCCCTTTCGTTGATGTCTTCAATTCTCTGCTTCAAGTCACCATGATCAAGTCGTCATCCTTCCTTCAGGATCTCCATCGTCCTACGAACGCGGCCAGGGGGAAATGCTCCGGAAGAACGCATCTCCACAAAGCTGGGTATTAGACGGTGAACTCAATGGGAAATACACGAGGTACCCCACGAGTTGTATTTCAGTGAATTCGTTGAGTGCAATATATGATGGTACCAAAGTTTCAAATGGGTAGGCAATCATTCGATGCCCAGATGAGAAGCTGGAATGGGGCTTGAAACAACGTGAATAACATGGTGTTTGATTCCGGGATGAATAATGGTATAGAATTTAGCTCATCAATCACATACGGCCGGTGCAAAGGATACATTGAATCCGGGTTGTAAAGAAGAGTCGATTTCGATCCGGTGGACTGTGGGTTATGGGCCCACTTTATGGGTTGAAAGTAGGAAGGGTGGTGACATCTTACACCGCCGCGACGTGGAGGCATGTCGCTGAACAGCTTGTCACTATGCCCGCAACAATGTCGGTACCAAGGACGGGAACGAAGAGAGCAACTCTCCTACTTGTTGAACGAGGCTAAACAATTGGCAAAGTTCTCGCCCATCGGTGGTTACGAAATGTCACCAACAATAGTATGTGTGGTCTTCTTGGCAGAGTTGTACCACAAGGTGCTTACCTAAGAAGGGAATTATCACCGCTCGTTAAGTAGATTATAAGAAAGTTTGAACAAGACAACGGAAAGGAAAATGTGTTTAAACACATATTTCAAGGGTATATCCTTCCCAAGGACAAGCAGAGCATGATGTCCATGACAGGATATTAAGTAGAAAACCATTTAGGTAAGGGGGGGTGCTAGGCATGACATCATGTTACCGGGTCATCAAAGGATCAACATCATAACTCTTGGAAAGTTGTCCCAACCATCATATCTGACCGAGATTCAGATCCGATTGGTGTCATGATACCTCGGACTCAGGATGTCCGAGAAGAAAAGGTGCAACACAAATAGACGAAATGACATTTCAAAATTCTCAGGAAATGAACTACGGGAGCGGGTTCTTGAAGCAATAGTTCATCCTTAAACCAAGGAGGGGATGAGAAGGTCGCTGATGGGCTCAGCGACAATTCATCGAGAATTCCAAAACGGATGGATTTCCATGATAATGTGAACAAGAAGATGACATTTGTCAGCTCAAATGGTATAATGTTGTATGCTCGAGGAAAACATACACAATTAAACATCGGTTGAAAGGTGCACCCGAAATATGGGCTGGGTTGCACGACCAACGTCGGAATGCTGATTCAATAATCAATAGTGTAAGAATTTCACTTCAAAGCAAGAGGCTTGCTAGAAGTTTTGAATTCACACGTCATAGCTCAATTGTCGGTATTCTGGTTGAAAACAATACGGGGGCCAAGGAATGAACGAAGATGGCAAGAAGTATTATGATATCAAGAATTCTTAAGAGGTGGTGAAATTCTCACCACATCCTTGACAAAAGGAGATGGTAATACTTCGAGGTAAGGAAGACTCAATCGCTGGGTAGCAGGGATCTCAAGGTTTACACAAAACACGAACAAGTTGTGTTGAACGGAAGGCAATAAAGTGGTCGATGAGAAGGATGGTATTACCCATCATGAATTCAATTGAATTCCTGGAAGAGCTCATAAGGTTGATGATGATCACGACACAATTGTCGAGAGATTTCATGCGAGATGTAGTCAATCAGCGACAACATCAAGTCAAAGGAATGATGAAGCAAGAGGTTATTGGAACCCGATTCGACACAAACTCGAACTCAAGCTTGTTGTTTAAGGTGAAAGGGTATGACGAGGAAAATCGACGTAAGCTTAGCTATCGTCGCAAATTGGTGCTCTGAAAATAAGGACCAGGTAGCACAGTTAGAATCATCACGACAATGATATAGCCAAACATGCTAGGAATGGCGTTATCGGATACAAACTCGTACTTATAGAAGCTTACTGAAGAGTTGTTGAACCGTAGTGCGGACTCGGTTCAGTTATCGGTGTCTTTGAGTGTTTAATAACTCGAGCCCGTGAAAAATTGGAATCGATGGGAAGGTAGCACTTGATGAAGAACTCATAAGAAGTTATGCGTTCCATGATAATCTCGAGATACCAGGGGTAATACTCGATGACATATCAAAGTAGAGGTTGGGACGGGGTTATTGCTCTACAGAAGACAAGTGCTAAAACTTGCACGAGAAATGGTATTTAAGAGAGAACATGGTCGGAACCATGATTGTAAAAGGCCAGATCCCTGATATAAGATGAACTTATACAAAAGGAATAATTAATTTAAGAGAAGCTTTAATGATAAGATCTACATCGTGTCCATGGGCATGAACACAAGTTCAAGGTCGACTCCCACTTCTCCAATGCATAACCTTCTTCTCACGTTCGATGAAGTTGCAGTGTTGAAATTTTTATCCGCGAAGCACCGAAGAGTATGATTCGTGAAAACTTTCGGTTCCCACGGTTTAGTGAAGGCATATGTTCAACCCATAGGGCTTCTTGGAATCATATACCGAATCTTTAGAATTAATTAACTCAAGCTCAAGGCGTAGTCTGTTGAGAAGGCAGAGGATACAATTTACCAAAGGCATTATGTATCGAGGAAAGGCTCACAAGGTTATTGAATATGAAGGGCGTTGTCGGATAAAATCCAACAAAGGATCCGTGGTCCACAAGGGATCCGACGTGAGCATCAAGACTCAACTATAGGAAGAAGAATGCAAGGAGATCAATTTATAGAAACAATCGACTAACTCAATTGTCAAATGCAAAGGAATTATGATTCCCAAATCAAGGGGTCAAGCAATGCTCGATTAGGGATGGATAAGTTGAATAGCCTTAGGGTACAATCAATGACAATTGGATTGGTCGAGAACCAATTCCAGTTAAAAGAATGGCAGCTCAGCCGGAAAGGTAATTTATAAGGATCAATGATGATTGCGAGTATTCGCAAACATATTGAGTCAACAGACTCAAAATTATAATGACAAGGAATGTCAATATGACTACGAGTCTTATGGGATTAACCAAATGCAAGCAAGCAAGAATTTCAAGAGCCAAAGGCTCCAGAGGATTTTCGGAAGATCGACTAGTATTTTGAAGACTTTTGTGAAACACATGAACAATCGGGGATGAGCGGATACTCGACAAGTGCGAGGATTTATTTGAAGGGTATTCATGTGGCAAAGAACTGCTAGGCAAGAGGCACAAAGTATTTTCGAACAACAGAGAAACTTCGGGTATCTTGTAATAACAAGATCAATGGGGGATGATCGTATGAATGGCAAGTGTAAGTAGTTATCCATACGGATTTATCGGTGGTCAGGAATAGCAAAAGTGATGGGCACAAAGTCTCGAGAGAACATCAGAGAGTATCTTCGGAATCTTCTGATGTAGCGCATTTATCATCTGAAGTGAGGGACTCTCCGGGAGAAAGTACTTGCGAGAACCTAAAGTTAGTTTTGTTTTTAGCAAAATCATTTAACCCGAATAGAAGAGAGTTCAGAATCCCAGAGTAAAGGACGAGGAGTAAAAGATCCTAGTACCACCCGATGGCGACGTGGGCCAGTAAGGCACATAGCCAAGTTAGTAAAAGTTTTTGCAATGTCTAGACTCGACTTCGCCAAGGAGTGTGGAAAGGGATTCTACAGCAGTCGGCTCGATACCAATCTCAGACGCTCGATTCAATCGTACACTAATCATGCACGCAAATGTGTACGATCAAGATCAAGGTCTCACGGGAAGATATCACAACACAACTCTACAAATAAAATAAGTCATACAAGCATCATATTACAAGCCAGGGGCCTCGAGGGCTCGAATACAAGTGCTCGATCATAGACGAGTCAGCGGAAGCAACAATATCTGAGTACAGACATTAGTTAAACAAGGTTGCCTTAAGAAGGCTAGCACAAACTGGATACAGATCGAAAGAGGCGCAGGCCTCCTGCCTGTGATCCTCCTAAGCTACTCCTGGTCGTCACCAGCGGGCTGCACGTAGTAGTAGGTACCTCCGGCAGTAGTAGTCGCCATCGACGTTGGCGTCGCTCCTGGGCTGCATCGTCTGGTTGCAGCAATCGAGTATTGGTAGGGGAAAAGGGGAAACAATGCAACCGTGAGTACTCATCCAAAGTACTGCAAGCAAGGAGCTACACTACATATGCATGGATATGTGTAAAGGGCCATATCATTGGACTGAATCTGCAGAATGCCGAATAAGAGGGGATAGCTAGTCTTATCGAAGACTACGCCACGGTCACCTGTCTTGCAACATGTAGAGGAGGGCAAACTGAAGTCCTCCAAGTAACATCACATAGCAATAATCCTACCCGCGATCCCTCCTCATATCCACGAGAGAGCGACCACCGTTGTATCTAGCACTTGGAAGGTGTGTTTTATCAAGTATCCGGTTCTAGTTGTCATAAGCTCAAGGTACAACTCCAAGTCGCCCTGCTATCAAGATCACGGCTATTCAATAGATTAACTTCCTGCAGGGTGCACCATCTTACCCAAAGACGCTTGATCCCATTTGGCCGGACACACTTTCTCGGTCATGCCCGCCGCTGAAGATCAACACGTCGCATCCCCACCTAGGCACAACAGAGAGGCCAGCACGCCGGTCTAAACCTAAGCACGCAGGGGTCTGGGCCCATCGCCATGAGCACACCTGCACGTTGCGTGGGCGGCCGGAAGCAGACCTAGCCTAGCAGCGTTCCATCCAATCCGGCGCGCCGCCGTCGGCGCCGACGTCTCGAAGTGCTTGGTGATACCACGACGCCGGGATACCCATAACTACTCCCCGTAGATGGTTAGTGCGATAAGCTCGTAGCCAACTCAGATCAAATACCAAGATCTCGTTAAGCGTGTTAATTATCCTCGAACGCCAAACAGGCCAGGCCCACCTCTCTCCTAGGCGGTCTCAACCTGCCTGTCGCCCGCCACAAAGATCCATCCAGAGGGCCGTCGGGACCAAGGTCCTTTCAGCCCCAATCCGTGAATCACTCTGGGTGCTCCACAAGCCGACCCGACTTTAGTCACCGCATGTATCATGTATAAGATAAGATATACCCGTGATCACCTCCCGAGTGATCACGGCCCGATAGTATAGCATGCAGACGGACAAGAATGTAGGGCCACAGATGGAAATACTAGCATCCTATACTAAGCATGTAGGATTGCGGTAAAGGTAACAATGAAGAGTAGCAAGGACAGGCTATGCATCGGGATAGGTATAATCGAAAGCAAGAAGATGCTACACTACTCTAATGCAAGCAGATAGAGAAGAGTAGGCGATATCTGGTGATCAAAGGGGGCTTGCCTGGTTGCTCGGCAAGAGAGAGGGGTCGCCAACTCCGTAGTCGATCACAGGGTACGGCAGCGGTCTCGGGTCACGAAAAAAGTAACGGAGGGGGAACATAATAAATAACAGAGCAATCAAATGTAACACAAAGCAAGACGCTGCAATACATTGTGCTAGGTGTGCCCTAACGCGTAGGTGGTGATACCGACGGTTGGGGAAACATCCGGAAAGTATCCCGGTGTTTCGTGTTTTGTTGCAGGAGCCGGAGGGGAAAGTTGCGAGTTTGATAGGTTAGGGGTGTGGCGACGAACGGGTTGCGATCCGAATCATCTCGCTGCTCGAGCAACTTTCATGTAGAAAGTATTTTCATCCGAACTACGGTTTATTACCTATGGTTTTCTAAAGTTTTAATCATTTTCTGGCGTTTATTTAATTAATTTAAATCAACATTATCCAGAATAGTATGGGATGACGTCAGCATGACGTATGTGTGATGTCAGCAGTCAACAATGCGGTTGACTGGGTCAATCTGACGTGGGGGTCCCGCATGTCATACTGTTTAGTTAATTAACAATAGTTAATTAGGTTAACTAAACATAATTAATTAAGCTAATTAATTTAGTTAATTGATTAATTAATTATTATTTCATTTTATTTAGTTAATTAATTTTTTTAAAACGTTCCTGGGGCGCCTACTTGTCATAGGCTGTTTACCTAAACAGGTAGTTAAAGTTAATTACAGGGTTAATTAGATTAATTAACAGGATCAATTAAGTTGATTAATTATCTTAATTAAATAATTATATTGTTTCTATTGTTTTTATCGTTTTTACTTCATTTTCGTTTTCTTTTGTTTCCTTGAAAAAAAATACAGGGGCATGGGCCCCTGTGGTTAGTGGCACAAGGCCAAGCACACACGGGTGCACGCCAAGACGTAGAGGCGAGGCGAAGCCGGCGACGGCTACGCAGCTTGGTCGTGAACACAGCAGCAATGGCGAAGCTCGCCTGGGAGCAGCCCGTGGTGCGGTTCACGGTCGGGCAGGAGGGCGATGACCAGGGGCTCACGGCGCGACGATGGCGACGCGAGCTCACGGAGCTCGCAGGGCACCGGACGGCGGTACGGGCGGAGGCGCTGGCGAGAGGAGCTCGGCGCGGGCGTGGCCTGGGTGGTGTTCAGCGCGAGTAGGGTCGGGGTGAGCGTGGCGACCGCGACGACGAGCGGGGGAAAGGGGAGGACGAACGGGTCCTCACCAGCGGTGGTGAGCAGGGAGGCATCGAGGCGCGTGGAGGCCGTTCGGGAAGGAGGACGGGGACGACGGCGTCGGAGACGAGGCAGGCCGTCGAGGGAGGAAGGCCGGGCCGGTCCAGCTGGGAGGCATGGTCGAGGCGGCGTTCCGGCCGGCGGCGGGGCGACGAGGTCGGTGTCGACGGGCGAGGCAAGCACCGGCGACGCGCGTCGGCACCGCGGGCGTTGAGGCGAGGAGGCGGACGGGAAGGCGCCCGCTGAGGAGAGAGATGAGGAGGCGAGGAGGCAGGCGGCGTGGTGGATCTGACGAGGTCGAAGCGGCGGCGGTGATGGTGCTCCAGGAACGATGGGTGACGCGGTCGGCGGATCGATGGAGTCGGGGGTCGTTCCCTTCCCGATCCAAAGAACGGGGAAGGACGGAGACGGGAGGCGGCTACGGAGAGGCGCGCAAGTGGTGGCGGAGGAATGGGGGGTGGATCGTGCAAGGGCGATGGGGAGGCGCCGCCTCGATCCAGGTGAGAGGGAGTGAGAGGATCGAGCGAGAGAGCGGGGAAGTGGGAAACGAGGCGTGGGGGTTTCGGTTCTAGGGTTAGGTCGGGCGGTGGCTGGGCCGACTGGATCGGCTTAGTGGGTCCAGAGGCCAGCTGGGCCGTGGCCCAGGGGGGGGGTTCTTCTATCTCTTTCTTTTTTTTGTTATTTGTTAGTTTTGTTTTTGTTTTTATATTTTCTTTTTTCTTTAATCACATGCGGTTTTGCATTATAATTTAAGTCCAAATGAATTTTGTTAAATAAGAGACTTGTCCTAAAATTACTTTGCAATACCTTGGACTGTCACTAAAATTTTGGGGCAATTTGTTTTAATTTTTTTTAAAGCATTTAAATAATTTTTTTTGCTACTGTTACATCATTTTAGAGTAGTCTAACATTTTATAAAAGTGTGATTTCTCCGCCATAAATACCTATGCATTATTTGGCACAACCCTAACATTTTAGTTTTAATGTTTGAAAACTTTTACCGTTTAACTTGATTTTAAATTTGAATTTGAATCAGTTTCAAACTAACGCGAGATTAGCAACAGAATTCGAGGTGACATGGCATCATTAGCAGAGGGTTACTGTGGCTTAATTATCCGGGCGTCACAACATACCATGACAAGATTTTGAAGAAGTTCAAAATGGACCAGTCGAAGAAAGGGTTCTTGCCTATGTTGCAAGGTATGAAGTTGAGTTAGACTTAAAGCCTGACCATGGTAGAAGAAAGAGAGAGGATGAAGGTCCTTCCGTATGCCTCAGCCATAGGCTCTATAATGTATGCCATGCCGTGTACCATACCTGATGTGTGCCTTGCTATAACTCTGGCAGGGAGGTCCCAAAGTAATCCAGAAGTGGATCACTGGATAGTGGTCAAGAATATCAACAAGTACCTAAAGAGGACTAAGGACATGTTTATCGTTTATGGAGGTCACGAAGAGCTCATCGTAAAGGGTTACGTCGATGCTACCTTTGACACTTATTCGGATGAGTCAAAGTTACAAACCGGATACGTATTTATTTTGAATGGTGGATCAGTCAGTTGGTGCAGTTCCAAACAGAGTGTCGTAGCAGGATCTACATGTGAGGTGGAATACATAGCTGCTTCAGAAGCGGCGAATGAAGGAGTTTGGATGACGAATTTCATATCCGATCTAGGAGTTGTTCCTAGTGCATCGGATCCAATGACGATCTTTTGTGATAACAGTGATGCAATTGCCATAGCCAAGGAGCCCAAGTTTCACAAGATGACCAAGTACATCAAGCGCCACTTCAACTCCATTAGTAATTACATTCAGGACGGAGACATAGAACTTTGCAAAGTACACACAGATCTAAATGTGGCAGACTCGTTGACTAAACCTCTTCCACGAGCAAAACATGATCAGCACAAATACTCCATGGGTATTAGATTCATTACAATGTAATCTGGATTATTAACTCTAGTGCAAGTGGGAGATTGTTGGAAATATGGCCTAGAGGCAATAATAAATTAGTTATTGTCATATTTCCCGTTCATGATAAATACATGTGTGAATACATAAACTACACCGTGTCCCTAGTAAGCCTCTAAAAGACTAGCTCATTGATCAAAGATGGTTAAGGTTTCCTAACCATAGACATGAGTTGGCATTTGATAATGGGATCACATCATTACGAGAATGATGTGATGGACAGACCCAACTGTAAGCATAGCATCAGATTGATTAATTATTTGATATAGCTTTCTTCATGTCAAGTATTAGTTCCTTATACCATGAGATCATGCCACTCCCGGACATCATAGGAATACTTTATGTGTTATCAAATGTCACTTCGTAACTGGGTGATCATAAAGGTACCCTACAGGTATCTCCAAAGGAATCTATTGGGTTGCATGGATCGAGACTGGAATTTATTGCTCCGTGTGACAGAGAGATATCTTTGGGCCCTCTAGGTAGTACAACATCATAAGAAGCTATGACTAATGAGTTTAGTCACAGGATCTTGTATTACCGAATGAGTAAAGACTTAACGAGATTGAACTAGGTATGGAGATATCAACGATCAAATCTCAGGCAAGTAACATATCGCCGGACAAAGGGAATTGCATACGGGGTTGACGGAATCCTTGAGATTGTGGTTCAATCGATAAAGATCTTCGTTGAATATGTGGGTATCAATATGGGCATCCAGGTCCCACTATTGGTTATTGACTGGAAAGAAGTCTCGGTCATACGTCAACATTATTCTTGAACCCGTAGGATCGCACGCTTAATGTTCAGTAGCGCTAGGGTAGTATTGAGATATTGAAAAGCGGAAAGTACAAAAGTTATTTGGAGTCCCAAATGATATCCAGTATATCACGAGGAGCTCCGGAATGGTCTAGAGGTAAAGGTTTATGATGAGCACATGGACACCTTGGATATGATCACAAATATTGCATACGCGTATTTATTTGAGGTGATTTATGATAAATGTTATGCAATAATTTATTGAGTTTTTATCATTTATGCCACTGGTTGTGTATCACTACTCAGTTTTTGCCACTAGGAATTTCAACTGCTAAAAAATGCCAGCGCTTTGTTAGGTGCATGCCCAAAAATGCCACTCAACACAATGATTGTCAGCTCAAATCTTGTTTGTCATGTCATAATGACCAGAATAGCTATACACCAACCTGTCAACTCTCACTCTATCTCACTACAATAAAGTGTGGGTCCCACTTGATCCCAACAGTGTTCTTATTTTCTCTAAAATTATTCGCTTGCTTACTGCAAACAAGTGGGGTCCACACTTATCATTGTGAGATAGAGAGAGCTGACATGTGGGTATGTTATTTTTGTCATATAACATGGTCAACGAGTTTGACCTGACAACAACGATGTCTAATGGCATTTCTGGGCAAACATCTAATGAACGATGGCATTTTGAGATATCTAATGGCATTTTTGAGAAAACGTCTCACGGAGCGATGGCATTTTTGAGCAGTTGTAATTTCTAATGGCAAAACTGAGTAGTGAGACAGAACCAGTGGCATAAATATAAAATCCCTTATTTATTTATGCTATATGGAACAAAACTTCTTCACCTCTTTTTGTTTCATGCCTAATTGCAGAGCTATAAAAGAAGATAGAGTCCAAGTCTCTCATGTTCTGGAATCAGATTCGGACTGCACAGACATACCTGACTCAAAACTCCGAATTGGGTTATTCTTTTTTTGTTGGAAGTAGATTTCGTGCACTTTCCAACCCAATTTGATTCATCTTCAAATTCATCCGGAGCGTTGAGATATTGACGAAACAATCTGATGCTGCAGCAGAATCCAAGTCAAACTACAACTCAAAACGTGTTGCATCACCTCCACTTTGGCCCATGATCCTTGTACGACCTAGGTTTAGTTTTAGACTGCCTTGAAACGTCTTCCCACCTCCTTGGCCGCCACCCCTTGCTCCTATATAAATAGATCCATCTAGTAGCTTTTTCCTTGGGACTTGTCTAGCTAAAAGTTAGCCATTGCAACATCGTGTACTTCGTTTGTGTCCAACGACCAGACCAAGACCGCTTTCGGATCCCCGCCTTTATCATTGTCATAGTGATAGTTTAGATCATTCGCATCTTTGCCTGATCCAATCTGCATCTTATCTAGTTTGTTTTGGAAAGAGCGAGAAAAAAAGTGAGAGAAAAAAGTGAGAGAAAAAAGTGAGAGAAAAAAGACGAAAAAAAGTAAAAAAAAAGTGAGAAAAAACAGAGAGAGAAAAAAACTAATTTCGGATCTATTTAGATTCAGTCGCGAACCTGAATTCGGATTGGACTCTGTTTTGCGCATTATTCGGTAAAACAAGCATATCTTCCTTATACGAAGTCCTTTTTGTCTCCACAAGTACTCAAGCCAGCGACGAGCCGCATTTGAATAGTTGCATAAGCTAGTTCAATATTTGATACCTCAAAACCGGCTTCTAAATAGGTCTTTTTCCCTCTTAAGTTCGCGAACACAGCCTGTTCCAGTTTTTCAGGGTAGTTTTAGAATTTTTTGGCTCCTCATATCAACTCAAATTGAGTGATTCTTTTTGCGTTTGAAAACTTGAGTCAGTGCCATTCTTCAGAAAAATTATCATAAAATTGGCACAAAATTTTCCAGAGGAAAGTTGGAGAGAGAGTTGGTGGTATATCGTGCTTGCCAGTTGTTTCTCGTCATTATCTTTACTACCATTGTGATCTTCACTTATATCTTGCTGTCTAGAGCTACTTCATATCCTTTATTGATGCTAGTTGTGCTACGGCATGACCTGATTAGTATTCAAGGTTTGCGTCTTTAGTCTGGTCTAGCCTAGGACCAACACAGTACCATCGTTGAGTGTTTATTCAACATTGCATCTCTCAATTGATTATTGCTAATATTTTGGTACCATATATTTAAGCCCTCCAAGCTCCACATATTTCTACGTACCTTTCCTTGGCAATCACTTTACTCAATCTTTGGAGTTATTTGACACCGACGGTTGCCTGTCACTGATAACCCACAAGTATAGGGGATCAATTTTAGCCTCTTTCAATAAGTAAGAGTGTCGAACCCAACGAGGAGCTAAAGGTAGAACAAATATTCCCTCAAGTTCTATCGACCACCGATACAACTCTACGCACGCTTGACATTCGCTTTACCTAGAACAAGTATGAAACTAGAAGTACTTTGTAGGTGTTTTTGGTAGGTTTACAAGAAAGTAAAGAGCGAGAAAATAAAAGCTAGGGGCTGTTTAGATAAAGACACAACTAAATTAGTTTTAGTAGATAACTTTTTGTTACGAGAAAGTTATTTGTCCCTAGGCAATCGATAACTAGACCGGTAATCATTATTGCAATTTTATTTGAGCGAGAGGCATAAGCTAACATACTTTCTCTACTTGGATCATATGCACTTATGATTGGAACTCTAGCAAGCATCCGCAACTACTAAAGATCATTAAGGTAAAACCCAACCATAGCATTAAAGCATCAAGTCCTCTTTATCCCATACGCAAACAACCTACTTACTCGGGTCTGTGCTTCTGTCACTCACGCCATCCACCATATGCAAATCATGAACATATTGCAAACCCTATAGCGGAGATCCCTCACGCTTGCGCGACACGGAGAGCACCATAGGACAACACCAATAATAAAACATGCAACTCAAACCAATCTTGATCATCAAATAACCCATAGGACAAAACAGATCTACTCAAACATCATAGGATAGCCATACATCATTCGGAAATAATATATAGCATTGAGCACCATGTTTAAGTAGAGATTACAGCGGGTAAGAGAGAGGTTAGACCGCCGCATAGAGGGGTGAAGAGTTGGTGATCATGGCGGTGAAGTTGTTGGTGAAGATTGCGGTGATGATGATGGCCAGGGCGGCATTCCGGCGCCACCGGAACAGAAGGGGAGAGGGGGCCCCTTCGTCTTCTTCTTCCTTGACCTCCTCCCTAGATGGGAGAAGGGTCTCCTCTCTGGTCCTTGGCCTCCATGACGTGGGAGGGGCGAGAGCCCCTCCGAGATTGGATCTATCTCTTTGTTTCTGCGTTCTCTTCTGCTGCCCTTTCGCCGTTTCTTTTATATCCGGAGATCCGTAACTCCGATTGAACTGAAACCTTCGCCGTGATTTTTTTCCTCCAAAAATTAGCTTTCTTGCGGCCGAAGAAGGGCATCAACCGCCTTAACGGTGGCCCATGAGGGTGGGGCGCGCCCCTGCACGGCAAGGTGGGCCCCTGCCTCGTGGCCACCTCGACACCGTTTCGCTGATCTTTCTCCCAGATTTTCCAAATATTGCAAAAATAAGCTCCGTCCGTTTTTATCCCGTTTGGACTCCGTTTGATATGGATATTCAGCGAAACCAAAAATATGCAATGTAAAGGAACCGCATCGGCAATCGGATCAATATGTTAGTCCCAAAATAGTATAAAAAGTTGCCAAAAAGTATATGGAAGTTGAATAATATTGGCATGGAACAATCAAAAATAATAGATACAACGGAGACGTATCAGATTCCCCAAGCTTAATTCCTCCTCGTCCTCGAGTAGGTAAATGATAAAAAAGATAATTTTTTATGTGGAATGCTACCTAGCATAATCTTGATCATATGTCTAATCATGGCATGAATATTAAGACACGAGTGATTCAAAGCAATAGTCTATCATTTGATATAAAAACAATAATATTTCAAGCCTACTAATAAAGCAATCATGTCTTTTCAAAATAACATGGCCAAAGAAAGTTATCCCTACAAAATCGTATAGTATGGCTATGCTCCATCTTCACCACACAAAATATTCGCATCATGCACAACCCCGATGACAAGCCGAGCAATTGGTTCATACTTTTTAATGCGCTTCAGCATTTTCAACCCTCACGCAATACATGAGCGCAAGCCATGGATATAGCACTATAGGTGGAATAGAGTATGATGATGGGGGTTATGTGGAGAAGACAAAAAAAGGAGAAAGTGTCACATCGACGCGGCTAATCAATGGGCTATGGAGATGCCCATCAATTGATGTCAATGTGAGGAGTAGGGATTGCCATGCAACGGATGCACTAGAGCTATAAGTATATGAAAGCTCAAACTGAAACTAAGTGGGTGTGCATCCAACTTGCTTTCTCATGAAGACCTAGGGCATTTGAGGAAGCCCATCGTTGGAATATACAAGCCAAGTTCTATAATGAAAATTCCCACTAGTATATGAAAGTGATAACTCAAGTGATTATCTATATATGAAGAACATGGTGCTACTTTGAAGCACAAGTGTGGTAAAAGGATAGTAAAATTGCCACTTTTTCTTTGGGAAAATTTTGTTTTTGCCACTCTAGATTTTGCCAATTTTACTTATGCCACTCTAGATTTTGACATTTCACTTTCCCACTCTTAGATTTTGACAATTATCACAATTTCCATTCTGTGGCAAAAGCAAAATAATTTTATTTCATTTTTGCCACTCTTAGCTTTTGACAATTATCACAATTGCCACTCTAAATTTTTTGCTTTTGCCACATGAATGGAAATTGTGATAATTGTCAAAAACTACGAAAGGCAAAAGTGAAATGTCAAAATCTAGAGTGGCATAAGGAAAATTGGCAAAATCTAGAGTGGCAAAAACAAAATTTTCCCTTTTTCTTTTTTTTTGCGGGCTTCTTTGGCCCCATTTTTTTATTTAGGCTTCTTTGGCCTCTTTTTTTGGGGGCAATGCTCTAATAATGATGATCATCACACTTTTATTTAGTTACAACTCAATATTACAACTCGATACGAGAACAAAGATATGGCTCTACAGGAATGCCTCCGGTGGTGTACCGGGATGTGCAATGATCTAGCGTAGCAATGGCATCAAAAAATGGACAAGCAATGAAAACTTCATGCTAGCTATCTTACGTTCATGCAAAGCAATATGACAGTGAATGCTCAAGTCATGTATATGATGATGATGGAAGTTGCATGGCAATATATCTCGGAATGGCTATGGAAATGCCATAATAGGTAGGTATGGTGGCTGTTTTGAGGAAGATATAATGAGGCTTATGTGTTATAGAGCGTATCGTATCATGGGGTTTGGATGCACCAGCGAAGTTTGCACCAACTATCGAGGTGAGAAAGGGCAATGCATTGTACCAAAGAGGCTAGCAATGATGGAAGGGTGAGAGTGCGTATAATCCATGGACTCGCATTAGTCATAAAGACCTCATATACTTATTGCAAAAGTTTATTAGCCCTTGAAGCAAAGTACTACTACGCATGCCCCTAGGGGGATAGATTGCTAGGAAAAAACCATCGCTCTTCCCCGACCGCCACTCATAAGGAAGACAATCAACAAATACTTCATGCTCCGACTTCGTTACATAACGGTTCACCATATGTGCATGCTACGGGAATCACAAACCTCAGCAAAACTATTTCTACAATCCACAACTACCCACTAGCATGACTCTAATATCACCATCTTTATATCGCAAAACTATTGCAAGGAATCAAACATATCATATTTGGTGATCTACAAGTTTATGTAGGATTTTATGACTAACCGTGGGAATGACCAGTTCTTGTCATCTCTCTAAATAGATATATGTGAAGCAAGAGAGTTTAATTCTTTCTAAAAAAGATATTCCCATGCTCTAACAAATATAAATGAAGCAAAAGAGCATTCTACAAATGGCGGTTTTCTATGTAAAGAGAAACAGGCAATCCAAGCTTCAAATGATATAAGTGAAGCACATGAAGCATTCTATAAAGCCATACTCAAAAGATATAAGTGAAGTGCAAAGAGAATTCTATAAATCGACCAAGGAATATCTCATACCAGCATGGTGCATAAAAGAAAAATGAAAACTAAATGCAAAAGACGCTCCAAGATTTGCACATATCACATGAATGAAACGAATCTGAAAACATACCGATACTTGTTGAAGAAATAGGGGATGCCTTCCGGGGAATCCCCAAGCTTAGATGCTTGAGTCTCCTTGAATATTTACTTGGGGTGCCTCGGGCATCCCCAAGCTTGAGCTCTTGCCTCTCTTCCTTCTTCTCACATCGAGACCTTCTCGATCATCGAACACTTCATCCACACAAAACTTCAACAGAAAACTCGGTGAGATCCGTTAGTATAATAAAGCAAATCACTACTCTAAGTACTGTTGAAAACCAATTCATATTCTGTTTTTGCATTTTGTCTACTGTAATATAGCTTTTCCATGGCTTAATCCACGGATATAAATTGACAGTTTCATTAAAACAAGCAAACTATGCATCAAAAACAGAATCTGTCTAAACCAGAACAGTCTATAGAAATCTGAACATTAACCATACTTATGATACTTTAAAAATTCTGCCAAAACTAGGAAACATAAACAATTTGTATAGAAAGACAGTGCAAAAAGAATCAGAACCATTTGAAGTTCCAGTAAAAAATTAAAAATCGCGCACTACAGCCAAATTTTCTGTCCTGCACCGTACAAACCATCAAGCATTGTAAACATCCTAAAGGCAAACCTTAGCACATTATTTTTATAATACAATGGAATTGTACAAGAGGATAATTATTTTTATTGAAAAGTTTCTGTAATTAAGATTCACAAAGTTCCCATGGGCATGAACAAAGTTCAAGGACGTCCCCCACTTTCACAATGCTCGTCTCTCTCACTTTCACTTTTCTTTTTGAAAAAGTTTTAGGTTCCCCTCTTTATTTTTGCTGTTTTTAAACTATATGAAAGCACTCAAAAGAAATAAATGACTCTCTAAAACTTCCGGGTTGTCTCCTGGCAGCACGTTCTTTAAAGCCATTAAGCTAGGCATATAGTGCTCAAGTAATGGATCCACCCGGATCCCAAGGTATATCAAAGCCAATTTTAATTAACAATTATTTGTGATTTAGTAGTGAGCACAAAGTAACATATATCATGCAACAACAAAGTCTAACTCTCTTCCTATGCATTGGCATGTCGTAAAAGAACCAATCATGCACACATAGTAAAGGCCAATGCATAGTATAAATAGTTTCTTGTGATTTTATCGTGTTGGAAACATAAAGAGGTGGAGATATAGTTCCTCTCTCATAATAATTGCAAGTAGGAGCAGAAAGCACATGCATATTATATCTATCAAAATCATCATGTGTAGAAGTAAGACGCAACCCATCAATATAATCCTTAATAAGTGCAAACTTCTCCGATTAGTGTAGTTTGGAGAATTCAAAAAGATAACAGGACTATCATGCGTGGGTGCAATAGCAACAATTTCATTCATAACATAAGGAACTATAGCAAGTTCATCTCCATAATCATAATTCATATTGGCATCTTGGCCACAAGCATAGCAAGCATCATCAAAAAGGATATTACAAGATAATCAAAGGGATCATAATAGTCATCATAGCAATCATCCTTCGGTAAGCATGAAGGGGAATTAAACAATGTATGAGTTGAAGAGTTACTCACATTAGAAGGTGGGCACGGGTGATCAATCCGCTCTTCCTCCTTTTGTTCTTCGCTCTCCTCCTCATCTTTTTCATCCAATGAGCTCACTGTTTCATCAAATTCTTCTTCCATAGATTCCTGCAAAATATTAGTCTCTTCTTGGACAACGGAGAATTTCTCAATAAGTGCATTAATTTCGTAATTGTATTCATAATTCTCATAGAAATATTTGAGGATAGCTAAATTTTCAGGTCTATAAGCAGCATCATCAAAATCTTCAAACTCTTTGAACATAGATTCAATTTCATAAGCACCCATAAAAGCATCAAATTCTTCTATTTGTTCCACATCATAGTAATCATATATACCATTAGCATAAGAAGCTAAGGTTTTATTATCATTAAATTTGCATGAAAAGGGAAGGTGTGGAGCCTTCATCCTAGAGCAACAAGTATAATCATATTCCAAGCATAGTTGTCTAGCATACGACTTCAATATATGAATTTGATCCCATAAAAGTTTCCCTTTTTGAGTCAAGCGATAATCCCTAAAGTATTCACGTTGATCCAACGTTACTCCCATAACATAATTGAATCGGGTTTTCTCAGGATTATCAATGTAGTACATAATATCTTTCACATAACCAGCATCGAGGGTTTTAGGAGATTCCCCATCTCCATGAGTAGCAGGTACACCTAATTTTTTGGTATTTCGTGTTCCATATCCATAACTAAAGATAAAGAACAACTAAGAACAGCAAATAAACATTAATTAGTGATAAAGAAAACAAGCACACACGAGAATATTCACCCCACGCTATGACTCCCCGGCAACGGCGCCAGAAAAAGGTCTTGATAACCCACAAGTATAGGGGATCAATTGTAGCCTCTTTCGATAAGTAAGAGTGTCGGACCCAACGAGGAGCTAAAGGTAGAACAAATATTCCCTCAAGTTCTATCGACCACCGATACAACTCTACGCATGCTTGACGTTCGCTTTACCTAGAACAAGTATGAAACTAGAAGTACTTTGTAGGTGTTTTTGGTAGGTTTGCAAGAAAGTAAAGAGAGAGAAAATAAAAGCTAGGGGCTGTTTAGATAAAGACACAACTAAATTAGTTTTAGTAGAGAACTTTTTGTTACAAGAAAGTTATTTGTCCCTAGGCAATTGATAACTAGACCGGTAATCATTATTGCAATGTTTTTTGAGGGAGGGGCATAAGCTAACATACTTTCTCTACTTGGATCATATGCACTTATGATTGGAACTCTAGCAAGCATCCGCAACTACTAAAGATCATTAAGGTAAAACCCAACCATAGCATTAAAGCATAAAGTCCTCTTTATCCTATACGCAAACAACCTACTTACTCGGGTCTGTGCTTCTGTAACTCACGCCACCCACCATAAGCAAATCATGATCATATTGCAAACTCTACAGCGGAGATCCCTCACGCTTGCGTGACACGGAGAGCACCATAGGACAGCACCAATAATAAAACATGCAACTCAAACCAATCTTGATCATAAAATAACCCATAGGACAAAACAGATCTACTCAAACATCATAGGATAACCATACATCATTGGGAAATAATGTATAGCGTTGAGCACCATGTTTAAGTAGAGATTACAGTGGGTAAGAGAGAGGTTACACCGCTGCATAGAGGGGGGAAGAGTTGGTGATGATGGCGGTGAAGTTGTTGGTGAAGATTTCGGTGATCATGATGGCCACGGCGGCGTTCCAGCGCCACTGGAAGAGAAGGGGAGAGGGGGCCCCTTCGTCTTCTTCTTCCTTGACCTCCTCCCTAGACGGGAGAAGGGTTTCCCCTCTGGTCCTTGGCCTCCATGGTGTGGGAGGGGCGAGAGCCCCTCCGAGATTGGATCTATCTCTCTGTTTCTCTCTGTTTCTGCGTTCTCTTCTGCTGCCCTTTCACCATTTCTTTTATATCCGGAGATCCGTAACTCCGATTGGACTAAAACCTTCGTCATGATTTTTTTTCCAAAAATTAGCTTTCTTGCGGCCGAATAAGGGCATCAACCGTCTTAAGGGTGGCTCACGAGGGTGGGGGGCACGCCCTCCTGGTACGGGCGCGGGCCCCTGCCTCGTGACCACCTCGGACACCGTTTCGCGCTGATCTTTCTCCCAGATTTTCCAAATATTCCAAAAATAAGCTCCGTCCATTTTTATCCCGTTTGGGCCGTTTGATATGGATATTCTGCGAAACCAAAAACATGCAACAGACAGGAACTGGCACTGGGCACTAGATCAATATGTTAGTCCCAAAAATAGTATAAAAAGTTGCCAAAAAGTATATGGAAGTTGAATAATATTGGCATGGAACAATCAAAAATTATAGATACGACGGAGACGTATCAGTCACCACCTGCTGCATGGTAAGAACTTGTGATATATTGATATTTGCTTTAATGTGAGCGCTTTACCACCACATCCTAGTAGTTCATAGGGACATTATTCTCAAATTTTGTTTCTTGTTTCTACTAATCATGACAGGTTCCAGAGATAGAAGTTCTTGGACGACGGATAGATCTTCACCATCATGAGAGGTAGGGCAACACACACAAGCACATGGTCAGATTATGTCTTTACCGACATTTAAGGGTACATTTAATCTTGCTCTTTATCTAGCTTGGGAACTTGAAATGGAACAAGTTTTCAGTTACCATGATTTTTCTGAACTTGAGAGAGTACGAGATGCCACTGGAGCATTTATTGGTTTTTCTTCTGTTTGGTGGAGTGTACATTGTAAGAGAAACATTAATAACCAACCCACAACTTCGAAAGATTTGAAAGCAGTAATGAGACAACAGTTTTTTCCTCCTTATTATCGTCGTGAATTGCTTCGCAAATTGGAACAATTAAAACAAGGCAGTAACATTGTTCATGCTTACTACCAAGAGTTTAAGTATTATATGCATCATTATGACATAGAAGAATCTGAGGATCATACAATGAATATATTTTTTTGTGGTTTGAACCAAGATATTCACGTAAGATTTTAGTATATTCCTCGTTGAATTACTGGTATGTATGTTCGTGCTTGTACCTTTGAGAGACAGATACAGGAGGATGCATTGGGTGACTACAACAAAAACTATTCCATTTCCCACCACCGGTTGGTTCCTCCACCTCTGCACCTACTAGAGCAGCAACTAAGATTTTGAGCATGACATCATCTCAAGTGTATGGTACATTGTCATCGCCCGTACCTATATCAGCTACGTCTTTGCGACAAGGTAACAGTAAAGATATTGATGATATAACTTCACATGAGAATGATGCACGCCGAGTTAACTTGAATACATCATGTGTTGAGTTACTTGTTGATTTGAGCACACAGCCTATTTTAGAGAATCGTGTTACTACCATCATGAATGCATCATGTGATCAAGCAGCTACAATACCAACAATTTTCAGTGTGCACATTGAATTAACTGCCGATGCAAAGAACCACGTGAATCAGGGAATAAATCAGATTTGAATCAAATAGATGTGAAAAAAAATTGTGCCAATTTTTAATCATTTTGATATGACCTTGATACGTCTCCGTCGTATCTATAATTTTTGATTGCTTCATGCCAATATTATACAACTTTCACATACTTTTGGCAACATTTTATGTGATTTATTAGACTAACCTATTGATCCAATGCCCAGTGCCAGTTCCTATTTTTTGCATGTTTTGGTTTCGCAGAATATCCATATAAAATGAGGTCCAAACGCGATAAAAATTTACGGACAATTATTTTGAAATATATGTGATTTTTGGAAGGTGGAATCAATGCAAATGGAGGCCCACATCCACCACAACACACCTGGGCGCGGAAGGTAGCCCAGGCATGTGGTGGTGGGTTGTGCCCTCCTCATAAGTCGGTTGGGGCTCTACTTCGGGCGCAAGAAAGCTTATATCCAGAAAAAAAAAATCGTGTTAAAATCTCAGTGCAATCGAAGTTATAGATCTTTGGGAATATAAGAAACGGTTTTCAGCCAGAAAAAGCGAACGTGTAACAAAAGAGAACAAAGAGGGAGATCCACTCTCGGAGGGGCTCATGCTCCTCCACCGCATGGAGGCCATGGACCAGAGGGGGAACTCTTCTCCCATCTAGAGGGGGGCCGAGGAAGAATAAGGAGGGCGGCTCTCCCCCCCTCTCTCCCTGTGGCACTGGAGTACCGCCGGGGAAAGGATCGTGACGGCAATCTACATCAACAATCTTGCTACTGTCAACACTAACTCTCTCCCCCTCTATGCAGCGGTGTAACACCCATTCTCCCCGCTGTAATATCTACTTAAACATGGTGCTCAATGCTATATATTATTTCCCAACGATCTATGGCTCTCTTATAATTTTTGAGTAGATTCGTTTCTCCTATGGGTTGATAGATGATCATGATTGGTTTGAGTTGTATATTTTATTTTGGTGTTGTCCTAAGGTGCTCTCCGTGTCGCGCAAACGGAGGGATCCCCGTTGTAGGGTGTTGCAATACGTTCATGGCCTGCTTATGGTGGGTGGCGTGAGTGACAAAAGCATAGACCTGAGTTTGGGGGTCATTGCGTATGGGATAAAGAGGACTTGATACTTAATGCTATGGTTGGGTTTCACGACCTTAATGATCTTTAGTAGTTGCGGATGCTTGCTAGAGTTCCAATCATAAGTGCATATGATCCAATTCGAGGGAGTATGTTATCTCATGCCTCTCCCTCATAAAAATCGCAACAATGATCACCGATTTAGTAATCGATCACCTAGGGACAAATGACTTTCTTGTTGAAAAAGGTTATCTACTTTTATTACCTTGCAATTTATTCTTAGTTTTATTCTCACAAAGTACTCATATTTTTATTCTTGCCAAATAGTTTTATACTTGTTCTAGGTAAAGCAAACTTCAAGTGTGCGTAGAATTGTATTGGTGGTCGATAGAACTTGAGAGAATATTTGTTTCCACATTTATCTCCTCGTTGGATTCGACACTCTTATTTATCGAAAAATGCTACAAACGATCCCCTACACTTGTGGGTTATCAAGACCTTTTTCTGGCGCTGTTGCCGGGGAGCAATAGCGTGGGTGAATATTCTCGTGTGTGCTTGTTTGCTTTATCACTAAGTAGTGCTTATTTCGTGCTATTGTTTTCTATCTCTCATTATTGGCCGAAAACGTAAAAAACTAAAAAATAGTTGTACCTACTAAACCCATTGTTGAAGAACCACCCAAAATCTATCATACTACCGAAGCTTTCTACTTGGATAATCTTCAATCCCTATGTGCTCGTGCTGAAACCCCAACTAGCTTAATTGAGGGAAAATCATTAAATGAGCATGCTGAATTTGTGCAGCACCACTTATGTCAAAAAGGGAAACGTTTATGGCATCATATTAATAGTTTGTATTGTTATGCTTTGAATTTATGCAAAATACATGATTTTTCTTGTTGTTCTGTAGATCCTAAAAAACACCTTCCCTTCCAATGTGAGTTTAAGGATAATAGAATTTTATCTTCTTATGCCAAGGGTGTTTATAATTACTATGATATTGAAAAAATTGAACAATTTGTTTCTTTTAAGGGTGCTTATGAAGTTGCTTCTTTGATTGAAAAGTATGATACCACTCTTTACAAATCTGAAAATTTTGCCATACTTAAATATTGCTATGAAAATTACTCTTCTAATTCTTATATTAAACCATATGTTGAGGACTTCTCCGTTGTCTAAGAAGGGACTAATATTTGCAGAAGTCTATGGAAGAAGAAGAAATTGATGAAACTGTGAGCTCATTGGATGAAAAAGATGATGAGGAGAGCGAAGAACAAAAGGAGGAAGAGCGAATTAGCTACCCGTGCCCACCTTCTAATGAGAGTAACTATTCAACTCATACATTGTTTAATTTCCTTTCATACTTACCGAAGGATGAATGCTATGATAATTGTTATGATCCCGTTGATTCATTTGAAATATCCCTTTTTGATGAACTTGATGCTTACTATGCCTGTGGCCTTGATGCCAATATGAATTATGCTTACAGAGATGACATTTCTATAGTTCCTTATGTTAAACATGAAATTGTTGCTATTTCACCCACACATGATATTCCTATTATCTTTTTTAATTCTCCAAACTACACTATATCAGAGAAGTTTGCACTTACTAAGAATTACATTGATGGGTTGCCTTTTACCGTGGCACATGATGAGTTTGATGAATATAATATGCATGTTCTTGCTTCTCCTACCTGCAATTATTATGAGAGAGGAACTATATCTCCACCTCTCTATGTTTCTGACACGATAAAATTGCAAGAAACTACTTATGCTATGCATTGGCCTTTAGTAGATGTGCATGAATTGTTCTTTTATGACATGCTGATGCATGGAATGAGAGTTATACTTCGTCATTGCATGATATATGTTGCTTTTTGCTCACTACTAAATGCCAAATCATTGTTAATTAAAATTGGCTTTGATATACCTTGGGATCCGGGTGGATCCATTACTTGAGCACTTTATGCCTAGCCTAATGGCTTTAAAGAAAGGGTTGCCAGGGAGATAACCAGGAAGTTTTAGGAAGTCATTTTATTATGTTGTGTGATTTTATAAAGTTTAAAAAAATATAGAGGGGAACTTAAAACTTCACAAAAAGAAAAGTGAAAGTGAGAAAGACGAGCACCGTGGAAGTGGGGAATATCCTTGAACTTTGTTCATGCCCAGGGAAACTTTGTGAATCTCGATTACACAAAATTTTCAACAAAAATAATTATCCCCTTGTACAAATCCATTGTATCATAAAAATAATGTGCCAAGATTTTCCTTTAGGATGATAGCAAAAGGGCCCGTGCGTTGCAACGGGAGAAAGAATACCACACGCTCTTAATTTACAAAAAGTTGTCTATAATCTGAGTATTCGTAGCTATGGCCCAAAGAAAGATGGTCTTTGCATACAAAAGCACAACTTCAAGATTTCACGTGTCTTCTATTTAAACACAACTTGCATGGTGATTTAATACATACAAAGAAACGGGAAATCTTCAATTTCGTCTCCAATCCTGATTTTGCTGAGATGCTCATCCACAATCCGGATCAGTAACGATGTGAAAGAAAGATGGATAGTGCACTGTTGATTATGATTGCACCCTAGATAGTAATTTTTTATTGGTTAACAGGTAAATTACATCATATTCAAATTCTATATATTTTTCTAATCAAATTCCATATATAACATGTTAAATTTGGAGTTACGGTTTAGAAGATATTTGTATTTTAAAAAACATTTGATATGTACTGCGGGTTTAATGTCAGAAACACCAGAGGGTCTATATAAAATAGCATGATGGAATAAAAATACCTATTTCTTTTATTAGTAGGTATAGATATAGATTAGATTGCTTGTTGGTATGTGCGGTGCAAAAACAGAAACTTAGGCTGTTGGGCGCGATTTTACATTTTTTACTGGAACGTCAAAAGTTTTTGAAACTTTTTGCGCGGTATTTATATAAAAATGTTTTATTTTTTTCCTAATTGTTTGGAATTTTTGGAGTACCAGAAGTATGGTCAAAGTTCATATTGCTACAGACTGTCCTGTTTTTGACAGATTCTGTTTTTGATGCATTGTTTTTACTTGTTTTGATGAAACTATCGATTTTATTGGTGGTATAAGCCATGGAAAAGTTATAATATAGTAGCTACAATGCAAAAACAAAATATGAATTGGTTTGCAACTGTACTTAAAGTAGTTATTTCCTTTATTATACTAACGGATCTCACCAGTTTTCTATTAAGTTTTGTGTGGATGAAGTGTTGAAAGATCGAGGAGGTCTCGATATGAGGAGAAGGAGGAGAGGCAAGAGTTCAAACATGGGGATTCCCAAGGCACCCCAAGTAAGTATCCAAGGAGACTCAAGCATCTAACCTTGGGGATGCCCCAGAAGGCATCCCATCTTTCTTCAACAAGTATCGGCATGTTTTCCTTTTCGTTTCGTTCATGTCATATGTGTAAATCTTGGAGTGTCTTTTGTGTTTAGTTTACATTTTTCTTTACGCACCATGCTGGTATGAGATAGTCCATGGTTTATTTGTAGAATTCTCATTGCACTTCACTTATATCTTTTGAGTATGGCTTTATAGAATGCTTCATGTGCTTCACTTATATCACTTGAAGTTTGGATTGCCTGTTTCTCTTCACATAGAAAACCGTTGTTTGTATAATGCTCTTTTGCTTCACTTATATTTATTAGAGCATGTTCTCTTGTAGAAAGAATTAAACTCTCATTCTTCACTTATATCTATTTAGAGTGTCAACATGAAGTGGTCGTTTGCTTGGTTAGTCATGAAACCCTACATAAGACTTGTGGATCACTGAATATGATGTGTTTGATTCGTTGCAATAGTTTTACGATATGGAATATCTGGGAGGTACTAGTAAACGGTTGTGGTTAGTAAGAATAATGGTGCTAAGGTTTGTGATTCCCGAAGCATGAACGCATATTCTCTCATTATGCTATGAAGTTGGAGCATGATTTATTATTCATTGTCTTCCTTATGAGTGGCGATCGGGGACGAGCGATGGTCTTTTCCTACCAATCTATCCCCCTAGGGGATGCGTAGTAGTACTTTGCTTCGAGGGCTAATAAACTTTTGCAATAAGTATATGATTTCTTTATGACTAATGTGGGTCCATGGATTATATGCACTCCTACCTTTACGCAATTTGCTAGCCTCTACGGTACCGTGCATTGCCCTTTCTCCCCTCAAGAGTCGGTGCAAACTTCGCCGGTGCATCCAAACCCCGTGATATGATACGCTCTATCACACATAAGCCTTATTATATCTTCGTCAAAACAATCACCATACCTACCTATTATGGCCTTTCCATAGCCATTCCGAGATATATTGCCATGCAATGTAGCGACCAGACCTCAAACAAATACCGATCTCGTGTTCAAAGGTCATCCCCGGATCAAGAATGCTGACACCACATAGTACTCGAAGGATTTATAACAGAGTAGCAATCACACACTTATTACATCGAATGTCTCAAGAGAGAACTTAATAAAATAAATATGGCTTAAGGCCATCTAATAACGATAACATCGGAAGGCTTGGAAGAATAAGCGAGTCCATCAACTCCAACGGCATCACTGAGTATAGAACCATGACCTAAGCACCTTACTCGTCGTCTGAAAATTCTGCAACATGAAACGTTGCAGCCCGAAAACAGGTCAGCACATGGAATATGCTGGCAAGGTAACACATAGAGAATAATGAAAGAGTAAGCCTATACTACATGCATATATGGCTGGTGGAAAGCTCTATGGTTACAGTTTTGCGTAAAGCCAATTTTTCCCTACTTCAAAGGAATAAATTTTATTTAACTATCATGGTGGTTGTTAAACATTGAGAATGGTTGACAGCATCCTCAATCCCAATTAAAAGTACTCATTAACAACCCAACAATATTAATTAGAGTAACATGATGAGATTCACATGATAATCCAAGTACTAGATACTCAAGATGTCCATAACCGGGGACACGGCTAACCATGATTAGTTTATACACTCTGCAGAGGTTTGTGCACTTTTCCCCACAAGACTCGATCTCCTCTGTTTGATTTCTCTCACTACATGGTGTTTGAGAAACGGATGACCGAGACATAGTCTTTCAGAAGCGCTAGCACCTTACGTATGGATAGACCGTACCAACCTACAACCCCTACATCAGCTAATCTACCCGTAAGAGTTCGCACAACTTAGTCAACTATGCTAGAGCCCATAGTAGCATGTGGCTGCACACGGAAGTTTCTAGCATGAATAATCTCATTATCCCTTTGAGCCTGGGTGGCGGTCCGAAGAAAAACAGGCAAGTCCTGGAAACCAGGTGCCTCAGTCCACCCAGATGTGTGTTTAAGTTGTCGCCTTAAGTAAACCATTAATTTAACAATCTCACATCTGTCATCGATACACTCACCCAATCCACGTCTACTAGCATAGCATGGCATAATAAGCAAACGTAGAAGTAACTCCCAAAGGTTTGAAAATAAACAGGAAATAGGTACTACCTCATCTACTTCCCATCCCACAATTTAATTAGATCCTAATCATGTAAGTGTTTGAGGATTGATCTAATGCAATAAAACTGGGTAGTAGAAAAGGTATGATCAAAGTGTTACTTGCCTTGTCGATGATCCATGAAACCTAGAGACTCAAGTAACAAAGCGCGACTCGGTATTCTATCGCAGACAAACAAACAAGCATACAATAAGTACTCATCTAATGCACGGGTAAAACTCAAAAAAAAAGATCTAACCAGAAATTTCAACTTAAGAACTCCGGTTTGCAAAAAGAATCAAATCAAACGAAGCAACGGAAGTCAAACGGCAAAAGAAAACAGCTCCGTTTTACTAATCTGGATTTAACTCAAATTTTACAGAGGAAAAAACTTGTTTAAGTTGGTTATTCGGAAAGAGGGTTTCAAGACTAAACTCCAGGCGCTTGAATCGCCTGATTCCGATAAACGAGCGAAAAGTTATACTAAAATGAAAATCGGATCGGAAATCGCGATCAGAAAAATCGTGGATTAAATCCGAGAAAAAGAAAAACGACGAACAGGTTAACGAACGAACGTTCGTTAACTAGAACTAATCTGACGAGCACGTTCGTTAAAACGAACGAACGATCGCTATTTAACCGAACCAAAAAAAATAAACCGATCTAATAAAAAAACATAAACTAAAAGAAACGACGAAAACCAATGGAAAAACCGATCGGTTTTTATAAAAAAAACCGGCGCAGATTCCGAGGCAGCGGCAAACCTGGGCGGCGGGTCGGCGGCTTCGGCGGCGGTGGTTCGATGAGGCGGCGGCGGCGGCGGCGGCTCCGGCGAGGCGGCGGCGGGCGGCTAGGTTAGGTTAGGGTTCGGCATGGGGCGGCGGCGGCGGCGGTGGGTCAAGGGGGCGGTGGCTGGGCGGCTAGGGCGGCGCTATTTAAAGGCTGCCCCGGCGGAGTCCCGCTGGCACGCCCAGAGGTCGGTTCGCTTTTTTTTTAATAAAAAATTTCGCGCAGAAAAACAAACGAAAGAAATACTAAACGGACTCCAAAAATCACGAAATAAATTTTCCCCGGCTTCTAAAATCAAGCCGGACTAGATGAACATTTATTTGGGGCCTAAATGCAATTTTTAAAAACGCACTTTTTTCCTAAATTCAAATAAAATGGCGAAAAACTCCAAAAAAAATCTTATTAGATTTTATTATTAAATCCTCAATATTTCTTTATTTTGGGAAAGTCATTTTATTCCCTCTCTCATATTTTTGTAATAGAAATAATTGAAGATAAAATAATTAAAATCAAATGATCCTATTCTCAAAATTTGAGAAAACTCAAATATGAAAATAACGAAATCCCCAACTCTATCCGTGGGCCTTGAGTTGCGTAGAATTTCTAGGATCGAGCCAACAATGCAACAAAAATATGATATGCAATGATGATCTATGTATAACATTCCAAATTGAAAATTTGGGATGTTACAAACCTACCCCCTTAAGATGAATCTCGCCCTCGAGATTCGGGTTGGCTAGAAAATAGGTGAGGGTGGTCCTTAAGCAGATCTTCCTCTCGCTCCCAGGTGGCTTCATCCTCAGTGTGGTGGCTCCACTGAACTTTTCAAAACTTAATGACCTTGTTGCGGGTGACTCGGCTGGCATACTCCATAATCTTATCTGGCTTCTCCTCATAGGTCAAATCGTTATTCAACTGAATTGCCTCTAGTGGCACAGTATCTCTCAGTGGTATATCCGCCATCTCTGCGTGATACTTCTTGAACTGAGAAACATGGAACACATCATGAACACCTGACAAACCCCCGGGTAATTCCAACTTGTACGCAACTTCTCCCATGCGCTCCAAAACCCTGTATGGTCCCACAAAAGGTGGCGCTAATTTTCCTTTAACATCAAAATGCTTAACTCCTCGAAGCGGAGATACTCAAAGATAAACTATGTCTCCGGCTTCATATTCCGTCTCCTTGCGTTTTGAATCTGCATAGCTCTTCTGCCTTGACTGGGCTACCTTGAGCCTATCGCGAATCGACTTTACTTTCCGTTCAGACTCCTTAATCAAATCTGGTCCAAACAACTGGCGGTCTCCAACTTCATCCCACAATAGTGGGGTTCTGCACCTCCTTCCGTACAAGGCTTCGAAGGGTGCCATCTTCAAACTGGTTTGGTAGCTGTTGTTATAAGAAAACTCCAGATATGGCAAGTTGTCATCCCAACTTGATCCATAATCCAAAGCACATGCTCTCAAAGATATCCTCCAAAATCTGGTTGACTCTCTCGGTTTGTCCATCATGTCTCGTGGATGAAAAGTTGTACTAAACGCCACCGTTCCCAAAGTTTCGTGCAACCGCTCCTTAACTTTGAGGTGAATTGGGTCCCTCTAGATACGATACTCCTCGGAACTCCATGCAAGCATACAATCCTTGTCATGTATATCTTAGCCAATTTGGCATCGCTGTAGGTAGTCTTTATCGAATGAAATGAGCTACCTTCGCAAGCGATCGACTACAACCCAAATCGAGTCATAGCTCGAACGGGTCCCGGCAATCCTGTGATGAAGTCCATGCCTAGTTTATCCCACTTCCATTCGGTATAGACAATGGCTGTAATAATCCTGCTGGCTTCGATGTTTCGCTTTCACTTTCGACACACATCACAAACTGCTACATACTCGCGATATCTTTCTTCATTCCGTCCACCGAAAGTATCCTTCAAATCCAAATACATCTTGGTATTTCCGGGGTGGATCTAATACGGCGAATCATGTGCCTCTTGCAAAATCAACTTCCGAATCTCCGGATCACTCGGTACGTAAATGCGGTCCTCAAACCATAAGGTATCGTGCTCATCCTCATGAAATCCCTTTGCTTTTCCCTTGCTCATCTTCTCCTTAATAGAAGCAACTTCCTTATCTGTCCTTTGAGCTTCTATGATTTTATTCATCAAAGTAGACTTAATCTCCAACGCTGCTACATAACCTCGCGGAACTATTTCCAAACATAGCTCCCGGAATTCCTCGGCTAATTCTTTTGGTAAATCTCCGGTCATTAGGATGTTGACATGACTCTTACGGCTCAACGCGTCTGCTACCACGTTAGCCTTTCCGGGGTGGTAATGCAATCTCATATCATAATCCTTGATGAGCTCCAACCATCTCCTCTTCTTGAGATTTAACTCCTTCTGCGTGAAGATGTACTTCAAACTCTTGTGATCCGTATACACCTTACAATGATTTCCAATGAGGAAATGTCTCCACGTTTTCAATGCATGCACTACGGCTGCTAACTCCAAATCATGTGTGGCATAGTTTAACTCGTGAGGTTTCAGCTGTCGTGAAGCATACGAAACAACTCTTCCCTCCTGCATAAGCACTGCTCCAAGTCCTCGACGTGAAGCGTCGCAATAAACTTCGTAATCCTTGGTTTGGTCTGGCAGGATTAATACTGGTGAGGTAACCAAATGCTTCTTCAACTCTTGGAAACTAGCCTCACACCTCATCCAAATGAACTTGGTATCCTTCTTCAATAATTCTGTCATAGGCTTCGCAATCCTCGAGAAATTCTCAATGAATCTCGGTAGTATCTTATGAGTCCAAGGAAACTCCGGATCTCTCCAACTGTTGTTGGCGCTTCCCGATTTGTCACCGTGGCAACTTTAGTGGGGTCTCATCGCTATACCTTCTCCGGATATAACATGTCCGAGAAATCCAACTTCCTTCAACCAAAACTCACACTTGTTGAACTTGGCATACAACCGATGTTCTCTCGAGCTTTCGAGTACCAAACGCAAGTGCTCCTTATGTTCTTCTTCATTCTTTGAGTAGACCAAAATATCGCCAATGAATACCACGATTTAACTTATCCAAAAACTCCATAAACACCTTGTTCATCATGTTCATAAAATAGGCTGGGGCGTTAGTCAGACCAAATGACATAACGGTATACTCATACAGCCCGTACCTGGCGGTAAAAGCCATCTTAGGTATATCCTGCTCCCGAATCTTCAACTGATGGTATCCTGATCGCAAATCGATCTTGGAAAATACCTTAGCTCCTTGCAATTGGTCAAACAAGTCATTGATCATCGGCAACTGGTATTTGTTCTTAATGGTCACTTCATTCAATCCTCTATAATCAACAACCATTCTTAATGATCCATCCTTCTTCTCCACTAGAAGTACTGGTGATCCCCAAGGCGAAGAGCTTGGGCGAATAAAACCTTTATCCAGTAACTCCTTAATCTGCTTCTTAATTTCCTCCCAATCTTGGGCTGGCATCCTATACGGTCTCTTAGATATCGGCCCAGTGCCTGGCAGTAGTTCAATCAGAAACTCGATGTCTCGTCCGCGGCATGCCCGGCAACTCTTTCGAAACACGTCCGGATAATCCTTACCATCGGTACTTCCTCCCGCACAACTCCCCGATAAGGAATTTACATGTGCTCTCCTCGGCTCATGCTGTGATACATACTTGATTCTCCTACCTTCCGGGTGGTAAGCAAAATCGACTTCATGGCGCAATCAATATTCCTCCGCACTTTGATAACCAATCCATACCTAATATCACATCCAATCCTTGGGATTCCAAAACTATTAGGTCCAAGGAAATACATAGTTTCCAATCCTTAATGGCAATCGATCGCACCATATACTTGCCATGTATTCTGCTCGGGTGAGGTTACTAGCATGGGTGACCTAAGGGCTTGGGTTGGTAATTTATACTTATCCACAAATCCCTTGATATGTATGAATGTGATGCACCAAGATCAAAAAGAACAACCTGCAGAAATGTCTTAACCAAAACTTACCTATTATCGCTGTCGGCTGAGCTTCAACCTCCTCCACGTAACGTGGTTCACCTGTCCCCTGTTGAAAGGGTTCGCTTCTTTCCCGAGCTTCCATTGCCGTTACCATTTTGGGCTTCGACATTCATTTGCATAATGCTCAGATACGGCACTTATAACAGTGATATGGCTCAGGTCTACCTTGGATGGTGTTGACGGGTTGGTGCGGTTTTGTCCATTGCTTCCTCCATTCCCGTTTCCATTCTTTGTGCCATTATGATTGTGCGAGCTACCTCCTCCGTGAGTATGCTGAAATTGCCCTCCGGCTTCGGGTAAAGCGTAGTTTCTGCCGAGCCCGAGTTATACTTCCCTGCTCATACTTTCTCTTGCGATTGTCAATCTGCTGCTGCTTCCTTCAATCATAAGAGCACGGTCTACTAACTCCCGGTAGTTATTGAAGGTGGCTACCATCAACCGCATGCTCACTCATCGCTCGGTCCTTCTAGAAACTTCTCCTGCTTAGCTGCGTCCGTAGCAACGTCGTCTGGGGCATAACGTGCTAGTTTACTAAAGTCATCCACACACTGGCCAACTATCCGTCCTCCTTGGCACAAGTTGCGAAACTCACGCTTCTTCATGGCCATAGCTCCTGCTGAAACATGGGCAGTGCGGAAAGCTTGCTGAAACTGATCCCATGTGACAGTGTCTACAGGATAAGTGGCTGTAAAATTCTCCCACCATGTTGCTGCAGGTCCTTCAAGCTGATGTGCGGCAAATTTCACATTTTCCCCATCTGTACATCCTGCAGCGGTCAACTCCCTCCCTACTTTGCGGAGCCAATCATCTGCAACAATCGGCTAGGTGCTACTGGAAAACACTGGCGGATTCAGCCTTAAGAAACGGGTCAAATGGTCAGCGGTGGTGGTGGTGGTGGTTGTTGTTGTTGTTGTTGTTGTTGTTGTTGTTGTTGTTGCCTTGGTTCTGTACCAATGTTTGAATCAAGGCATTCGCTGCTGAATCAATCGCGAGTGATCTCCGCGGAAAACAAATCTGGGGTCGCGTCTGGAGGCATCTGAGGGTTTATAGAAAAGACGAGAGTTAAGAATAGAATGAGGTCTAGGGAGAAAACACTACCCATATGCACATGAGACAAAAACACACAATATCACTCCAATCAAATCAAACAAGGGCATACAACGGTCTAACTATCGTTACAAAGTGCTGAAACTAAAACTAATTTTTAATGGGGGAATTTCTACTACTGTTATGGTGGTCAACTAGAAAAACTGCTCTGATGAAGACTCCATGATATCTGCTCCAGCTTCATCAACATAGTCATCATCACTATCGTCAGGATCCGAGTCGGTGTCGCCGATGATGATGTAGTTCTCTGGACAGGTGCAATCTTCATCTTCTCCTCCGGGTCCTGAATTTCCCATGAGTTCTTCAATCTTCTCCTTAAGATCGCCGTTTTGTCTCACTAGAGCTACAATCTCCTCCATGTAGTCCTTGCGAGTGGCCTTCAGTTCCCCTTCTAGTTTGATAATCTTGGCTTTTGCTTTCTTCAACTCCATCATGTCTGCAAGACATCCGGTTCTCTGGCGCCGAATGTGCTGATTTAACTCTTGGATGAAAGCTGCAATGGATCGATCCTTCTTAGTGCTAACTATCTCCCACTGTTCATCTAGGCGTCCGCAAATCTGGTAGATAGTATCCTTGAGGTCTTCTTGGTAAACTTCTCCAATGCATCCCATGGTTATGTGAGCTACCATGCTCTTTCCCAGACTCCAGGTTGGTGCATTAAAAACACACTCTATGGGCTCCGTGACTGGCGCGAACGTCCTTCCGGGAACTTGAGCTTGAATCTTCCAGCGCTCCTCTTCGGGTAAAGTGGAATTGTAGGTCCCAGTGAAGCTTGGTATTCCGATGTTCAGGTACTTAGTGACTTCCTTCAAGTGTCATCCAAAGGGTGTATCTTCATCCGGCTGGATGAACTTGATCCTCGCTTCCGTCATCCTAAAAAGAGTAGAAAAGATGAGGAGTCAGAAATGAGAAGAGAGTAGTGATCTAGGGCTTTAGCTTAGTGGTCGTGTCCTACAGTCAGCGTCTGCTCTGATACCATCTTTGTAGCGACCAGACCTCAAACGATCGATATCGTGCTCGGTGTCATCCCCGGATCAAGAATGCCGACACCACACAAGACTCAAGGATTTATAACAGAGTAGCAATCACACACTTATTACATCGAATGTCTCAAGAGAGAACTTAATAAAATAAATATGGCTTAAGGCCATCTAATAACGATAACAGCGGAAGGCTTGGAAGAATAAGCGAGTCCATCAACTCCAACGGCATCATCGAGTATAGAACCACGACCTAAGCACCTTACTGTCGTTCGAAAAGTCTCGCAACATGAAACGTTGCAGCCCGAAACGGGTCAAGACATGGAATATCTTTGGCAAGGTAACACATAGAGAATAATGAAAGAGTAAGCCTATACTACATGCATATATGGCTGGTGGAAAGCTCTATGGTTACAGTTTTGCGTAAAGCCAATTTTTCCCTACTGCAAAGGAATAAATTTTATTTAACTATCATGGTGGTTGTTAAACATTGAGAATGGTTGACAGCATCCTCAATCCCAATTAAAAGTACTCATTAACAACCCAACAATATTAATTAGAGTTACATGATGAGATTCACATGATAATCCAAGTACTAGATACTCAAGATCTCCATAACCGGGGACACGGCTAACCATGATTAGTTTATACACTCTACAGAGGTTTGTGCACTTTTCCCCACAAGACTCGATCTCCTCCGTTTAATTTCTCGCACTACATGGTGTTTGAGAAACGAATGACCGAGACATAGTCTTTCAGAAGCGCTAGCACCTTACGTATGGGTAGACCGTACCAACCTACAACCCCTACATCAGCTAATCTACTCGTAAGAGTTCGCACAACTTAGTCAACTATGCTAGAGCCAATAGTAGCATGTGGCTGCACAAGGAAGTTTCTAGCATGAATAATCTCATGATCCCTTTGAGCCTGGGTGGCGGTCCAAGAAAACAGCAAGTCTCGAAACCAGGTGCCTCAATCCACCCAGATGTGTGTTTAAGTTGCCACCTTAAGTAAACCATTAATTTAAAAATCTCACATCTGTCATGGATACACTCACCCAATCCACGTCTACTAGCATAGCATGGCATAATAAGCAAACGTAGAAGTAACTCCCAAAGGTTTGAAAATAAACAGGAAATAGGTACTACCTCATCTACTTCCCATCCCACAATTTAATTAGATCCTAATCATGCAAGTGTTTGAGGATTGATCTAATGCAATATGATCAAAGTGTTACTTGCCTTGCTGATGATCCGCGAAACCTAGAGACTCGAGGTAACAGGCGGCGCACTCCGGGTATTCTATCGCCGACAAACAAACAAGCATACAATAAGTACTCATCTAATGCACGGGTAAAACTCAAACAAAAGATCTAACCAGAAAGTTCAACTTAACAACTCCGGTTTGCAAAAAGAATCAAATCAAACGAAGCAACGGAAGTCAAACGGCAAAAGAAAACAACTCCATTTTACTAATCTGGATCTAACTCAAATTTTACAGAGGCAAAAACTTGTTTAAGTTGGTTATACGGAAAGAGGGTTTCGAGACAAAATTCCAGGTGTTCGAATCGCCTGATTCCGATAAATGAGCGAAAAGTTATACTAAAACGAAAATCGGATCAGAAATCGCGATCAGAAAAATCGCGGATTAAATCTGAGAAAAATAAAAACGACGAACAGGTTAACGAACAAACGTTCGTTAACTAGAACTATTCTAACGAAAACGTTCGTTAAAACGAATGAACGAGCAAACGCTCGCTATTTAACCGAACCGAAAAAATAAACCGATCTAATAAAAAAAGGAAACAAAAAAACGACAAAAACCAACGGAAAAACCGATCGTTTTTACAAAAAACACAGCGGATTCCGAGGCGACAGCGAACCTCGGGCGGCGGGGTCGGCTCGGCGGCGGTGGCTCGGCGAGGCGGCGGCGGCGACAGCTAGGGTCAGGTTAGGGGTCGGCACGGGCGGTGGCGGCTGGTGGGTCAAGGGCGGCTGGTGGGCTACGGCGGCTCGGGCGGCGCTATTTAAAGGCTGCCCCGGTGAGTCCCGCCGGCACGCCCGTAGGTCGGTTCGCTTTTTTTTAAATAAATAATTTCGCGCAGAAAAACAAACGAAAGAAATACTAAACGAACTCCAAAAATCCCGAAATAAATGTTACCCGGCTTCTAAAATCAAGCCGGACTAGATGAACATTTATTTGGGGCCTAAATGCAATTTTGAAGAACGCACTTTTTTCCTAAATTCAAATAAAATGGCGAAAAACTCCAAAATAAAATCTTATTTGATTTTATTATTAAATCCTAATTATTTCTTTATTTTGGGAAAGTCATTTTATTCTCTCCCTCATATTTTTGTAATAGAAATAATTGTAGATAAAATAATTAAAATCAAATGATCCTATTCTCAAAATTTGAGAAAACTCAAATATGAAAATAACGAAATCCCCAACTCTCTCCGTGGGTCCTTGAGTTGCGTAGAATTTCTAGGATCGAGCCAACAATGCAACAAAAATATGACATGCAATTTCCACCGCTTCCGTTTTGATGACTTAAGCATTCATTGTCATATTGCTTTGCATGACCGTAAGATAGCTAGCATGATATTTCCATGGCTTGTCCGTTTTTTGATATCGTTGTTATGCTAGATCATTGCACATCCTTGTACACTGCTCGAGGCATTCATATATATTCATACTTTGTTCTAGGTATCGAGTTGTAATTTTTATTTTTTTGAGTTGTAAGTAAATATATGTGTGATGATCATCAATATTCATTATTAGAGCATTGCCTCAGTGAGGAAAGGATGATGGAGACTATGATTCCCCCACAATTCGGGATGAGACTCCGGACAAACATAGAAAAAAATAAAAAAAAGAAAAAAAGAAAAAAGAACAAAAAAAAGAGACAAGGAGAGAAGGGGCATGCAAATACCACACTTGTGCTTCAAAGTAGCACCATGTTTTTCATATAGAGTCTCCTATGTTGTCACTTTCATATACTAGTGGGAATTTTTCATTATAGAGTTAGATGCACACCCACTTAGTTTTCATGTTGAGCTTTCATACACTTATAGCTCTTAGTGCATTCGTTGCATGGCATCCCTACTCCTCGCATTGATATCAATTGATGGGCATCTCCATGGCCCGTTGGTTAGCTGCGTCGATGTGAGACTTTCTTACTTCTTTGTCTTCTCTATATTACCCCTATCATCACACTGTATTCCACCCGTAGTGCTATGTCCATGGCTCGCGCTCATGTATTGCGTTGGGGTTGAAAAAGCTTAAGCGCATTAAAAAGTATAAACCAGTTGATCGGCTTGTCATCAGGGTTGTGCATGATAAATACTTTGTGTTAAGAAGACATAGCATGACAAGAATATATGATTTTGTAGGGATAGCTTTCTTTAGCGTTGATTTTTTGAAAGACACGATTGTTTGTTGGGATGCCCGAGTATTGATGTCTTTATGTCAAATTATAGACTATTTCTTTGAATCATTCATGTCTTAATATTCATGCCATGATTAGATATATGATCAAGATTATGCTAGGAAGCATTCCACATCAAAAATTATCTTTTTTATCATTTACCTACACGAGGGCGAGCAAGAATTAAGCTTGGGGATGCTGATATGTCTCCATCGTATCTATAATTTTTTATTGTTTCATGCCAATATTATACAACTTTCACATACTTTTTGCAACATTTTATATGATTTATTGTACTAACCGATTGATCCAGTGCCCAGTGCCAGTTTCTGTTTTTTGCACATTTTTTGTTTCCTAGAATATCCTGTCAAACAAAGTCCAAATGCGATAGAAATTTACAGAGAACAGTTTTGGAATATATGTGAATTTTGGGAGGTGGAATCAATGCAAATGGGGACCCACAGCCACCACAAGACATCTGGGCAAGCCAGACAGCCCACGTGCGTGGTGGTGGGTTGTCCCCTCCTTGTAAGTCAGTTGGAGATCTACTTTGGGCGCAAGGAAGCTTATATCCGGAAAAAAATCATGTTAAAATCTCAGCACAATCGGAGTTACGGATCTCTGGAAAATAAGAGACGGTTTTTTACCAGAAAACGGGAACGAGAAACAGATGAGAACAGAGAGGGAGATCCAATCTTGGAGGGGCTCCTGCCCCTCCACCACCATGAATGCCATGGACTAGAGGGGGAACTCTCCTCCCATCTAGGGGGGAGGCCAAGGAAGAAGAAGAAGAAGGATGAGGGCGGCTCTCTCCCCCTCTCTCCGGTGGCGTCGGAGTGCCCCCAGGGCAAGGATCATGACCGCGATCTACATCAAAAATCTTGATACCGTCAACACCAACTCTCCCCCCTCTATGAAGCAGTGTAACACCCCTTCTCCCCGCTGTAATCTCTACTTAAACATGGTGCTCAACGCTATATATTATTTCCCAATGATCTATGGCTACCTTATGATGTTTGAGTAGATGTGTTTTGCCCTATTGGTTGATAGATGATCATGATTGGTTTGAGTTGTATATTTTATTTTGGTGTTGTCCTATGGTGCCCTCCATGTCACGCAAATGGAGGGATCCCCGCTATAGAGTGTTGCACTACATTCATGGTTCACTTATGGTGGGTGGCGTGAGTGACAGAAGCACAGACCCGAGTTTGGGGCCCATAGCGTATGGGATAAAGAGGACTTGATACTTAATGCTATGGTTGGGTTTCATGACCTTAATGATCTTTAGTAGTTGCGGATGCTTGCTAGAGTTCCAATCATAAGTGCATATGATTCAAGTAGAGAAAGTATGTTAGCTCATGCCTCTCCCTCATATAAAATTGCAATAATGATCACCAGTTTAGTATCGATCACCTAGGGACAAATAACTTTCTTGACGACAAAAGCTAACTACTTTTATTACCTTGCAATTTCTTCTTAGTTTTATTCTCGCAAAGTACTCGTAGTTTTATTATTGCCAAATAGTTTCATACTTGTTCTAGGTAAAGCAATTTTCAAGTGTGCGTAGAGTTGTATCAGTGGTCGATAGAACTTGAGGGAATATTTGTTCTACCTTTAGCTCCTCTTTGGGTTCGACACTCTTATTTATCAAAAAAGGCTACAGACGATCCCCTACAGTTGTGGGTTATCAGACCTCTAATCTTCATGCTGATTCTGTGTCAAATGACTACTCAGTTTGCTTTTTAAAGCATGTTTTAGCATGTAAATTTGATGCAAGTAAGGTTTATTCACCAATGTTGGGATGGTTTCATGATGAACATTGTCAATCTTTTGATATCAATATAAGCTTCACTTATATGTGCAAACCGAGTTACAATATCTTCATGTCTTCTACTTCTTGTGATAATATTTTAGCTTTATTGTTTATGAACTATGAAAGTTACTCATGCATACATGTGTCATATGTGAAAAACAAAGGGAAGGAAAAATGGATGACATATACATATACAACATGTACATCTTGTCTCTTTTGTTAGCAGCATTTCAGATTAAGCAACGTCGAGAACTCAGATTCGGACTGCACAGACATACCTGACTCAAAACGCCAATATCATTTTCATATGGACTCCAAATTGGGTTATTCTTTTTTTGTTGGGAAGTAGATTTCGTGCACTTTCCAACCCTATTGAATTCATCTTAAAATTCGTCCGGGGTATTGAGATATTGATGAAACAATCTGACGCTGCAGTAGAATCCGAGTCAAACTACACGTCCATAGGTGTTGCATCACCTCCACTTGGGTCCATGAGCTTTGTACGACCTAGGTTTAGTTTTAGTCTGCCTTGGGACGTCCTCCCACCTCCTTGGCCGCCACCCCTTGCTCCTATATAAGTAGATCCATCTAGTAGCTTTTTCCTTGGGATTTGTTTAGTTAAAATTTGGCCATTGCAACTTCGTGTACTTCGTTTGTGTCAAACGACCAGACCAAGACCACTTTCGGACCCCCACCTTTATCAATACTTTATCTATATTCACAATATTCAGAATGCTTTTTCATATTCTTGTTTGTTCTTCGATTGCTTGGAAGAATAGACCTTCGTGGTTAGGTTGATCGTGCTCCGGCGTGGTAAATAACCTCTCGGAGTTGGTTTAACGATTGCTAAGGCGCAATGTGAGTGCACGTTTGTAGTCGGATCGTCAAAGTCATCTCCACCAAATCAATAGTTACCATCTCAATGAAAGATTGGGACACCTCGCGTCTATCAGTTTCTATATGGAAAGTTGTTGTCGGGGTTTCGGGAAAAAGTCCGGTTTTTTCGGTATTGTACCGGGAAGTCACCAGAAGTTTCCGGAGGGGTCCGGAAGTCCTCGAAGGGTCACCACGTCCCATACAATAACATGGTCTATAGGGGGGGCGCCCTGGCCTTATTGGGCTAGGTGCCCCAGCCCCTACTTGGCCCATGCACCTAGGGGAAGGGAAACCCTAAGGGGGAGGCCCTCCATTTGGCTTGGAGGGTAATCCTCCCTTGGACGCCTCCCCTCCTCCGAGGAGGGTCTAGAGCTGCGCGCCCAACCCTCTCACACCAAACCCCAGCCCCCTCTCTCTCCTGATAGGCCTCCACCTAGATTCGTCAACGCTTGGCGAAGCCCTGTCGGTGTTCCGCTAGCATTACCACCACCATGACATCTTGTTGGTTTAGATCTCATCTACCTCCTCTCCCACGCACTACTGCAGGATGCTCCTACCGCGATACTACGATTAGAGACCCTTCGACGAAACTGTGTGCGATGCCATGATCGCAAACGGTGGTGTAAAAAACCCGTCAAAAAGGTGCAAAACGTTTGCGATGGCGGAGCCATCAAACATGGTTCATATTTTAGTTGCGTGTGCGATGCAGGGCACACCGTTCAGTTCAATTAACTGTTTGCGATGAGGAGAAACAAAAGAAACGGGCAGCCAGATGGAGGTGTGTGCGATATACAGCATACAGTTCAGTCGGATGAACTGTTTGTGATTAGGCAACACAAAAGAAACGGTCAGCCAGATGAAAGTGTGCGCGATATACGACATGCGGTTCACTCGGATAAACTATTTGCGACATCAGAACAGAAACGGTTCAACTTAACAAGATGTGTGTGATACGCGGCAAACATGTCTGTAATCAGAAATGTGTGTGAAGACCGATAATAACATAGACGGTTGCTGCTAATAAGACGTGTGTGTTGTGTGATGGGATAGCATACAGAACAATATATATATAGACACACACACACACACACACACACACACACTTATAAGGACATGCTCGCATAACCAAATTAAACATCCACTTACATAGGTGGCTACTACAACCATGGCATTTGCACACACCAAAGTAAACTATTACATGCATAATTACATAGGTGGCTACTACACACTTGACATTTCCACACACCAATAAAGTAAACTATATATTACATCCATGATTAACTAGCATAAACGATCATCTGATCATCATATACTTCTTGTGACACTTGCTCTACTTGTGGCTCGATCCGGGCTCGTCAATTTGGGTAATGAGGCACTTCCTCATGTCAACGATCCGCCTATGCATCTCGTAGCATGTGTACACGCTCTTGGCCGCAAACCTGAGGTGAGGTTCATCCAGTTGCCGCATCCAGGCCCAGTGCCAAGATAGGGCACTTGCTCTCTAGGCATCCCGCTTCATCTTTTCGTAGTAGGGGTCGATGATGGCCGAGGCGAGTTCAACCAGGGAGTCCTTCGTGCTGCCCCAGACCCTGTAGTTGTCACAGATTTAAACAAGGTTCTTGCAGGCCAAGCCCGTAACACTGAGCGCGTTTACATCGTCTTTGGTTTCCACCATGGCGAACTTGTAGTCGGTGCTGTTGACAAACCTGTTGAAACGGTTGCAAGGCTCTATGGCCATGCAGTAGTGGTAGATGAGGACATGATGGTGCACACACAATTGTGCGATGGCAACCTTCAGATCTATGCCGGGAAGACCGGCGGTGTATTGGAGGTCGATGCCGACCACCTTGTACTTGTCTCGAGCAAGCAACTGCTCAACGCTGCTGATGTAGTCGTCCACCACGGCCAGGTCGATGGCGTACACCACCGAGAGATCCGTCTCCCTCGCGTGGGTCTCCACACTATGCTCGCCGAACTCCATTGGAGCGCTGCTGGACATCCCCTCTCTATGTGTCGTCGTGGGTGTGCTTGTTGTGTTGTGAGGCGCGATAGAAAGGTTGAAGAGACTAAGGTTATAATGGCTGCTAGAATTAAAGGGGAAGCCGGATGGCCAGGAATATCGGCAGGCCCTGATGGTAGTTCTAATTTGCAGCGCATAATTCCATCGTGCCGCACGTAACTGCATCACGTGGCAACGCGTGCGGCGCAACCGCATGCATTTGGGGCCCCCAACGTGATCGTGCGCACGCTGAACCGCTGGCGAGCTCGCGGCGGGACGCGAGTAGAGCGCTCATGGTCACCTCAACGGCGAGCAACATATATATATATATATATATATATATATATATATATATATATATATATATATATATATATATATATATATATATGCATATAAGTTGAACGCACAAGGAAAAGTTGTCCACAAGCTGAGCGCACCGACTGACGCGAGCATAGCGCGCCGCGGCGCCTAACGGCGAGCACAGTGCGCTGCAGCGCCTAATGGCGAGCACAGCTTGCCGAGGGACGCGAGCATAGGTCAGCACAGTGATACGTGGCAAATAAGACAAATTGTGTGAGCGATGTCAGAGACATCAAGCATGAATCAAATAAGAGTTGCGTGTGCGATACGTGGCATACTGTTGATCCATCCGAGCTGTTTGTGATGGAATAAGCTGTGTGTGTTGCGGCAAACGCTTGCTGGTATATAACCTGAAATTTAACCAGAAAAGTGTTAATGCATCTTACAAAAATTGTATAGCTGGAAACTATGTTCAAATACGACTCCAACAATATAATCTTTGGCGACATGCATTTGTATTTTATTAGTCAAATCCTACTTATAAACCAGGACGGGGGTATAGGAGGTAATTAAATCACAAACGTTTTTTTGTATTAACCGTATGTGTACGTGTCCTTTCGTCCTACTCTTGCACATGTTGTCACCCCACTGCTGCAGATGGCTTAGAGTGCAAGCTTGCGCAGCGCGCGGGGGTGTTCTTTTGGCCAAACGGTGGCGCCAATTAATCGTTGGTGAGCCCGTTCCTGCGCAACCTCGCAGGTTCCGCGCAAGCTTCCCGCCCGACTCGGTGAAATCCCCCAAAATCCCAATGCTTACCCGCTGGCGAGTCTTGTGTCGCATTTTCTTGTCTGCTTCTCCCACAATCACCAATGGCACCGGTCCGTCATCGTTGCTCAGCCACTCCGCCATCATCAGAGGACAGCTCCATCTGGGAGGCTACACCACGCGGCGGCGCAATCCCCGACGTAGTGTAGTGCGTGTGGCGTCCCTGTTGGGTGTGCGCGGAACACCCCCCCCCCCCACATGCTCCGCCGCCGCTGCCCGTCGGCAGCTGTTGCTGGCTGCCGTTGCCGCCACACCATCGTCGAAAGCCAGGGCCATCTCCCGCTCCGACGCCACCCCACTGCCAGCCATCGTGGCCATCACCCGCTCCGCCACCGCGGCCCGAAGGCAGGAGTTGGTGGTCGTGGCCGCCAGCCCACCGTCGACCGCCGGGATCATCACCCGCTCCGCCACCACTGCCCGAAGGAGGGAGGCGGAGGTGGAGGCCCGCACGTGCGTCAGCGACCTTGCGCGCTACATCGAGCTCCTGCAGGAGGAGGAGGAGCGCCTCGTCAAGCACGCAAAGAGCTTTACCGCAGCCATGGCCGTAGCAGACGCCGACGCAGAGGCGAGGAATCTGGAGATCTATGAGCAGTCTGGTGATGACCCAAAAGTATGGGGGATCTATTGTAGTCCTTTCGATAAGTAAGAGTGTCAAACCCAACGAGGAGTAGAAGGGAATGATAAGCGGTTTTCAGCAAGGTATTCTCTGCAAGTACTGATCAACACTACTAGCAACCTACTAGTACCAATCCCGGACTTGGAGACAAGAATTGGATACAAGAGATGAACTAGGGTTTTGAGATGAGATGGCACTGGTGAAGATTTTGATGGAGATTGCCCTCTCCCGATGAGAGGAGCATTGGTGATGATGATGGCGATGATTTCCCCCTCCCAGGAGTAATAAGTAGATGATGGGTTCCCTAGATTGGTTCCGCCTCGTGGCGGCGGAGTCTCGTCCCGAAAGGTTGCTTCTGATTTTTTCCTCGACGAAAGACCTCATATAGCAGAAGATGGCCATCGAAGAGCCAGCAGGGGGCCCACGAGGTAGGTGAACTTCTTCCACTCAATATTTTTTATTATTTCCAACAATGACTTTCGAGGAGTTTCGTGACTTTTGGAGTTGTGCAGAATAGGTCTCTAATATTTGCTCCTTTTCCAGCCCAGAATTCCAGCTGCCAGCATTCTCCCTCCTTATGTAAACCTTGTAAAATAAGAGAGAATAGGCATAAGTATTGTGACATAACGTGTAATAACAGCCCATAATGCAATAAATATCGATATAAAAGCATGATGCAAAATGGTCGTATCAACTCCCCCAAGCTTAGACCTCGCTTGTCCTTGAGCGAAAGCCGATAACGATAAATATGTCCCCATGTTTAGAGGTAGAGGTGTCGATAAAAATGAAATACGGACATGAAGGAATCATGATTATTCTCATAACAGCAACATATATAGATATTGTCATATGATTTCTTATGCTCAAGTAATAATCTAATCACAATGCAAAAGTACGAATCATAAACTTTATTGAGAACCAACAAACTATAATCCCAGTCATTGAAGCAATTGCAATTTATCATAACATCGGAAAGAGTCTATGTCAGAGCTTAATAGTAAGTCCACATACTCAACTATCATTTAGTCTTTCATAATTGCTAACACTCACGCAATACTTGTGGTTACAGAGTTTTAATCGGACACAGAGAAAGATAGGGGCTTATAGTTTCGCCTCCCAACCTTTTACCTCAAGGGTAATGTCAACAATAATAACTCATGCTCCCCTACATCTAGATAGGTATATATATCAGGATTTTTCCAACAAACTGTGCTTGCCAAAGGATAAAATGAAAAAGAAAAGGTGAAGATCACCATGACTCTTGCATAAGGTAGAGGATAATAGTAACAGATGGGCCCTTCGCAGAGGGAAGCAGAGGTTTCCATGTGCTTTTATGGTTGGATGCACAAAATCTTAATGCGAAAGAACGTCACTTTATATTGCCCCTTGTGATATGAAACTTTATTATGCAGTCCGTCACTTTTATTTCTTCCACATCACAAGATCGTATAAAGCTTATTTTCTCCCACACTAATAAGTCATACATATTTAGAGAGCAATTTTTATTGCTTTGCACCGATGACAACTAACTTGAAGGATCTTACTCAATCCATAGGTAGGTATAGTGGACTCTCATGGCAAAACTAGTTTAAGGGTTTTTGGAAGAACAAGTAGTATCTCTACTTGGTGCTGAGAATTTGGCTAGCATGAGGGGGAAAGGCAAGCTCAACATGTTGGATGATCCATGACAACATACTTTATCTCAGATATAAGAAAACATAACCCATTACGTTGTCTTCCTTGTCCAACATCAACTCTCCCAATCATAAAAGATGTCAATAACAGTATATTTATATGTGAGACCTCTCTTTCCTTCTTACTTCCTATTAATTGCAACGATGACCAAAGCTATGTCTGCCAACTCTCAACAACTTTTAGTCATCATACTTTTTCTATGTGAAGTCATTACTCTCAATAAGATCAATATGAACTCTTGTTTCTTTTTATTCCTTTTCTTCTTTTCTTTTCTTTTATTCACTCAAGATCATGTCAAAATAATCAAGCCCTTGACTCAACACTAATCTTTATTATATAGCTCACAGACTCGATTACATAGAGAGATCATAAAGCAAAACTCAAAACTATATCATGCCAAAAACTTTATTCAACTAGATCAAGATACTACTAATAGGATCGAACTAAGAAAAATGGTAAAGATAGGAGTGTGATTGTGATACGATACCGGGGCACCTCACCCAAGCTTGGCAGTTGCCAAGGGGAATGCCCATACCCATGTGATTATGTCTCCTTCTTTGGTGGTGAAGAAGATGGTGGTGATGTTAACTTAGTTGATGGCCTAGACTTCTCCCTTAATTTGCGCTCGATGACAGAATTTTGGTCACTCAAATCATCAATCTCCCACTCCAGTGTTAATATCTTTTTGCATAGGTCCTGCTAATTTTCCTGCAAGAGACGAAAAGGGATAAACTCGATCTTTGGTTTCCTTGCCCTATCAGGGAGACTTGACCTTTTGAACTCCACATGCATGTCCCCAGGTTGAGGTAATGGGGCTTCATCTTCATCTGAGCTCATCTCCTCCTTCCCCCTGGGTTCATAGTCATCTTCTTCCTCCGTAGTCCAGCCATCGTGCTCCACATCTCCATAGACCTTAGGGTTTGCTAAGTAATCATCCACATAGCTTTCTCCTTCCGAATCCTGGGAAGACATGTCGATCTAATCTGCAGCAGGACAGCTCGAAACGAAAACAGAGGATAATTGCATGATACAGGAGTCAAAACCTTCGGGAGAATATATAATGATTTTTTACCGACTAAAATACGTATCGTGCAAGAAAACGGAGTCCGGAAGGCACACGAGGTGCCCATGAGGTAGGGGGAGCGCCCAGGGGGGTAGGGCGCGCCCTCCACCCTCGTGGGGACCTCGTGTCCTTCCCGTACTGCTACTTATTTTCTATTTTTCTAAATATTCCAAAACGGAGAAATATTGCCTTCAAAACTATTTTGGAGTCGGTTTACTTACCGTACCACATACATGTTCCTTTTCGGAGTCCGAAACGTTCCGGAAAGTGTCCCTTATGTATTCCTCCGGGGTTGTGGTTTCAATAATATTGGTCTCAATATTTATGGGATTACCTGAGATATAATGTTTAATTCTTTGACCGTTTACGACCTTCGGATTTGTGCCTTCGAAATTGTCGATTTTTATCGCACCGGAACGATAGACCTCCTCGATAATGTAAGGGCCTTCCCATTTAGAGAGAAGTTTTCCTGCAAAAAATCTTAAACGAGAGTTGTATAGCAATACATAATCACCTATATTAAACTCACGCCTTTGTATCCTTTTATCATGCCATCTTGTAACTTTTTCTTTAAAGAACTTGGCATTTTCATAAGCTTGGGTTCTCCACTCATCAAGTGAGCTAATATCAAATAACCTCTTCTCACCGGCAAGTTTGAAATCATAATTGAGCTCTTTAATATCCCAATATGCCTTGTGTTCTAGTTCGAGAGGTAAGTGACATGCTTTTCCATAAACCATTTTATACGGAGACATACCCATAGGATTTTTATATGCAGTTCTATAGGCCCATAATGCATCATCAAGTTTCTTAGACCAATTCTTATAGACCTATTGATAGTCTTTTGCAAAATTAATTTGAGTTCTCTATTACTCAATTCTACTTGACCACTAGACTGTGGGTGATAAGGAGATGCAATTCTATGATTAACAACATACTCAGCAAGCATTTTACGGAAAGCACCATGAACAAAATGTGAACCACCGTCAGTCATTAAATATCGAGGAACTCCAAACCTCGGAAAAATAACTTCCTTAAGAATTTTAATAGAAGTGTTATGATCAGCACTACTAGTTGGAATAGCTTCTACCCACTTAGTAAGGTAATCAACAGGAACTAAAATATGTGTATATCCATTAGGGGCAGGAAAAGGTCCCATATAATCAAAGCCCCAAACATCAAATGGTTCAATAACAAGTGAATAATTCATAGGCATTTCTTGAAGTCTACTAATATTACCAATTCTTTGGCATTCATCACAAGATAATACAAACTTACGGGCATCCTTGAAGAGAGTAGGCCAATAAAAACCGGATTGCAATACCTTATGTGCAGTTCTATCTCCAGCGTGGTGTCCTCCATAAGCTTCGGAGTGACACTTGTGTAGGATCTGTTCCTGTTCATGCTCAGGTACACAACGTCTAATAACACCATCGACTCCTTCTTTATAAAGATGTGGGTCATCCCAAAAGTAATGTCTCAAATCATAGAAAAACTTTTTCTTTTGCTGGTATGTGAAACTAGGCGGTATGAATTTAGCAACGATGTAGTTAGCATAATCAGCATACTACGGAGTACTACGAGAAGTACTTATAACATTTAATCGTTCATCAGGAAAGCTATCATCAATAGGTAGTGGGTCATCAAGAACATTTACTAACCTAGACAAGTTGTCTGCAACAGGGTTCTCCGCTCCTTTTCTATCAACAATATGCAAATAAAATTCTTGTAGTAGGAGAACCCATCTAATAAGTCTAGGTTTGGCATCTTTCTTTTCCATAAGGTATTTAATAGCAGCATGATCAGTGTGAATAGTTACTTTAGAATCAACAATATAAGGTCTGAACTTATCACAAGCAAATACAGCTGCTAAGAATTCTTTTTCAGCAGTAGCATAATTTCTTTGAGCATTGTCTAGAGTCTTACTAGCATAATGGATAACATTTAATTTCTTATCAACTCTTTGCCCTAGAACAGCACCTATAGCATAATCACTAGCATCAGGCATAATTTCAAAGGGTAAATTCCAATCAGGTGGCTGAACAATAGGTGCAGAGATCAACGCTTTCTTAAGTATTTCAAATGCTTCAACACAATCATCATCAAAGACAAATGGTATATCTTTTTGTAATAAATTGGTCAGAGGCTGAGAAATTTTTGAGAAATCCTTAATGAACCTCCTATAAAATCTAGCGTGACCAAGGAAACTTCTTATACCTTTGATGTCCTTGGGACATGGCATCTTTTCAATAGCATCAACCTTGACTTTATCAACTTTAATACCTCTTTCAAAAACTTTATGCCCCAAGACAATACCTTCATTAACCATAAAGTGGCACTTTTCCCAATTCAAGACAAGATTAGTTTCTTCACATCTCTGCAAAACTCGATCAAGATTGCTCAAGCAATAATCAAAAGCGGATCCATAGACGGAAAAGTCGTCCATGAAAACCTCACAAATCTTTTCACAAAAGTCATAGAATATAGCCATCATGCATCTTTAAAAGATAGCAGGTGCATTACATAAACCAAAAGGCATGCGTCAATAAGCAAAAGTACCAATAGGGCATGTAAAAGTAGTCTTTGATTGATCCTTAGCCGACACAGGTATTTGAGAGAAACTAGAATAACCATCTACAAAGCAATAGTGTGTATCTTTGCATAGTCTTTCTAGCATTTGATCGACAAAAGGTAAGGGGTAATGATCTTTCTTAGTAGCCTTATTTAATTTACGAAAATCAATTACCATCCTATAACCTGTAATAATTCTTTGCAGAATCAATTCATCTTTATCATTAGGAACAACAGTAATACCTCCCTTCTTAGGGACACAATGGACAGGACTTACCCACTGACTATCAGCAACGGGATAAATTATACCTGCCTCTAGAAGCTTTAGTATTTCTTTTCTTACCACTTATTTCATCTTAGGATTAAGCCTTCGTTGATGATCACGGACTGGTTTGGCATCTTCTTCCAAATTTATTTTATGTTGACATAGAGTGGGACTAATGCCTTTAAGATCATCAAGAGTATATCCAATAGAAGCACGGTGCTTCTTCAGAGTTTTCAATGATCTCTCTTCTTCATGCTCTGAAAAGTTAGCACTAATAATAACAGGATATATCTTCTTTTCATCAAGATAAGCATATTTAAGATTATCAGGCAACGGTTTAAGCTCAAACACGGGATCACCCTTGGGTGGAGGAGGATCCTAAGATTTCAACAGCAAATTGTGTTTGAGAATAGGTTCCTGCTTAAAGTATACTTCATCTATTTCCCTTCTTTCATTCATAAACATATCATTTTCATGGTCTAGCAAATATTGTTCTAAAGGATCGTTAGGAGGTACGACAATAGAAGCAAGACCAATAATATCATCCTTACTAGGCAATTCTTCTTCACGGTGTTGTCTACTAAATTTAGAGAAATTAAACTCATGAATCATATCACCCAAACCGATAGTAACAACATTCTTTTCGTGGTCTATCTTAGCATTAACGGTGTTCAAGAAGGGTCTACCAAAAATAATGGGACAAAAGCTATCTTGTGGGGAACCAAGAACAAGAAAGTCAGCAGGATATTTAGTTTTCCCACACAAGACTTCAACATCTCTAACAATTCCCATTGCTGATATAGTATCTCTATTGGCAAGTTTAATTGTAACATCAATACCTTCTAACTTAGCAGGTGCAATCTCATGCTTAATTTCTTCATATAAAGTATGCGGTATAACACTAGCACTAGCACCCATATCACATAAGCCATGATAACAATGATCTCCTATTTTAACAGAAATAACAGGCATGCCTACCACAGGTCTATGTTTATCTTTAGCACAAGGTTTGGCAATTCTAGCAGTTTCACCGCAGATATGAATAACATGCCCATCAATATTATCAGACAAGAGATCTTTAACAATAGCAATATTAGGTTCAACTTTGACTTGCTCAGGAGGTGTATAAGTTCTAATATTTCTTTTACGAACCACAGTTGAAGCTTTAGCATGATCCTTTATTCTAACAGGGAAAGGTGGTTTCTCAACATAAGAAGTAGGTACAATAGGATTGAGGGAGTCCTGGACTAGGGGGTGTCCGGATAGCCGAACTATCATCTTTGGCCGGACTCCTGAACTATGAAGATACAAGATTGAAGACTTCGTCCCGTGTCCGGATGGGACTTTCCTTGGCATGGAAGGCAAGCTTGGCGTCTGGATATGTAGATCTCCTACCATGGTAACCGACTCTGTAACCCTAAACCTATCCGGTGTCTATATAAACCGGAGGGTTTTAGTCCGTGGGGCGAACAACAATCATACCATAGGCTAGCTTCTAGGGTTTAGCCTCTACGATCTCGTGGTAGATCTACTCTTGTACTACCCATATCATCAATATTAATCAAGCAGGAGTAGGGTATTACCTCCATCGAGAGGGCCCGAACACAGGTAAAAACATCGTGTCCCTTGTCTCCTGTTACCATCCGCCTAGACGGACAGTTCGGGACCCCTACCGAGATCCGCGGTTTGACACCGACATTGGTGCTTTCATTGAGAGTTCCTGCATGCGTCGCCGTCGGGAAGGATGCCTCATCCGTCTTTAAAAGGCGATACTATCGCCAAAGGAGCCTTGGCCCTGGTCGACTCTTCGCTAGGTGGTTTCTTATGACCGCCCGCCGGCCACCGCGCCGGCGATGACTTCTCGAGTCATCGAAACCAATCTTCACGTTAACTCGGAACTTGCGGCGGTTAGATCGATCGAGCTCTCCTCCGTAAGCGAGCTCTTGGATCACATCGCGCGCATACAGGAGTCGCCACAGACTACGACCAGATCGGGCCTAAACCGATCTGAAGAGATCAACTCTCCCGGGCTACCCATCATGTTGTTGTGATAGAGGAGCAATCGGCGACTCTTCTTCTATCTTAAGGACTAGCTACGTCCGATTCGATCCCTCCATGCGGATTCCCGCGGAGGGGCGGATGTCGATCAAGCCACGAACTTAAAGTCGGTGGCGGGTTGGATTCATTGGATAGCATTCAAAATCCAAACTTCCAAGTTCGAAACTTCTCGGCCCTAAGTCTTAAATTGGATGGGGTTCGGATCTAGTTCCACCGCCCACCCAAACATTAGCGATCTATCCTGAATTTGGCAAGAGCCGCTGAAGCAATTACATCATTCTTGGGCGATTCCTCCTGGTTATGGACAGGATAAAGGACTGCCGAGAGAAGGGCGCAATCTCACTTTTCTGCAATAATTGCACGGACAAGGAATCCTAAATGCCATAAGTCGTCGCGAAATTACACGCTTTGCTGACTTGGCGACCATAGTACAAAAATCTTGTGCGATGGAGAGTGCTTGGAAAACCGAAAGTAAATTTTGGGATAATCCGCCCCGAATACAACCCTAGTCCGAAATAAAAGGGTGCATCATCACCAAGCACAGGGTTATACACCAATAAACAAAAATCCCTAAAGGACACGGAACCGTCTTTGGAGGGTTGGCTAAGCGGACCTGCAAAATTCATAGCACGAGGCGCCACTCCAACTCATAGCCTTGAGCATGTTGGCTACTACGGCAGGTGGCCAAAAGTGGCGAAGAGCTTCTAGCCTCGAATCCCAGCCCAGCAACACCAAGACGGTATTAATAGTCTTGAGACTTTCGCATCAAATAACATGCGAAGCGAACACTCCATAACCTTGCCCGAAGTCTACCAAGTAGCAACAATAAATCCATGGGTGACACGGCTATTACCTTTAATGCCGATGTGAACCCAAATTCGAATAACCCGAGCACCGGCTGCATTGGTCCTCGGTCCAATAGTGGGCGGCTTCGCCTTACTAAGGTACTCATGGATGGCGGGCGGACTAAACCTCATCTCTGAGAAACCCACGAAAAATGGAAATAGTGGAACCACATTGGCGAAGCAGCACAACCTTTAGAGGAATAATCCCTAGCCGGAAGCATGCTGCACAGGAAAAATCACTTTGGGCGTAGTGTTATTTCACGGACAATTACAGTCGAGGAGGTCACATTTCAAGTGGCCCCATTCAGCAGCGGGTATCACGCTTTATTAGGGCGAGAGGCATTCACAATTTTCAAGCTATACCCCACTATGGGTACATGAAGCTTAAAATGCCGGACCTAACGGAATCATCACTCTCGCTAGTGATCCGAACATAGCACTCGCGCTGAAAACAAGACAGCCGCACTAGCCCTCGAGGCACTATCCAAAGCCCTAGCGGCCGAGGAACTCACTACGATCGCTCCACGGTGAACAGGGGCGATGTGATACTTGATAAAAGATCCAAGTCCACCTCTTTTAAACCAGCGGACCTCGCAAAGACGGCCTCCATTGGGGCACAATTAAACCACGATGTAGGCGCTGCACTACGAGAATTTCTACGAGAAAAGCGGGACATTTTGCACGGCACCCTTGGACATGCCAGAATCCCGTCGGCTGGCGAGCACAGCCTAAATATCCTAAAAGGATTCAAGCCGATCAAATAGGCTCCTCGGCGCTTTTCGAACCCAAGAGACAGGCCATGGGAGAGGAGCTAGCCAAACTTCGGAAGCCGGATTCATCAGAGATATAAAACATCCGGATGGCTAGCAAATCTGGTGATGGTACCAAGAAGGATAAATCCTGGTGCCTATGTTTTAATTTCAAAGACCTTAATAAAGCTTGCCCAAAGGATCCCTTCCCCTCCCTCGCATTGATCAAATTATCGGCCTTCAGCAGGACACGACTCATTGTGCTTCCTCGACGCGTACTCCGGCTACCACCAAATCAAGATGGCGGAGCCAGACCAAGCAGCAACAGCATTCATCACTCCATACGGCCCATTCTGCTTCAACAAAATGCCCTTCGGGCTCAAAAACACCGGCGCAACATACCAGCGCATGATTCAGACATGACTGGCAAACCAGATCGACAAAACAGTGGAAGCATATGTAGATGACGTGCTCGTCAAATCCAAGCATGTCGAAACTCTAGTAGACGACTTGAGGCTCACATTCGACAATCTCCAAAAATATGACATTAAGCCCTATCCGGAAAAATGCGTCTTCTGCGTCCCAGCCGGAAAGCTCTTGGGCTTCATTGTGTCCGGTAGAGGAATTGAAGCAAACCCAGCCAAGATTCGAGCTCTGTCACAATTGGATATTCCAAAAGACCTCAAACAAATACAAAAATTGATTGGATGCGTAGCGGCTCTAAGCCGCTTTATTTCCCGTTTGGGAGAAAAGGCGTTACCCCTTTACTGCCACCTCCGCCGCACCGAACACTTCGAGTGGACGGATGCCGCAACGGCCGGACTCGAAGAGATAAAGGCCATATTGGCAACAAATCCGGTCCTGGCCGCACCCAACATGGGCGAACCAATGCTATTATATATCCCCGCAACACATCAAGTTGTCAGCGGGGTGCTCGTCGTCGAACGAGAAACGGACGGACACCGGTTCCCTCTTCAAAAACCGGTCTACTATGTGTCCACTGTCCTAACTCCATGCAAGTCCCGCTACCCACACTATCAAAAGATAGCATACGTGGTGTTCATGGCATCCCGGAAGCTGCGACACTACTTTCAAGAGTGTTCGATAACGGTAGCCTCCGAAGTACCTCTTAACGACATTATAAACAACCGGGACGTGACGAGACGGATTGCTAGATGGGCCATAGATCTCCTTCCATTCAACATAACCTATAAGCCACGAGGAGCTATTAAGTCGCAGGTTTTGGCCGACTTCGTGGCCGAATGGACCGAAGCCGAACTCCCTAAAGAGTACGGCGCACACTCCAATTGGATCATGCACATTGACGGCTCCAAAATGTTGGCCGGCCTAGGGGATGGCGTCGTTCTGACGTCCCCAACTGGGGACACAGTCCAATACATCCTTCAGATAATGTATACGGACTCCAACAACGCAGCCGAATACGAGGCCCTTCTGCACGGCCTCCGGATGGCAGTCTCCATGGACATTAAGCGCCTAGAGGTGCGGGATTGAACCTCGCGATATCTCAAATAAACGGAGACTTTGATGCCAAAGATCCGAAAATGGCAGCATACCGCAATGCGGTCCTAAAAATGTCAGCACGGTTCGAAGGGCTCGAATTTCATCATATAGCCCGGGATAACAACCAGGCGGCGGACATATTGGCACGCATTGGCACAAAACGCGATGCCGTCCCACCCAACATCTTCCTGGAACGACTGTTCAAGCCATCCGTACTATGGGAAGGGGAGTCCGGAAATAACAATCCGGACCCAACCGCACTGCCTGACACCGAACACTCTGACACAATCGGAGGCTGTGCCGCCGAGATAACACCCTCCGCCCACGAAATAATGGCGTTTATCGCCCCGTGGACGGAGCCATTCCTAGCCTACCTAACTAGGCAAGAACTCCCCGAAGACCAAAATGAGGCTCGCTGCATAGTACGGCGATCCAAAGCCTATAAAGTCCATGAGGGAGAGTTCTATAAGAAAAGCACAACAGGAGTCCTTCAAAGGTGTATCTCCGAAAGGAAGGCGAAACCTCTGGCTGAAATTCATGCGGACTGGGTGGGCACCATGCCGCAGCCCGGCCCTTGTAGGCAAGGCATTCCGTAAAGGATTTTATTGGCCGACAGCCGGGCAGATCTGCGAGGATGTAGTCCAACGATCGTTGGTTGCCGACTTTTGCTAACCAAAGCCACATGCCACCCACCGCCCTCAAAACTATACCCATCACCTTGCCGTTCGTGGTGCAGGGGCTTGACATGGTTGGACCCCTTGAGGAGGAACCCACAAGCAAAAATACCTATTGGTCATGGTGGATAAATTCACCAAATGGATAGAGGCCAAGCTCGTTAAAGCGGCGAATCCGGGCGGTGATAGACTTCATATCGGGGTAGTGCACCGTTACGGCGTCCCCATAGTATCATCGCGATAACGGAACCAACTTCACGGCCGATGAGGTCAAATTATGGTGTAAAAACATGGGCATCAAGCTCGATTACGCCTCGATCTATCACCCTCAAACCAGCGGTCAAGTCGAGCGAGCAAGCGGTCTAATCATGGCGGCATTAAGCCCGGACTAGTGCGGTCCCTCAAGGAATCTAACACGCCTTTGGGTTGAGGAGCTCGACTCCGTACTGGGGCTGCGGACCACGCCGAATCGTACTACGATTCACACCATTTTTATGGTGTGCGGCGCAGAGGCAGTCTTGCCTGCGACATAATGCATGACTCACCTCGCGTGCGCATGTATGAAGAAAGAGAAGCCGAGCTCGATCGGCAGGACAGTTGGACGCATTGGAGGAGGAGCGCGGCGTGGCAAAAGCTTGTTCGCATTTTATCAACAGCATGCTCGAAGATATCAAAGCGAGGAAATGCGGGCCAAAGCTTACAGCGTTGGCGAACTAGTTCTCGCTGCGGATAAGAAAAAGGACAAACTCAAGCCCAAATGGGAAGGTCCTTCATCATCAACCAGGTCTGACCGGCGGAGCATACCGTCTGCAAACGATCGGATAACCGACTCGAGCGAACCCATGGAGCGCAGCCCGTCTCACGAAGATTCTCGCCTAAGCGCTGGACTCGAGTTCGTCTCCTTCCTCCATCCACATTTTCTATTTTTGCTGTCTTTCATTTCTCTCCTTCCTCCTCCTTCTTCTTGAAGCCTTTAGAGGCTCGTTTGCGCTTTGTTTCGCACATACTTGACGCGCTGTCCGCGCTCATTATACCTGGGGGCTTATTTAACAGAAGCTTATTTATACGGGCTTTATGCCCAACACATGTGTCAAACTTCCGCATGTACCTTTTACTCAATTATATGCATCGATATGACTTAAATTTTGGCCAAGCTGGGTTGCCTGGCTCCTGTGCTTACCCCTACATTCCCGATTGTTCGGCTAGGTGGTAAAGGAGCACCTCTCGATTATTCTTGCGGGTCACCGGATGTGTACCTCGGTCGGGTGAAGCGAAAGCTAAGCGTTCTTAAGGGAATATTCGGTCGGTGAACTGAAAGATGATTTTTAACTATTTATCCATCTGCCCCGGATGATTTTCTGCTTTCTTAGCAGTTTGGACATACACTTTAGGGCATGCCTCCCGAGAAAGGAACCCTTAACGGAACTATTCTCCTGGAAGATGTTTCTTACTATCCATGTAATATAACATAACTAGTTGGGCACTTATGCGATACAGCAATAATGACCCCTCGCCTTGTCTCCATGCATGCCCGGTTCTTGCATAACCGCGAGGGTTTCGGACACACTCGGACTATTGGGTCCGAGGTCGAGCGAAAAGGTCCGCTATGACAAGCGATCTACAATCCGGCTAGAAGACATTTTTCATGTCATGTTCAATTACATAGTCAACTCGACCAATTATATTCCTCCTCAATGCCATATAATAGGGTATCTAATTTACAATCTTCTTTGGGAATACTTGGCGGCCAATTCTACTTGGCGTACACTAACTTACAGGATCTCCTTCCCATCGGGCCCACAGTCGACCTCGACCATGTGGTTTGGGTCAGCCTTCGTACCGCGTCTTTACCATGGCCCGAGCCTCCTGGCGCCTTTTACGGCAGGCCGATATCTTCCATAGTCGGAGCGCCGCCGTGCTCCTTGAAGCCGCTCTGCCAGCTCCCCAATGCCTTGGGCGGGGAGATAGATAGCCACAAGGCACTGGCGGCGCCTTTCATCACTGCCGAACTTCGTTAGTGCGGACTTGATTCGGGAAGAAGATCACCCGAAGAACTGGGCATCTCCTCCTCGGGGCGACACTGTGAGCAAACCTACATACATGTTTATGTTAGTCGCCTTCCTCGCCGAACTCTTTCAAAGTTCGTTCAAGCACTTCTTGAAAATGCCGCGGCGAAGCCGTCGATTCTCCTTCTGGTCGGACAAACTGGGCATGAACATCCTTTAGTTCCTCACCCAGTTGGGTGTTGGCATCTTCGAGGTTATTTTTCTCCTGCCGCACCCTCGTAAGCACGCTCTCGCCGGCCTTCAACCGGCGCAAGAGCTGTTGCTTGTCCGGATCTAGTCCGGCGCCAATATTGTCAGATTTACACACACGCCGCACTTCATAAACTATTTATCTTTTGAGGCATATATTACCAGAGGGGGTCTCTATGGTTCCCCCATGGCGGCTAGTGCGACCTCAAGTTGGGCCTTGCATTCTTCAAGCTCCCGGGACAATCGGGTATTCTTTTTGTAAGATCCTGCATAACAAATGATCCTTAAATCAGTTATTCTAACTATTTTAAGTCTCGGGGCTCTTGACATATATAATGTCAAATTTCCTCACCCGTATGTCCTTTACATCTTGCTCCGTGGCTCTGGCTAGACCATCTTGGCGGCACGGAGGTGAGCATCTCGAATTGAAGGCATTCAAGGCCTCTTGGGAGAAACATCGTCACGAAGAACTGTCCGTGGCGCTTTGTGATTCATGGCGCTCTCCACCTCGGAGTTGGTGGCGGACAATCTGTCGGCATCCTTTGTCGGAGGAACATCCGACGACGCCTCGTCTCGCCTCCGCTTCTGGACCCGGCTTTGGAGCACGGCTGGCGGAGGTTCGATTAGCAACCTCTCCGGACTCGATCCGCGGCCTTTTTCTGAAAAGAGCACCAGCTTTAGTACGCCTTCCAGGAATCAATCTTGGGAATATGGTGACGCGCCATACCGTTGTGGTGGAGTTTCGATCCGGACCGCACTTCTTTTTAGCCTGCGGGGCCGCACTGCCCCTTGTTGGCTAGCCGCCGCCGGCTCGGCCTCCTGCCTCGAAGGCACCCCCTGCGAAACACCATCAAATATGTGGTGATTAGAAGTAAAGCACGGTGGGTCATGGTATCCGGACTTGATCACGGTTACATTCGGGAGGCGGAAATAATCCGGGGTAGTCGGCGTAATGGCAACCAAAGCATTGTCGATGCTACGTTGGTGCAACACCCCGTCGATCAGCTCCACCTTTATATCCGGGTCCTCTTCGGAGGCCGGATCGAGGGACTGTTCCGGATCCTCGGGGTGTGGGGGCGGGCTGTGTATCTTCTCCACGACCCGGCGCAGTTCCTGCGTAGAAACCATGAAATGAGATATTTAACCACGGGAACATGGATCGGACAGGCCACAAAGATATTTGCTTACCCAACTTCGAGGATTATTCGAAGAAAACCCGCTTAGTGGACTGACGCGGAGAAAATCCTCCTCTTCCCCTTTGTACATGGCAGACAAGGTCTTCACGAGTTCGGTGACCGATCCCGGCCCTTTGCGGCCATGGCGGGTGGCATCGTCCTCCCCGTTGAAGTCCCACATGGGGAGGCCCCTATATTGGAGCGGCTGCACTCCCCTCATAATGCAGATTGCCATGACTCCAATCATGGTCAATCCGGCATGAGCCAATAATCTTATTCGGCTCATCAAGTAAAGGACGTCCCGATCATTTTCCCTCTGGGGGCTCCGCGGGTGCCAGCTTAGGCGCTTCTTCAGAGGACCGTTGCTAAACTCCGGAAGGCCGATCCGAACAGGATCCAACAGCAGGACGTTCTCCATGTAAAACCATTCCGAAGGCCAGTCTTCGGACGCCTTCTTCGGGGTTCCGGATAGATATCTGGTCCCGGCGATGCGCCATAGTTCGGCTCCGCCCACTTGATATATTGACCCCTCATGAGAACGGGGTACTAGGCAGAATAATCTCTTCCACAGCGCAAAATGAGCCTCGATGCCCAAGAACAGTTCGTAGAGGGCCACGAAGCCCGCGATGTGCAAAATGGAGGCAGGCGTAAGGTGGTGCAACTGGAGACCGTAGAACCTCAAGAGCCCCCGGAGAAACGGATGAATTGGAAATCCGAGTCCTCTTACTAGATAAGAGATAAAGCATACCCGCTCTCCTTTAGAGGGATCGGGGACACTCTCCTCTTGCTTTCCGCCCTTGTAGGTGGCAAGTCCGGCTCGAACCGGAACCATGAAGGCCGGGGGAAGAAATCCCTTGGTTTGGAGTATAACTAGCTCGCTATATGGGATGAGCATCTCTCCTGTTTCGGTGAGGGGGGCGCGAGAGGAGGAGCCGCACGATTGTCCATGATGGAATGGGTTTTTATCAGAGACCCTCCGATGAAAGCTTGCGGAGGGGGGATGGTGTGACTCAGATCTAGATCCTCGTCCCTTTTATAGGAGGCTCATTTGCGCAGCTTGGGGGTAAGTGTAAAAATACCCTAGCTTTTCGCATTCATTCAAACACGTGGAAGATGGCCATTATTGGGTGTAGAAGCCAAGGAGCGCAGCATTTATCGAAGCGGACACTATTCGACAAGTATATGGAATTTGAGAAGAACACGCTCGCAATGCGAGGAGACAATCAACGCGCGGACTCATCGCCATTGAAGCCTGGTTCAGGGAGCTCTTGAGGAGTCTGGACTAGGGGTGTCCGGATAGCGAACTATCATGTTTGGCGGACTCTGAACTATGAAGATACAAGATTGAAGACTTCGTCCCGTGTCCGGATGGGACTTTCCTTGGCGTGGAAGGCAAGCTTGGCGTCGGATATGTAGATCTCCTACCATTGTAACCGACTCTGTGTAACCCTAACCCTATCCGGTGTCTATATAAACCGGAGGGTTTTAGTCCGTGGGGCGAACAACAATCATACCATAGGCTAGCTTCTAGGGTTTAGCCTCTCTGATCTCGTGGTAGATCTACTCTTGTACTGCCCATATCATCAATATTAATCAAGCAGGAGTAGGGTATTACCTCCATCGAGAGGGACCGAACCTGGGTAAAAACATCGTGTCCCTTGTCTCCTGTTACCATCCGCCTAGACGCATAGTTCGGGACCCCCTACCCGAGATCCGCAGGTTTTGACACCGACAAGGATCATTATAAGTGACAGTCTTTTCTTCAACTTTAATAGGTGCAGCTACTTTTACTTCTATGGGAGGATGATGTTTAAACCATTTCTCCTTGGGGAGATCAACATAAGTAGCAAAAGATTCACAGAAAGAAGCTACTATCTCAGAGTCAAGTCCATATTTAGTGCTAAATTTAGGAAAAACATCGGTATCCATGAAAGATTTAACACAATCAAACTTAGGTGTCATACCTGACTCCTTACCTTCGTCGAGATCCCAATCTTCAAAGTTGCATTTAATTCTATCCAATAAATTCCATTTGAATTCAATAGTCTAGATCATAAAAGAGCCAGCACAAGAAGTATCGAGCATGGTGCGATTGTTGTTAGAAAGCCGAGCATAAAAACTTAGAAGAATTATTTCTCTCGGGAGCTCATGATTGGGGCATGAATATAACATTGATTTAAGCTTCCCCCAAGCTTGAGCGATGCTTTCTCCTTCACGAGGCCAAAAATTATATATATAATTGCGATCACGATGAACAAGATGCATAGGATAATACTTCTGATGAAATTCCAATTTAATTCGTTTGTAGTTCCATGCCCCCGTATCATCACATAGTCTATACCATGTCAATGCATCTCCCTCCAAAGATAAAGGGAAGACCTTCTTCTTAACAACGTCATCGGGTATACCTGCAAGCTTAAATAATCCACAAATTTCATCCACATAAATTAGGTGCTCGGGACGCTTTGTTCCATCTCCTGCAAAAGGATTATCTAGCAGTTTTTCTAACATACCTGAAGGAACTTCAAAGGAACATTTTCATTTTCAGTAGGTTCGATGGGTTGAGGAGCAACTCTTTGCTCTCTTGATCGGGTGAAGATACCCGAACAAGCCCCTCAGAGGATTACTTTCCATAGTAACAAGTGACATAAATTTCAGCACACTATATAAATTTTTCCTTACCAAATTCCACCTACCAAAGCGCTTCACTCCCGACAGCGGCGCCGGAAAAGAGTCTTGATGACCAAGTATAGGGGATCTATCGTAGTCCTTTTGATAAGTAAGAGTGTTGAACCCAACGAGGAGCGAAGGAAATGATAAGCGGTTTTCAGCAAGGTATTCTCTGCAAATCTTGAAATAAGTGGTAACAGATAGTTTTGTGATAAGATAATTTGTAACGAGCAACAAGTAACAAAAGTAAATAAAGTGCAGCAAGGTGGCCCAATCCTTTTTGTAGCAAATGACAAGCCTGGACAAACTCTTATATAAGGAAAAGCGCTCCCGAGGACACATGGGAATATCGTCAAGCTAGTTTTCATCACGTTCATATGATTCGCGTTCGGTACTTTGATAATTTGATATGTGGGTGGACCGGTGCTTGGGTGCTATTCTTACTTGAACAAGCATCCCACTTATGATTAACCTCTATTGCAAGCATCCTCAACTACAACAAAAGTATTAAGGTAAACCTAACCATAGCATGAAACATGTGGATCCAAATCAACCCCTTACGAAGCAACGCATAAACTAGGGATTAAGCTTCTGTCACTCTAGCAACCCATCATCTACTTATTACTTCCCAATGCCTTCCTCTAGGCCCAAATAATGGTGAAGTGTTATGTAGTCTACGTTCACATAACACCACTAGAGGCTAGACAACATACATCTCATCAAAATATCGAACGAATACCGAATTCACATGCCTACTAATTGCAAGACTTCTCCCATGTCCTCAGGAACAAACATAACTACTCACAAAGCATATTCATGTTCATAATCAGAGGGGTATTAATATGCATAAAGGATCTAAACATATGATCTTCCACCAAATAAACCAACTAGCATCAACTACAAGGAGTAATCAACACTACTAGCAACCTACTAGTACCAATCCCGGACTTGGGGACAAGAATTGGATACAAGAGATGAACTAGGGTTTTGAGAGGAGATGGTTCTGGTGAAGATGTTGATGGAGATTGCCCTCTCCCATGAGAGGAGCGTTGGTGATGACGATGGCGATGATTTTCCCCTCCCGGAGGGAAGTGTCCTCGGCAGAACAGCTCTGCCGGAGCCCTAGATTGGTTCCACCAAGGTTCCGCCTCGTGGCGGCGGAGTCTCGTCCCGAAAGGTTGCTTCTGATTTTTTCCTCGACGAAAGACCTCATATAGCAGAAGATGGCCATCGGAGAGCCAGCAGGGGGCCCACGAGGTAGGGGCGCGCCACAGGTGTGGGCGCGCCCCACCCTCGTGGCGAGTAGGGCCCCTCCGTGAACTTCTTCCGCTCAATATTTTTTATTATTTCCAAAAATGACTTTCGTGGAGTTTCAGGACTTTTGGGGTTGTGCAGAATAGGTCTCTAATATTTGCTCCTTTTCCAGCCCAGAATTCTAGCTGCCTGCATTCTCCCTCCTTATGTAAACCTTGTAAAATAAGAGAAAATAGGCATAAGTATTGTGACATAACGTGTAATAACAGCCCATAATGCAATAAATATCGATATAAAAGCATGATGCAAAATGGACGTATCATCCGGCCGCTTCGATAGGGATTGTCTGGAGCGGCAGTGGGCGTTCGAGCTGGCGAGCGCCGCTAAATGTGCAGCAGCGGCAGGCACCATATTGCATTTCTTCATCTTGTCGGTAGGCTCCTCCTCCTCCTCTGCCTCTTACCGAGCGCGCTCGGCAGAGGAGAGGCTTCCGGAAGTACCACAAAGCCCCTCCGTGGTAGTAGTAGTATTTAGGGGCTATTTTGTTCAGTTCATCTAACTATAGATGTGTGGTCGAACTGTACAAAATACTTAAAATGAGCTAGTATATATAGTTGAACTAGCTATTTCAGTACGTGGTTGGCAACAATTGGGGAAAAGTTTGGTCAGTTCAGCTGTCGAGTTGAACTGTTTGTATAAATTAAGAACGACTGCTTAATCTATGAATGAAAGCTATGCTTAATTACTGAATTTTAGTTGCAAAAATTAGATAGTGCTAGTGATTTCTAGATGCATATTTTGAAAAATCGTTGTGTTACAAGGATTGACAAATGGCAACGTTACTATCAACAAATGTAAATATATCCAGTTTGACAAGTGGCAACATACCCAATATGATAGATGCAAATCTTACCAAATTGTTTGTACGTGGTTGCACGCGGGTCATCTAAAACAACCATTTGCGTTGAAGGGATGCACAAATCCTGCGCTGCGGATTTTCCCTCGACTTAAGGGGGAAGACCATAGCTCTCACTTTGCATACGGGTGTTCTATCTAAAACGTTTGCAATCAAGAGCTGCACAAATCCTGCTCGGCACATTTTCCCTTGGCTTCCTAGGGAAACTGTCGGTTTGCATACGGGTGTTCTAACTAAAACGTTTCCGATTAGTGTTTCATATTTAAAAATTGAATTAAACTGCGGCTTGGGCGCCATTAACGGGGAGGATGCGAGCAAGGCGGGCGGCCATAGAAGTCAAAGGGCTCGCTTCCCGGTGAGTCTGCGCGGCGTACAGCTCGCACGCTTCCCGTTGAGCCCCCGCATTGGAGTATAGCTCGCACGCCTTACCGGTCCGCACGGCACCTCCTAGCCATTAAAAGAGTGAGGCGTGGCGTCACGTGAATGGTTAACAGAACGCATACAATTTAAATTATACAAAACTTTTGAGATGTTACAGTGGCAGCTATTTGTTTCAAAATGCCTTTGTTGGTTGATATTCGAGTGTGCCTTCTCTCAAAATGCACACGGAAAAATACCATAGCATGTAGGGTGCCATTCCATTATAGCATGCCAAGTTCCATGAATTTCAGACAAGTTTTGGATTTACTAGAATTTAAAAGAAAAGTATCTCAACGTTTTGCCGGCAATCAACAGTGCCCTGCTATTTGAAATTCATTCCCATTTCTTGCATGGGACCTAAGCATGCCCCGAAGGACACAGATTTGATTTTTTTAACCAATTTATATGCACTGGAGCTTGTGCATGTAGTTAAAATTTGAATTGTGCACATGAAATGCCTAGAAAACCCAGTTAATGTATAAAAATGTCCAAACGAACCCTGAAAAAATTCCAAAAGTAAGCACAACACTCCTGTCGTTCTATGTTGACACTAGAAATTTTTTGAAAGCAATAAGAGGCAACAGATATCGTTTCGTCCCCAAAGGTGGCATGTTCCCTACCGAAACCATCACGCTTGTTGTGAGAAGCTAAGGTTTGTGAGAAGCTTATACCCAAACCTGCCCAAATTGGGACAAAAATTTTACCACGGCATGTTGATGCTGCTCCAAGATAGCATGCCAAGTTTCATGAATTTCAGACGAGTTTTGGATTTAGTATAATTTAAAACCCATGTATCTCAATGTTTGCGGCCGAGTGACGGTGGCAGGGTGTTTGAAATTCATTCCCATTTCTTGCATGGGACCTAAGCATGCAACCAAGGACACATATTTGATTTTCAACCAGTTTATATGCACTGGAGAATGCGCATCTAGTTCAAATTTGAATTATGCACATAAATGCATTGAAAATTCACTTAATGCATAAAAATGTCCAAACGAACCCCCAAAAATCACAAAAAATAACACAACACTCATGTTGTTCTATGTTGACATGAGAATTTTTTTGGAAGCAATAAGAGGCAACAGATATAGTTTCGTCCCCAAAGGTGGGGCGTTCCCTACCGAAACCATCATGCTTGTTATGAGAAGCTCTGGTTTGTGGGAAGCTTATACCCAAACCTGCCCCAAATGGGACAAAAAATTTACCACGGCATGTTGATGCCGCTCCATGATAGCATGACAAGTTTCATGAATTTCAGACGAGTTTTGGATTTACTAGAATTTAAAAACCAAGTATCTCAATGTTTGCGGCCGAGTGACGGTGGCTGGGTGTTTGACATTCATTCCCATTTCTTGGATGGGACCTAAGCATGTAACCAGGGACACAGATTTGATTTTTCAACCAGTTTATATGCACTGGAGCATGTGCATGTAGTTCAAATTTGAATTATGCACCTGAAATGCCTACAAAACCAAGTTAATGTATAAAAACGTACAAACGAACCCTGAATAATTCCAATTTTTTGATGACACACCTATAGTTGCATGTTCACTGCAGATAAAAGTTCTAGCAATTCAAACACCATCCTTTGCGGCTGTGACCCCATTACGTAATTCAAATCAAGACGAAAAATCAAGTAGATCGCACACAGTTTATTATCACCAACCGTGTGAGATGCAGCACAAAATATCTTGGAGCACCGTCGGCGTATAGTACGCCTATGGCTTACGCGAGAAGGTTTGTCGGCTACGGTCCACAGCCGGCGTGTCAAGCACACTAGCTCACTCCCCAAATATCATTTCACTGTTCAATCGTCGCTGGTGAAAGATGGGGTCGTGGACCCGTGTCGTGAGGGAAACTTCGGCGGCCCACTCTGGCAAGAGCGCGGCCGCAGCCGCCAGGTGCGTGCTAACAAGCCTCGTGAGGGCGACCGCAATCTGCGTCCGGGCGGCCAAGGCAGCCCAAACGGCCGTTTTTGCTACTCAGGCGGCGGCGGCAACATCTGCCTCGGGGATAGCAACTGGCGAGAGCGGCACAACAGTTGTCCGTTCTGTAGCGGCGGCCTTAGCCCTGATGGAGGCCACCCACCACCATGTCGAGGCCGTCCACGCCCAGCTCATGGCGCTCACCGCACAAATTGAAGGAAGCTTCTCCGACAACGGCCGGCAACCCAAGGCCAAAGAGTTGGCAATTGCCGAGAGAGTTCGAGCAACCATCCATTCCTGCGCATCATACCTTGCCATGACGGAGCCCGCCAAAGCCTAGATCGCGGCCGCCCATGCCCTGCTCGTGGCGGCCTATTCCAAAGATATGGCGGACGCGGATGGCGAGATGCTTGCCGAGCATGGTGCGATTGATGCCATGGAGCCCCTGCCCCAGGAGATCGTCGGGCACAAGCTGGACATGGAGGCGGCGGCGGAGATCGACGAGCACCAGCCGTAGTAGTACTCTTTGTTTTGTTTAATTAAGAGCGCCGGTCTATAATTAGTTAGAGTAATGTTTAGGTCAGCTAGCTCTGTTTAATTGCTGAACTTGCTTGATTAAGAAGTGTGGGTGTGCTGTAGTCTCCTTCGTGTACCCAAATTATGCAATGACGTGGATGACCACTGTAACCATGGAAATTCGAACCAAAATTTTTGACGTTCAAACTCATCACACACGGGTTAAGCTATCTTAACTGTTTGTGATGTTCACATATCGTACACGGTTCTGAATAAGGGACCGTGTCTGATGACACTTTGCGCGCCAGTTTTTTGGCTGAAGCGATTCCAAAGTTTCGGCTTCTGTGGAAATATCTACCTCCATGCCCCTACCCCTTACCAAAAGCCACATTTCCCCCCTTTCCGCCGTCCTTTCCAAGTAGAAAACTTCACTCCTTGCTTGCAGTGTCACCTCCTCACCGACGACCCTCCTTCACGCTGCTCGGCCTTGCCTATCCAGGCAGGTAATCCACACCTGACCCCCATCCTCCTCCTCTTTCCACTTCCCACATGCCCCGACCGCCGGCGCGAGCGCGACACCTTCCACCCAAATCACCGACCCCTCCACCAAATAAGCGCCGCCCTAAGCCATGGTGCACGTAGTATAGCCAGGATTTCAAGGAGCATTGGGCAGCGGAGAAGCAAATCGTGGCCGCACGTGCGGATGAGGTCGCGATGGCTGCCATTCGTGCCGACCCCAAGATCTTGGAGGAGCACCTCGCCGTCGAAGCTACCGTTGACGCCTCACGCGCCGACGCCGCGACGCGGTTGGCTGCTTTAAACGACAGTTCGTGGCATTTTCTCGAGGCCATCGTTTGCTAGCTACTGCCTTTCCTTAACAAATTCTAGTGAATTGTGTTGTCTACTTTTACCATGCAATCTTCTGCTATAGTGTATATGTTCTATATGTTGTGCAATGTGGTGTTCAGTTAACTTCTTGGTTCAATTTTGCAAATGTGATGTTCAATTCTTCAGGGTGCAATATTTCCAAGTTGTTAAGCATGCTTGGTTTGGTGTGAGGAATAAATCGAATTTGGCTGCACTTAATACATGAGAAACATATACAAGTGTTATATTTCCTAGTTCTTAATCATGCTTGGTTTGAATAAATGGGTTTTCCATGTGGCTTGAATTAATCTGATGAATCTGCAATGTGCTTATTTTTCATCAACATATTTTACTGATAGCATGGGAACCCTTACTTAACCTGATGACTAACTACCTTATATGTGTTGCAGGTAAACAATGGGAAGCACTGAGGTTTACAATCGAGGTTAGAACATGCATGGTCCATTGTCTAATAGCACATTATTGTGCAATTGCAAGAACCATTCTAATATTTAGGTTTTTAACAATTTGGTCTTGCACATGTAGGTCCTGCTGTCAGAGGTTTTTGTTGGGCAACACAGTAATTTCAAAAAAAATCCTACGATCATGCAAGATCTATCAATGTGATGCATAGAAACAAGCGGGAGAATGGGTCCACGTACCCTCATAGACCGAAAGCGGAAGCATTATATCGACGCGGTTGATGTATTTGTACATCTTCACGACCCGACCGATCCTAGCACCGAACGTACGACACCTCTGTGTTCAGCACACGTTCAGCTCGATGACGTCCCTCGTACTCTTGATCCAGTTGAGGCCGAGGGAGAATTCCGTCCGCACGACGTCGTGGCGACGGTGATGATGAAGTTACCAGCGCAGGGCTTCACCTAAGCACTACGACGATATGACCGAGGTGTGTAACTGTGGAGGGGGGCACCGCACACGGCTAAGACAAATCTTGAGTGCCTTTGGGGTGCCCCCTGGCCACGTATATAAAGGAGGGGAGGGAAGAGGTGGCCTGCCCAAGGGGGGCGCGCCAGGTGTGGGGAATCCTACTAGGAATCCCTAGTCCAAGTAGGATTCCCCTCATCTTTCCTATTCGGACTAGGAGAGAAGGAAAGAGAGGGAGAGGAAAGAGGAAAGGGGGGCCACGCCCCCACCCCTGGTCCAATTCGGTTTGGGTAGGGGGAGGCGCGCGCCACCTCTTGGCCTTTCTCCCCCCTCTCCTCTAAAGCCGAATAAGGCCCATTACTTCTCCCGGCGAATTCCCGTAACTCTCCGGTACTCCGAAAAACACCCAAATCACTCAGCGATGTTCGAATATAGCCTTCCAATATATCGATCTTTATGTCTCGACCATTTCGAGACTCCTTGTCATGTCCGTGATCTCATTTGAGACTCCGAACAATCTTCGGTACATCAAATCACACAACTCATAATACAAATCATCATCGAAGTTAAGCGTGCGGACCCTGCGGGTTCGAGAACTATGTAGACATGACCGAGACACATCTTCGGTCAATAACCAATAGCGAAACCTGGATGCTCATATTGGCTCCTACATCTTCTACGAAGATCTTTATCGGTCAAACCGCATAACAACATACGTTCTTCCCTTTGTCATTGGTACGTTACTTGCCCGAGATTCGATCATCGGTATCCTCATACCTAGTTCAATCTCGTTACTGGCAAGTCTCTTTACTCGTTTCGTAATGCACCATGCCGCAACTAACTCATTAGTCACATTTCTTGCAAGGCTTATAGTGATGATCATTACCGAGAGGGCCTAGAGATACCAATCCAATACACGGAGTGACAAATCCTAATCTCGATCTATGCCAACTCAACAAACACCATCGGAGACACCTGTAGAGCATCTTTATAATCACCCAGTTACGTTGTGACGTTTGATAGCACACAAGGTGTTTCTCCGGTATTCGGGAGTTGCATAATCTCATAGTCAGAGGAACATGTATTGGTCATAAAGAAAGCAATAGAAATAAAACTAAACGATCATTATGCCAAGCTAGCAGATGGGTCTTGCCCATCACATCATTCTCGAGCATGACAACACATGTCTATGGTCAGGAAACTTAACCATCTTTGATTAATGAGCTAGTCAAGTAGAGACATACTAGGGACACTTTGTTTTGTCTATGTATTCACACATGTATCAAGTTTCCGGTTAATACATTTCTAGCATGAATAATAAACATTTTTCATGATAAAAGGAAAAATAAATAACAACTTTATTATCGCCTCTAGGGTATATTTCCTTTAGTCTCCCACTTGCACTAGAGTCAATAATCTAATTCACATCGCCATGTGATTTAACACCCATAGTTCACATCGTCATGTGATTTAACACTCTATAGTTCACATCATCATGTGACCAATACCCAAAGGGTTTAGTAGACTCAATAATCTAGTTCACATCGCCATGTGATTAACACCTAAAGAGTACTAAGGTGTGATCATGTTTTGCTTGTGAGAGAAGTTTAGTCAACGGGTTTGCCACATTCAGATCTGTATGTATTTTGCAAATTTCTATGTCTATAATGCTCTGCACGGAGCTAATTTAGCTAATTGCTCCCACTTTCAATATGTATCTGGATTGTGACTTAGAGTCATCCAGATTGGTGTCAAAGCTTGCATCGATGTAACTCTTTACGACGAACTCTTTATCACCTCCATAACCGAGAAATATTTCCTTAGTCCTCTAAGGATAATTTTGACCCCTCTCTAGTGATCTACTCCTAGATCGAAATTGTACTCCCTTGCCAAACTCAGGGCAGGGTATACAATAGGTCTGGTACACAGCATGGCATACTTTATAGAACCTATGGCTGAGGCATAGGGAATGACTTTCATTCTCTCTCTATCTTCCGTCTAGTCGGGCTTTGAGTCTTACTTTCACACCTTGCAACACAGGCAAGAACTCTTTCTTTGACTATTCCATTTTGAACTACTTCAAGAACTTGTCAAGTTATGTACTCATTGAAAAAACTTATCAAGTGTCTTGATCTATCTCTGTAGATCTTGATGCTCAATATGTAAGCAGCTTCACCGAGGTCTTTCTTTGAAAAACTCCTTTTAAACACTCCTTAATTCTTTCCAGAAAATTCTACATCATCTCTGATCAACAATATGTCATTCACGCATACTTATCAGAACAGCTGTAGTGCTCCCACTCACTTTCTTGTAAATACAGGCTTCACCGCAAGTCTGTATAAAACTATATGCTTTGATCAACTCATCAAAGCGTATATTCCAACTCCAAGATGCTTGCACCAGTCCATAGATGGATCGCTGGAGCTTTGCACACTTTGTTAGTACCTTTAGGATCAACAAAACCTTCTTGTTGCATCGTATACAACTCTTGTTTTAAGAATTCCCTTAAGGAATGTAGTTTTGACATCCATTTGCCAGCTTTCATAAAATGCGGCAATTGCTAACATGATTCGGAAAGACTTAAGCACCGATACGATTGAGAAAATCTCATCGTATTCAACACCTTGGACTTGTCGAAAACATTTTTTTCGACAATTCGAGCTTTGTCGATAGTAACACTATTATCAGCGTCCATCTTCCTCTTGAAGATCCATTTATTCTCTATGGCTTGCCGATCATCGGGCAAGTCAACCAAAGTCCACACTTTGTTCTCATACATGGATCCCATCTCAGATTTCATGGCCTCAAGCCATTTCGTGGAATATGGGCTCATCATCGCTTCCTCATAGTTTGTAGGCTCGTCATGGTTAAGTAACATGACCTCCAGAACAGGATTACCGTACCACTCTGGTGCGGTACCTTACTCTGGTTGACCTACGAGGTTCTATATTAACTTGATCTGATGTTTCATGATCATCATCATTAGCTTCCTCACTGATTGGTGCAGGAATCACTATAACTGATTTCTGTGATGAACTACTTACCAATAAGGGAGCAGGTACAATTACCTCATCAAGTTCTACTTTACTCCCACTCACCTCTTTCGAGAGAAACTCCTTCTCTAGAAAGGATCCATTCTTAGCAACAAAGATCTTACCTTCGGATCTGTGATAGAAGGTGTACCCAACATTTTCTTTTGGGTATCCTATGAAGACGCACTTCTCCGATTTGGGTTCGAGCTTATCAGGTTGAACTTTTTTCACATAAGCATTGCAACCCCAAACTTTAAGAAACGACAGCTTAGGTTTCTTGCCAAACCATAGTTCATACGGTGTTGTCTCAACAGATTTAGAGGGTGCCCTTTTCAACATGAATGTAGCTGTCTCTAATGCATAACCCCAAAATGATAGTGGTAAATCAGTAAGAGACATCATAGATTGCACTATATCCAATAAGTATGGTTATGACGTTCGGACACACCATTATGTTGTGGTGTTCCAGGTGGCATGAGTTTGTGAAACTATTTCACATTATTTTAACTGAAGGCCAAACTCGTAACTCAAATATTCGCCTCTGTGATCAGATCGTAGAAACTTTAATTTCTTGTTATGATGATTATCCACTTCACTCTGAAATTCTTTGAACTTTTCAAATGTTTCAGACTTGTGTTTCATCAAGTAGATATACCCATATCTGCTCAAATCATCTGTGAAGGTCAAAAAATAACGATACCCGCCACGAGCCTCAACACTCATCGGACCAGATCAGTATGTATTACTTCCAATAAGTCAGTTGCTCGCTCAATTGTTCCGGAGAACAGAGTCTTAGTCATCTTGCCCATGAGGCATGGTTCGCAAGCATCAAGTGATTCATAATCAAGTGATTCCAAAAGCCCATCAGCATGGAGTTTTTTCATGCGCTTTACACCAATATGACCTAAACGGCAGTGCCACAAATAATTTGCACTATCATTATTAACTTTGCATCTTTTGGCATCAATATTATGAATATGTGTATCACTACGATCGAGATTCAATAAACCATTTATATTGAGTGTATGACCATAGAAGGTTTTATTCATGTAAATAGATCAACAATTATTCTTTAACTTGAATAACTGTATTGCAATAAACATGATCCAATCATATTCATGCTCAACGCAAACACCAAATAACATTTACTTTAGGTTCAACATTAATCCTGAAGGTAAAGGGAGTGTGCGATGGTGATCTTATCAACCTTGGAATCACTTCCAACACACATCATCACCTTGCCCTTAACTAGTCTATGTTTATTTTGCAACTCCCATTTCGAGTTACAACTCTTAGCAACTGAACCAGTATCAAATACTGAGGTGTTGCTATAAACACTAGTAAAGTACACATCAATAACATGTATATCCAATATACCTTTGTTCAGTTTGCCATCCTTCTTATCCTCCAAGTATCTAGGGCAGTTCCACTTTCAATGACCATTTCCTTTGCAGTAGAAGCACTCAGTTTCAGGCTTGGGTCTAGCTTTGGGCTTCTTCATGGCAGTGGCAAATTGCTTGCCATTCTTCTTGAAGTTCCCTTTCTTTCCCTTGCCCTTTTACTTGAAACTAGTGGTCTTGTCAACCATCAACACTTGATGCTTTTTCTTGATTTCTACCTTCGCCGATTTCAGCATCGCGAAGAGATTGGGAATTGTTTCTGTTATCCCTTGCATATTATAGTTCATCACAAAGTTCTAGTAACTAGAGAATTTTGTCAATCACTATCTTATCTGGAAGATTAACTCCCACTCGATTCAAGTGATTGTAGTACCCAGACAATCTGAGCACATGCTCATTGGTTGAGCTATTCTCCTCCATCTTGTAGGCAAAGTACTGTCAGAGGTCTCATACCTCTCGACACGGGCATCAGTATGAAATACCAATTTCAACTCGTGGAACATCAAATATGCTCCGTGGCGTTCAAAACATTTTTGAAGTCCCAGTTCTAAGCCGTAAAGCATGGTGCACTAAACTATCAAGTAGTCATCATATCGATCTTGCCAAACGTTCATAATGTCTGCATCTTCTCCTGCATTAGTTCTGTCACCTAGCGGCGCATCAAGGACATAATTCTTCTGTGCAGCAATGAGGATAATCCTCAGATCAGGGACCAAGTCTGCATCATTGCTACTATCATTTTCAACTTATTTTTCTCTAGGAACATATCAAAAATAAACGGGGAGCTACATCGCGAGATATTGATCTACAACATAGTTATGCAAATACTATCAGGACTAAGTTCATGATAAATTAAAGTTCAATTAATCATATTTGATACGTCTCCAACGTATCTATAATTTTTTATTGCTCCATGCTATATTATCTACTGTTTTGGACAATATTGGGCTGTATTATCCACTTTTATATTATTTTGGGACTAACCTATTAAGCGGAGGCCTAGCCTGTAATTGCTGTTTTTTGCCTATTTCGAGTTTCAAAGAAACGGAATATCAAACGGAGTCCAAACGGAATGAAACCTTCGGAACGTGATTTTCTCACGAATATGACCCGGAGACTTGAACCCTCGTCAAGAAAGAAAGGAGGTGGGCACGAGGTAGGGGGCGCCCCCCCCCAGCGCGCGCCTCCACCCTCATGGGCCCCACCTTGCTCCACCGACGTACTTCTTCCTCCTATATATACCTATGTACCCCCAAACGATCAGAAACGGAGGCAAAAACTTAATTCCACCGCCGCAACCTTCTGTACCCACGAGATCCCATCTTGGTGCCTATTCCGGAGCTCCGCCGGAGGGGGCATCCATCACGAAGGGCTTCTACATCATCACCATAGCCTCTCCGATGAAGTGTGAGTAGTTTACCTCGGACCTTCGGGTCCATAGTTAGTATATAGATGGCTTCTTCTCTCTTTTTGGATCTCAATACAATGTTCTCCCCCTCTCTCGTGGAGATCTATTCGATGTAATCTTCTTTTTGTGGTGTGTTTGTTGAGACCGATGAATTGTGGTTTTATGATCAAGATTATCTATGAACAATATTTGAATCTCCTCTGAATTCTTTTATGTATGATTAGTTATCTTTGCAAGTCTCTTCAATTATCAGTTTGGTTTGGCCTACTAGATTGGTTTTTCTTGCAATGGGAGAAGTGCTTAGCTTTGGGTTCAATCTTGCGGTGTCCTTTCCCAAAGTGTGATGGGGCAGCAAGGCACGATTGTATTGTTGCCATCGAGGATAACAAGATGGGGTTTTATCATATTGCATGAATTTGTCCCTCTACATCATGTCATCTTGCTTAAGGCGTTACTCTGTTTTCTTGAACTTAATACTCTAGATGCATCTTTGTATAGCGGTCGATGAGTGGAGTAATAGTAGTAGATGTAGGCAGGAGTCGGTCTACTTGTCTCGGACATGATGCCTATATACATGATCATACCTAGATATTCTCATAACTATGCTCAATTCATCAATTGCTCAACGAGAATTGCTCACCCACCGTAGAATACTTATGCTCTTGAGAGAAGCCACTAGTGAAATCTATGGCCCCCGGATCTATCTTCATCATATTAATCTTCCTACGCTTTAATATTGCTTTGCTTTTTTACTTTGCCTTTTATTTTACTTTGCATCTTTATCACAAAAATACCAAAAATATTATCTATCATCTCTATCAGATCTCACTCTCGTAAGTGACCGTGAAGGGATTGACAACCTCCTACTGGATTGATACCTTGGTTCTCAAAAACTGGATGATGCGTTGGTTGCGAGGAGTTATTTGTTTTGTGTAGGTACGAGGGACTCGCGCGTAGCCTCCTACTGGATTGATACCTTGGTTCTCAAAAACTGAGGGAAATACTTACACTACTTTGCTGCACCATCCTTTCCTCTTCAAGGAAATCCAACGCAGTGCTCAAGAGGTAGCAATATTACATAAGAACTCCCACTTAGATAGACATCCCTCGAGTCATCCAAATGATGACGTGATCCAAGTCAACTAAACCATGTCCGATCATCACGTGAGATGGAGTAGTTTTCAATGGTGAACATCACTATGTTGATCATATCTACTATATGATTCACATTCGACCTTTTAGTCTCCAGTGTTCCGAGGCCATATCTGCATATGCTAGGCTCGTCAAGTTTAACCCGAGTATTCTGCATGTGCAAAACTGGCTTGCACCCGTTGTATGTGAACATAGAGCTTATCACACCCGATCATCACGTGGTGTCTCAAAGACGAAGAACTGCTTAACGGTGCATACTCAGGGAGAACACTTATACCTTGAAATTTTAGTAAGGGATCATCTTATAAAGCTACCGCCGAACTAAGAAAAATAAGATGCATAAAAGATAAACATCACATGCAATCAAAATATGTGACATGATATGGCCATCATCATCTTGTGCCTTTGATCTCCATCTTCAAAGTACCGTCATGATCTCCATTGTCACCGGCATGACACCATTTTCTCCATCATCTTGATCTCTATCAACGTGTCGTCACATGGTTGTCTCGCCAACTATTGCTTTTGCAACTATTGCTATCGCATAGCGATAAAGTAAAGCAATTATATGGCGCTTGCATCTTATGCAATAAAGAGACAACCATAAGGCTCCTGCCAGTTGCCGATAACTTTAACAAAACATGATCGTCTCATACAATAATTTATGTATCATCACGTCTTGACCATATCACATCACAACATGCCCTGCAAAAACAAGTTAGACGTACTCTACTTTGTTGTTGCAAGTTTTACGTGACTGCTACGGGCTTAGCAAGAACCGTACTTACCTACGCATCAAAACCACAACGATTTTTCGTCAAGTGTGATGTTTTAACTTTCAACAAGGACCGGGCGTAGCCACACTCGATTCAAGTAAAGTTGGAGAAATAGACACCTCATGAACGTAGAACCAGTCTCATGAACGTGGTCATGTAATGTCGGTCTGGGCCGCTTCATCCAACAATACCTCCGAATCAAAGTATGACATGTTGGTAAGCAGTATGGCTATTATCGCCCACAACACTTTGTGTTCTACTCGTGCATATAACATCTATGCATAGACCTGGCTCTGATACCACTGTTGGGGAACACAGTAATTTCAAAAAAATTCCTACGATCACGCAAGATCTATCTATGTGATGCATAGCAATGACTGGGAGAGTGTGTCCATGTACCCTCGTAGACCGAAAGCGGAAGCGTTGTATCAACGCGATTGATGTAGTCGTACGTCTTCACGATCCGACCGATCCTAGCACCGAACGTACGGCACCTCCGTGTTCATCACACATTCAGCTCGATGACGTCCCTCGTACTCTTGATCCAGTTGAGTCCGAGGGAGAGTTCCGTCAGCACGACAGCGTGGCGAGGGTGATGATGAAGTTACCGGCGTAGGGCTTCGCCTAATCACTACGACGATATGACCGAGGTGTGTAACTGTGGAGGGGTGCACCGCACACGGCTGAGACAAATCTTGAGTGCCTTTGGGGTGCCCCCTGGCCACATATATAAAGGAGGGGAGGGAAGAGGTGGCCGGCCCAAGGGGGGCGCGCCAGGTGTGGGGAATCCTACTAGGACTCCCCACTTCAAGTAGGATTCCCCTCCTCTTTGCTATTCGGAGCAGGAGAGAAGGAAAGAGAGGGAGAGGGAGAAGGAAAGGGGGGCCGCGCCCCCATCCCTTGTCAAATTCGGTTTAGGCAGGGGGGCAGGCGCACGCCACCTCTTGGCCTTTCTCCCCTCTCTCCACTAAAGCCCAATAAGGCCCATTACTTCTCCCGGCAAATTCCCGTAACTCTCCGGTACTCCAAAACATACCCGGATCACTCAGAACCTTTCCGATGACCGAATATAGCATTCCAATATATCGATCTTTACGTCTCGACCATTTCGAGACTCCTCGTCATGTCTGTTATATCATCTGGGACACCGAACAACCTTCAGTACATCAAATCACATAACCCATAATACAAATCGTCATCGAACATTAGGCGTGCGGACCCTATGGGTTAGAGAACTATGTAGACACGATCGAGACACATCTGCGGTCAATAACCAATAGCGGAACCTGGATGCTCATATTGGCTCCTACATATCTACGAAGTTCTTTATCGGCCAAACCACATAACAACATACGTTGTTTCCTTTATCATCGGTATGTTACTTGCCCGAGATTCGTTCGTCGGTATCCTCATACCTAGTTCAATCTTGTTACCGGCAAGTCTCTTTACTCGTTCAGTAATGCATCATCCCGCAACTAACTCATTAGTCACATTGCTTGCAAGGCTTATAGTGATGATCATTATCGAGAGGGCCCAGAGATACCTCTCCGATACATGGAGTGAAAAATCCTAATCTCGATCTATGCCAACTCAACAAACACCATCGGAGACACCTATAGAGCATCTTTACAATCACCCAGTTACGTTGTGACGTTTGATAGCACATAAGGTGTTCCTCTGGTATTCGGGAGTTGCATAATCTCATAGTCAGAGGAACATGTATAAATCATAAAGAAAGCAATAGCAGTAAAACTAAACGATCATTATGCTAAGCTAATAGATGGGTCTTGTCCATCACATCATTCTCTAATGATGTGATCCCGTTCATCAAATGACAACACATGTCTATGGTCATGAAACTTAACCATCTTTGATGAACGAGCTAGTCAAGTAGAGGCATACTAGGGACACTTTGTTTTGTCTATGTATTCACACATGTATCAAGTTTCCGGTTAATACAATTCTAGCATGAATAATAAACATTTATCATGATATAAGGAAATAAAAATAACAACTTTATTATTGCCTCTAGGGCATATTTCCTTCAGTTTTGACCCACTGTTTGATCCTGTTTGCATATGGGGAAATAAGTTGTCCATGAATATCAGTCAATTCAAGAAACTCAGAAATATTGTTAGGATAAAGAAATTAGCGACAAAAAACAACAAGATCTTTGTCTTCACAATGAAGAATACATCAGTTCCCTACAAGATGGTACTAACTATTATACCTTGCCTTTTTTATTCCTTTGCCCCATTTCCAATATCGAGAAGATATTTATGCACATCCTTGTTTTCAGGCCTTTACAAAGCAGTTCACTGATGATTACCTCTCAAACCACCTGTATGGCCAGGAGGCGAGGAACTTATTCATACAACACCCACGGTTCAATATTGAAGTGTTCCTGAAGAGGACGAAGGATGGATGGTCAATCATCCACAGGCACTGGCCTAAAGTTACAAAGACCTTCAGTATCAATGAAGGCTCAATATTCGCCTTTTGCTTCGGCAGTTTTCCAGATGAGATACATCTGGCTATGTACCGTCTATGATGCTAATTTCGAAAGGTTACAGATGTTGCATGTGAAACTTGGTCCTGGTGTAGTTGTGTAATGGGGTAGCTGAGTGCCGAAGCTATATGATGTTGTACTCTGATGTATTTCAATTATGAAAATGAAATATATTGTGTGCTTAATATGAAGTGTCAATTAGATTAATAAATGGATTATGAATAATTAGATAATTAGCCTGCTAATTGGGTTTTTCTATTGCAAACGGTTATTGAGAAAACACCGTGTGCGATGCATTCAATAACGCACACAGTTTCTAGGAGTAAACCATGTTAGATTAATGAACAATCACACACGACATCCTCTTGAAAACTGTTTGCGTTAGGCCACCTCGCGCAAACGTTTACCACATAAAAACCTTGTGTGATGGACATCCCTTGACACACAGTTTCTTCTAGGCACCGTGTGAGATGAATCCAATAACGCAAACGATAAAATTGTTAATACTGTGCAATGGAAACGATATCACAAACGATTTAACCGGGAAAATTGTGTGTAATGTACTTGCGAACAGAAATGTTTTCCTTGGAGCGACTATGTGGGATGTATATACGAACGGAAACGTTTAGCGCTGGTTGACCGTGTGGGATGTACTTACGACTGGAAATAATTTTTCCTGTATAATTATATTATTTTTGAGCACTCATGACGTATTTCGTATTTCGATTGCTCACTTTATCATTACGACCTCATTTTGCCGAGCATGTATGCCAGGAGGGCATATCCCCAATGGTTTCTGGGTCGTGTGGGAAGGACCCCCCTATCGCCCACACTCACTTGGCGACGGTTCCAAAGGCCGTCGCGGTAAGGGGTTAAAAACCGTTTGTTTAGGAGCTCGTTGTACTAGTGCCGCTTGCTGGATCAAGAAGGAGAGGACGCCGCCGAGCCGCACGTGTGCTAAACTCGGAGATATCGTCCGTTCAACACTGGATCAGATTGGATTGTGATCGGACCGCGACGAGTACGACTACATCAACCCCATTACAATGCTAACAATTTCAGTCTACAAGGGTACATAGACACACTCACCTCTCATTGCTATGCATCTCCTAGATTAGATCTTGGATGATTCATAAGATTTTTTTTTATTTTCATGCAACGTTCCCCATCATTTGCATGGTTCTCCTATTGGTTTGATAACCTTGGTTCTCATTGAGATAAATGCTTCCCTGCTACTATATTGCTTCACCCTTCCTCTTCGGGAGAAATCCCAACATAGATCACAAGTAGCACTAAACTCGGAATCAAGCTCCTATTCTCTTCAGCGTATCATCCGCAAACAAACGGCCAAATGGAGCTCACCAACTGGACCCTCTCTACACTCCTCCGTGTCTTGATCAAGAAGAACATCATGGAGTGGAAAGACTGCTTTCCCATTGCTGACTACGCCTACAATCGAGGACGACACTGATACGTCCATTTTGCATCGTGCTTTTATATCATTATTTATTGCATTATGGGCTGTTATTACACATTATGTCACAATACTTATGGCATTTCTCTCTTATTTTACAAGGTTTACATAAGGAGGGAGAATGCCGGTGGCTGGAATTCTGGGCTAGAAAAGGAGCAAATATTAGAGATCTATTTTGCACAACTCCAAAAGTCCTGAAACTCCACAAAAGTCATTTTTGGAAATAATAAAAAATATCCAGCGAAAGAAGTTCACCAGAGGGGGGCCCACCTGTCCACGAGGGTGGGGGGCGCGCCCTACCCCCCTAGGCGCGCCCCCCTACCTCGTAGGCCCCCTGTTGGCTCTCCGATGCCCATCTTCTGCTATATGAGGTCTTTCGATGAGGAAAAAATCATAAGCAACCTTTCGGGACGAGACTCCGCCGCCACGAGGCGGTACCTTCGCGGAACCAATCTAGGGCTCCGGCAGAGCTGTTCTGTCGGGGACACTTCCCACTGGGAGGGGGAAATCATCGCCATCATCAACACTAATGCTCCTCTCATCGGGAGAGGGAAATCTCCATCAACATTTTCACCAGCACCATCTCATCTCAAAACCCTAGTTCATCTCTTGTATCCAATTCTTGTCTCCAAGTCCGGGATTGGTACTAGTAGGTTGCTAGTAGTGTTCATTACTCCTTGTAGTTAATGCTAGTTTGTTTATTTGGTGGAAGATCATATGTTTAGATCCTTTATGCATATTATTACCCCTCTGATTATGAACATGAATATGCTTTGTGAGTAGTTACGTTTGTTCCTGAGGACATGGGACAAGTCTTGCTATTAGTAGTCATGTGAATTTAGTATTCGTTCGATATTTTGATGAGATGTATGTTGTCTAGCCTCTAGTGGTGTTATGTGAACATCAACTACATAACACTTCACCATTATTTGGGCCTAGAGGAAGGCATTGGGAAGTAATAAGTAGATGATGGGTTGCTAGGGTGACAGAAGCTTAAACCCTAGTTTATGCGTTGCTTCCTAAGGGGCTGATTTGGATCCATATGTTTCATGCTATGGTTAGGTTTACCTTAATACTTTTTTTGTAGTTGAGGATGCTTGCAATAGAGGTTAATCATAAGTGGGATGCTTTTTCAAGAAAGAACAGCACCCAAGCACCGGTCCACCCACATATCAAATTATCAAAGTACCGAATGCGAATCATATGAACATGATGAAAACTAGCTTGACGATATTCCCATTTGTCCTCGGGAGCGCTTTTCCTTATATAAGAGTTTGTCCAGGCTTGTCCTTTGCTACAAAAAGGATTGGTCCACCTTTCTGCACTTCATTTACTTTTGTTACTTGTTAATCGTTACAAATTATCCTATCACAAAACTATCTGTTACCACTTATTTCAGTACTTGCAGAGAATACCTTGCTGAAAACCGCTTATCATTTCCTTCTGCTCCTCGTTGGGTTCGACACTCTTACTTATCAAAAGGACTATGATAGATCCCCTATAATTGTGGGTCATCAAGACTCTTTTCTGGCGCCGTTGCCGGGGAGTGAAGCGCCTTTGGTAGGTGGAATTTGGTAAGGAAATATTTATATAGTGTGCTGAAATTTACTGTCACTTGTTACTATGGAAAGTAATCCTCTGAGGGGCTTGTTTGGGGTATCTTCACCCCGACCAGTAGAGCAAAGAGTTGCTCCTCAACCTACTGAAACTATTGAAAATGAAATTATTCCCTTTGAAGTTCCTTCGGGTATGATGGAAAAACTGCTAGCTAATGCTTTTACAGGAGATGGAACAAAGCATCCTGATGAACATCTACTCTATGTGGATGATGTTTGTGGATTATTTAAGCTTGCAGGTATACCCGATGATGTTGTTAAGAGAAGGTCTTCCCTTTATCTTTTAAGGGAGATGCATCGACATGGTATAGGCAATGTGATGATACGGGATCATGGAACTATAAACGAATGAAGCTGGAATTTCACCAAAAATATTATCCTATGCATCTTGTTCATCGTGATCGCAATTATATATATATTTTTTGGCCTCGCGAAGGAGAAAGCATCGCTCAAGCTTGGGGGAGGCTTAAATCAATGTTATATTCATGCCCCAATCATGAGCTCTCAAGATAAACAATTCTTCAAAGTTTTTATGCTCGGCTTTCTCATAACAATTGCACCATGCTCGATACTTCTTGTGCTGGCTCTTTTATGATGAAGACTATTGAATTTAAATGGAAATTATTGGATAGAATTAAACACAACCCTGAAGATTGGGATCTCAAAGAAGGTAAGGAGTCAGGTATGCCCCCTAAGTTTGATTGTGTTAAATCTTTTAAGGATAACGATATTTTCCGTAAATTTAGCACTAAATATGGACTTGACTCTGAGATAGTAGCTTCTTTCTATGAATCATTTGCTACTTATGTTGATCTCCCTAAGGAGAAGTGGTTTAAATATCATCCTCCCATAGAAGTAAAAGTATCTGCACCTATTAAAGTTGAAGAAAAGACTGACACTTATAATGATCCTATTGTTCCTACTTCTTATGTTGAGAAACCACCTTTCCCAGTTAGAATAAAGGATCATGCTAAAGCTTCAACGGTGGTTCGTAAAAGCAATATTAGAACTTATACACCTCCTGAGCAAGCTATAGTTGAACCTAATGTTGCTATTGTTAAAGATCTCTTGGCTGATAATATTGATGGGCATGTTATTCAGTTCTGCGGTGAAACTACTAGAATTGCTAAACCTTGTGCTAAAGATAAACATAGACCTGTGGTAGGCGTGCCTGTTATTTCTGTTAAAATAGGAGATCATTGTTATCATGGCTTATGTGATACGGGTGCTAGTGCTAGTGTTATACCTATTACCTTATATGAAGAAATTAAGCATGAAATTACACCTGCTGAGTTGGAAGATATTGATGTCACAATTAAACTTGCTAATAGAGACACTATATCAGCAATGGGAATTGTTAGAGATGTTGAAGTCTTGTGTGGGAAAACTAAATATCTTGCTGATTTTCTTGTTCTTGGTTCCCCACAAGATAGCTTTTATCCCATTATATTTGGTAGACCCTTCTTGAACATTGTCAATGCTAAGATAGACTGCGAAAAGAATGTTGTTACTATTGGCTTAGATGATATGATTCATGAGTTTAATTTCTCTAAATTTAGTAAACAACACCGTGAAGAGGAATTGCCTAGTAAGGATGAAATTATTGGTCTTGCTTCTATTGTCGTACCTCCTAGTGATCCTTTAGAACATTATTTGCTAGACCATGAAAATGATATGTTTATGAATGAAAGAAGGGAAATAGATGAAGTATTCTTTAAACAGGAACCTATTTTGAAACGCAATTTGCCTGTTGAAATCTTAGGGGATCCTCCTCCACCCAAGGGTGATCCCGTGTTTGAGCTTAAACTGTTGCCTGATAATCTTAAATATGCTTATCTTTATGAAAAGAAGATATATCTTATTATTATTAGTTCTAACCTTTCAGAGCATGAAGAAGAGAGATTATTGAAAACTCTAAAGAAGCACCGTGCTGCTATTGGATATACTCTTGATGATCTTAAGGGCATTAGTCCCACTCTATGTCAACATAAAATAAATTTGGAAGAAGATGCCAAACCAGTTCATCATCCTCAACGACGTCTGAATCCTAATATGAAAGAAGTGGTAAGAAAAGAAACACTAAAGCTTCTGGAGTCAGGTATAATTTATCCCGTTGCTGATAGTCAGTGGGTAAGTCCTGTTCATTGTGTCCCTAAGAAGGGAGGCATTACTGTTGTCCTAATGATAAAGATGAATTGATCCCGCAAAGAATTATTACAGGTTACATGATGGTAATTGATTTCCGCAAATTAAATAAGGCTACTAAGAAAGATCATTACCCCTTACCTTTTACCGATCAAATGCTAGAAAGATTATTTAAACATACACATTATTGCTTTCTAGATGGTTATTCTGGTTTCTCTCAAATACCCGTGTCAGCTAAAGATCAATCAAAAACTACTTTTACTTGCCCTTTTGGTACTTTTTCTTATAGACGTATGCCTTTTGGTTTATGTAATGCACCTGCTACCTTTCAAGTTGCATGATGGCTATATTCTCTGACTTTTGTGAAAAGATTTGTGAGGTTTTCATGGATGATTTTTCCGTCTATGGATGTTCTTTTCATGATTGCTTGAGCAATCTTGATTGAGTTTTGCAGAGATGTGAAGAAACTAATCTTGTCTTGAATTGGGAAAAGTGCCACTTTATGGTTAATGAAGGTATTGTCTTAGGGCATAAATTTTCTGAAAGAGTTATTGAAGTTGATAAAGCCAAGGTTGATGCTATTGAAAAGATGCCATGTCCCAAGGACATCAAAGGTATAAGAAGCTTCCTTGGTCACGCCGGATTTTATAGAAGGTTCATTAAGGACTTCTCAAAAATTTCTCGGCCTCTGACTAATATATTACAAAAAGATATACCATTTGTCTTTGATGATGATTGTGTAGAAGCATTTGAAATACTTAAGAAAGCGTTGTTCTCTGCACCTATTGTTCAGCCACCTGATTGGAATTTACCCTTTGAAATTATGTGTGATGCTAGTGATTATGTTGTAGGTGCTATTCTAGGGCAAAGAGTCGATAAGAAATTAAATGTTATCCATTATGCTAGTGAAACTTTAGACAATGCTCAAAGAAATTATGCTACTACTGAAAAAGAATTCTCAGCAGTTGTATTTGCTTGTGATAAGTTCAGACCTTATATTTTTGATTCTAAAGTAACTATTCACACTGATCATGCTGCCATTAAATACCTTATGGAAAAGAAAGATGCTAAACCTAGACTTATTAGATGGGTTCTCCTGCTACAAGAATTTGATTTGCATATTGTTGATAGAAAAGGAGCTCAGAACCCCGTTGCAGACAACTTGTCTAGGTTAGAAAATTTTCTTGATGATCCACTACCTATTGATGATAGCTTTCCTGATGAACAACTAAATGTTATAAATACTTCTCGTAGTACTCCATGGTATGCTGATTTTGCTAATTACATTGTTGCTAAATTCATACCACCTAGTTTCACATACCAGCAAAAGAAAAAGTTTTTCTATGATTTGAGACATTACTTTTGGGATGACCCACATCTTTATAAAGAAGGAGTCGATGGTGTTATTAGACGTTGTGTACCTGAGCATGAATAGGAACAGATCCTACACAAGTGTCACTCCGAAGCTTATGGAGGACACCACGTTGGAGATAGAACTGCACATAAGGTATTGCAATCCGGTTTTTATTGGCCTACTCTCTTCAAGGATGCCCGTAAGTTTGTCTTATCTTGTGATGAATGCCAAAGAATTGGTAATATTAGTAGACTTCAAGAAATGCCTATGAATTATTCACTTGTTATTGAACCATTTGATGTTTGGGGCTTTGATTATATGGGACCTTTTCCTGCCTCTAATGGATATACACATATTTTAGTTCCTGTTGATTACCTTACTAAGTGGGTAGAAGCTATTCCAACTAGTAGTGCTGATCATAACACTTCTATTAAAATGCTTAAGGAAGTTATTTTTCCGAGGTTTGGATTTCCTAGATATTTAGTGACTGACGGTGGTTCACATTTTGTTCATGGTGCTTTCCGTAAAATGCTTGCTAAGTATGTTGTTAATCATAGAATTGCATCTCCTTATCACCCACAGTCTAGTGGTCAAGTAGAATTGAGTAATAGAGAACTCAAATTAATTTTGCAAAAGACGGTCAATAGGTCTAGAAAGAATTGGTCTAAGAAACTTGATGATGCATTATGGGCCTATAGAACTCCATATAAAAATCCTATGGGTATGTCTCCGTATAAAATGGTTTATGGAAAAGCATGTCACTTACCTCTCGAACTAGAACATAAGGCATATTGGGCTATTAAAGAGCTCAACTATGATTTCAAACTTGCCGGTGAGAAGAGGTTATTTGATATTAGCTCACTTGAATGGAGAACCCAAGCCTATGAAAATGCCAAGTTGTTTAAAGAAAAAGTTAAAAGATGGCATGACAGAAGGATACAAAAGCGTGAGTTTAATGTAGGTGATTATGTATTGTTATACAACTCTCGTAAGATTTTTTGCAGGAAAACTTCTCTCTAAATGGGAAGGCCCCTACGTTATCGAGGAGGTCTATCATTCCGGTGCCATAAAAATCAACAACTTTGAAGGCACAAATCCGAAGGTGCTGAACGGTCAAAGAATCAAACATTATATCTCAGTTAATCCCATAAATGTTGAAACCAATGTTATTGAAACTGTAACCCCGGAGGAATACATAAGGGACACTTTCCAGAATGTTTGAGACTCAAAAGGAATAGGTATGTGGTACGGTAAGTAAACCGACTCCAAAACAATTTTAAGGCAATATTTCTCCGTTTTGGAATATTTAGAAAATAGAAAAATAAGTAGCAGTCCGGGAAGGACACGAGGCCCCACGAGGTGGAGGGCGCGCCCTACCCCCGGGCGCGCCCTACCTCGTGAGCACCTCGCGCCTTCCGGACTCCGTTTCTTGCACGATACGTATTTTGGTCGGTAAAAATTCATTATATATTCTCCCAAAGGTTTTGACTCCCGTATCACGCAAATCTCCTCTGTTCTTGTTTCGAGCTGTTTTTCTAACAGATCTAGATTATCATGGCGTCCCCAAGTGCTTCCAAGGACAAGTTCTTCGAGAAGGTCATCAACCCTTACCTCACGGAGGTGCTGCGACACCCTCAAACCATTGAGTTGCGTGATGGGTTGCTGCACATCCGCGATGAAGAGGGACCAAAGAGGACTGGAAGGGTGGAGACGAGGCTCGAAGCAATGGAGCAACAAGTTTTCAAGTGTCAAGGGATGGTAGAACGTGGACTCAACTCCAACCACATGATGATCGCGGAGTTCACTAGCAACCACAAGTTGGATGCCGACAACATCGGGGAAGCCATCTTCAAGCTTCATGAGAAGGTCGAGCACCTTCAAGCCCAAATCTATGACCTGCAAAACCAAAACTATGAGTATGAATATAGATTCAAAAGGATGAGTTTGGCTGCAGATTTGAGGATCCCGGAGACTCGATCATCCTTCTATGATGGTGAGCCTATGCCTTGGAAGATGGACGACAAGCCCGCATCATCGACAACACCTCCACCTTCTTCACCAACAAAGGAGATATAATCACATGGGTATGGGCACTCCCCTTGGCAACTGCCAAGCTTGGGGAGGTTCCCCGGTATCGTATCACCAACACAACTCCTATCTTTACCGTTTTTCTTAGTTCGATCCTATTAGTAGTATTTTGATCTAGTACAATAAAGTTCATGGTATGATCTAGTTTTGAGTTTTGCTTTATTATCTCTCTATTTAATCGAGTCCGTGAGCTATATAATAAAGATTAGTGTTGAGTTAAAGGGCTTGATTATTTTGCCATGATCTTGAGTGAATAAAAGAAAAGAAGAAAAAGAATAAAAAGAAACGAAGAGTTCATATTGATCTTGTTGAGAGTAATGACTTCACATAGAAAGAGTATGATGATTAAAAGTTGTTGGGAGTTGGCAGACATAGTTTTGGTCATCGTTGCAATTAATAGGAAGTAATAAGGAAAGAGAGGTTTCACATATAAATATACTATTATTGACATATTTTATGATTGGGAGCACTCATTAAAATATGACATGCTAAAGAGTTGATGTTGGACAAGGAAGACAACGTAATGAGTTATGTTTTCTTATATCTGAGATAAAGTATGTTGTCATGGGTCCTCCAACATGTTGAGCTTGCCTTTCCCCCTCATGCTAGCCAAATTCTCAGCACCAAGTAGAGATACTACTTGTGCCTCCAAAACCCTTAAACCAGTTTTGCCATAAGAGTCCACCATATCTACCTATGGATTGAGTAAGATCCTTCAAGTAAGTTGTCATCGGTGCAAAGCAATAAAAATTGCTCTAAATATGTATGATTGATTGGTGTGGGAGAAATAAGCTTTATACGATCTTGTGATGTGGAAGAAATAAAAGCGACGGACTGCATAATAAAGGTTCATATCACAAGTGGCAATATAAAGTGACGTTCTTTCGCATTGAGATTTTGTGCATCCAACCATAAAAGCGCATGGCAACCTCTGCTTCCCTCTGTGAAGGGCCTATCTTTTATTATTATCTTCTACCTTATGCAAGAGTCATGGTGATCTTCACCTTTCCTTTTTTATTTTATCCTTTGGCAAGCACAGTATGTTGGAAAGATCCTGATATATGTACCTAATTGGATGTAGGGGAGCATGAGTTATTATTGTTGACATTACCCTCGAGGTAAAAGGTTGTGGGGCGAAACTATAAGCCCCTATCTTTCTCTGTGTCCGATTAAAACTTCATAACCACAAGTACTGCGTGAGTGTTAGCAATTATGAAGGACGAGATGATAGTTGAGTATGTGGACTTCCTTTTAAGCTCTCACATAGACTCTTTCTGATGTTATGATAAATTGCAATTGCTTCAGTGACTGAGATTATAGTTTGTTGGTTTTCAACAAAGTTTATGATTCGTACCTCTGCATTGTGAATAGATTATTACTTGAGCATAATAAATCATATGACAAAATCTATATATGTTGTTGTTATGAGAATAATCATGATGCCTTCATGTCCGGTATTTTATTTTTATCGACACCTCTACCTCTAAACATGAGGACATATTTATCGTTATCGGCTTCCGCTTGAGGACAAGCGAGGTCTAAGCTTGGGGAGTTGATACGCCCATTTTGCATCATGCTTTTATATCGTTATTTATTGCATCATGGGCTGTTATTACACATTATGTCACAATACTTATGGCTATTCTCTCTTATTTTACAAGGTTTACATAAGGAGGGACAATGCCGGCGGCTGGAATTCTGGGCTGGAAAAGGAGCAAATACTAGAGACCTATTCTGCACAACTCCAAAAGTCCTGAAACTCCACGAAAGTCATTTTTGGAAATAATAAAAATATCCAATGGAAGAAGTTCACGGAGGGGCCCACCTGTCCACGAGGGTGGGGTGCGCCCTACCCCCGGGCGCACCCCTACCTCGTGGGCCCTGCTGGCTCTCCGATGCCCATCTTTTCTATGTGAGGTCTTTCGATGAGGAAAAATCATAAGCAACCTTTCAGATGAGACTCGCCGCAGGAGGCGGAACCTTCAGGAACCAATCTAGGGCTCCGCAGAGCTATGTTGCGGGGACACTTCCCCCGGGGGGGAAATCATCGCCATCATCATCACCAACGGTCCTCTCATCGGGAGAGGGCAATCTCCATCAACATCTTCACTAGTGCCATCTCATCTCAAAACCCTAGTTCATCTCTTGTATCCAATTCTTGTCTCCAAGTCCGGGATTGGTACTAGTAGGTTGCTAGTAGTGTTGATTACTCCTTGTAGTTGATGCTAGTTTGTTTATTTGGTGGAAGATCATATGTTCAGATCCTTTATGCATATTATTACCCCTCTGATATGAACATGAATATGCTTTGTGAGTAGTTACGTTTGTTCCTAAGGACATGGGAGAAGTCTTGCTATAAGTAGTCATGTGAATTTGGTATTCGTTCGATATTTTGATGAGATGTATGTTGTCTAGCCTCTAGTGGTGTTATGTGAACGTCGACTACATAACACTTCACCATTATTTGGGCCTAGAGGAAGGCATTGGGAAGTAATAAGTAGATGATGGGTTGCTAGAGTGACAGAAGCTTAAACCCTAGTTTATGCGTTGCTTCGTAAGGGGCTGATTTGGATCCATATGTTTCGTGCTATGGTTAGGTTTACCTTAATACTTTTGTTGTAGTTGCGGATGCTTGCAATAGAGGTTAATCATAAGTGGGATGCTTGTTCAAGAAAGAACAACACCCAAGCACCGGTCCACCCACATATCAAATTATCAAAGTACCGAACGCGAATCATATGAACATGATGAAAACTAGCTTGACGATATTCCCATGTGTCCTCTTGAGCGCTTTTCCTTATATAAGAGTTTCTCCAGCCTTGTCCTTTGCTACAAAAAGGATTGGGCCACATTACTTGTTGCTCGTTACAAATTATCCTATCACAAAACTATCTGTTACCACTTATTTCAGTACTTGCACAGAATACCTTGCTGAAAATCGCTTATCATTTCCTTCTGCTCCTCGTTGGGTTCGACACTCTTAATTATCGAAAGGACTACGATAGATCCCCTATACTTGTGGGTCATCAGACACTCGACAACCGACAAGTCGCCCTTCGAGGTTGTCTGTGGCTTCAACCCGTTGTCACCATTGGTCATCCTTCCTCTACCACTACAAGAGAGAACCAACATGGACGCGAGCCCACGAGCAAGTTACCTCCAGAAGGTGCATGAAGATATACGTTGCACGATCGAGAACCAAGTGGACCACCTCGCTACCAAAGACAACATCAACAAACACCAAATGGTGTTCAACCTCGGAGATTTTGTGTGGTTACACCTACGCAAAGAACTCTTCCTCAATGAGCGCAAGTCCAAGCAACAACCTTGCACCGGTGGACCATTAAAGGTGCTCGAATGCTACAACAACAATGTCTACAAGATCGACCTCCCCCGCGATAAGTACAACATAAATGAATCTTCAACGTAAAGGATCTATCTCCCTTGCATGGTGATGAAGTTTTTGATCCGAGGACGGATCTTTCCCAGTGGGGATATGATGCGGAGCATCCCATGGTCATCCCCATGGACCTACCTTCGCCTCCCCAAGTGCTAAATGAATCGATGACACGAGCATGCGCAAGAGCTATCAGGACTGAGGTGACATCTCTCCTTAATGAACTTCCATATGAACCACGTTAGACATGGCTACTACCTCAAGCGGAGATGCTATGTGTGCTTAGGTACAAAGAAGACCCTCTTGGAGATGCTCGGAATGATGACCAAGCCACCACGGACAAGGACAAAGAAGCTCGACGAAAGGAATCGCTGGAATGCTACAACGGCCGGACATTCGGCCTGAAGATAGTAGCAGCAGTAGCAGAACAGCGCTGGAAGAGCTCTAGGAGCCAGACATCCGGTACTACAGCCCCAAAAATCCGGCCCGAGGTCATCAGTACCGCGAGAAGCTCTAGGCCAGACATCCGGCCCCAGCCCGAACATCCGATGCTTCGTGAGCCGCCGGACATCCGGCCCCCAGTCCGGACATCTAGCTCGGCGCCTACATAACCGGGCCAGAGGCCCTTGTAATCCCTCTCCTCCTCTCTTATCTCGTGCCACACTATATATAGACCCCCCCTCCTCCTAGGGGGCACGGTAGAGACCGCTTAGTAGTAGCGAGGGTTAAAAACCCGCGCTACTACTATCAACTTAGTAGTAGCGAGGGTTAAAAACCCGCGCTACTGCTGATTAGCAGTAGCGCTTCTTTTTGTGCCGCGATGCTGCTAAGATTCTGTGTATAAGGTTTTCCCTAGTAGTGAATGTTGGCGGCCATGGCGCGCCCAGGGCAAGGTGACGTGATGTTTCAGAGGCTGCCACCAACTGCAACCAATCCCGAGGGGTCCGCGGGAGTCAGCCGACGATGGTTGGAGGAGGTCTTTCGGAGATGCTATATATGGAGAGGGAGAGGCCACTTGTAAGGCGTTTCCAAATCAATAGAAACCCAGAACAGAAGAGCATGAGTAGGGTGTCATGCCTCATCGGTGACCTGAACCTAGGTAAATTGCATTACCGTGTTTGCATGGAGTGAGTGGAGTGCTTTATCCCCTGGCTGAACAATTTAGGAGGTGGATTGTAGCTCTGATATCGACGATTACCCATCGACACTCTTTGAGGCTAAGCTCCGAGAGCGGCGCAATGTGATGTGTCAGGCGTTGTTAACGATGATGGACGACCACCCTGGGTGCCGCGGACCCCGCTCCATGGAGGCATGGGACCTGGATTTGATGAGGACATCAATACCATTGTTACACCCACAGCCCCTACTGCTACATATACTGGACCAATTACTAGAGCTCGCGCACGCCAATTAAATTATCAGGTACTTTCGTTTCTTGGTAATGATTCTAATGTTCATGAGAATATGATGCTGCCTAAATTGGATACATTTGTTTTGCTTACAAATGAAGGCCCTAGCTTGGAGAAGGATGGACATTGAGCAAGAACAAGCATGGAGATAATGCCATGCAAGGGGAACAAGAACGGAGTTACAAGTGATGATTTCAGGACTTTGAAGCCACCATAATGGGTGCATGAAGCCTTGGACGAAATATACAAGATGCTACTTCATAAATGTCGCCCCGAGGCTATTCTAGGTGCTGCGTCACCTTATTATTGGGCCAGGCCCATGTAATTTCGAAATACTTAAGTATAGGCTGTTTTAGAGTCCGTATGTGTGGGAAACAAGAGTTAGGGTTGATTTGGACCCCTCCACCAAGGGCCACGAAATTCCCCTCTTCCTCCATATATACAGCCCTTAGGGCACCGTTTAGACCTTGGGTTTTGTTTAGATTAAAAGTTCGCCATAGCTGCAACTTCGCGTGCCGCTTGTGTTCAACGACCGGACAAAGGCGCCAGTAACCCCACCTTGATCAATAAAGCTTTCATCTTATATTCGCAATATCCAGATTGCAATCTCAGTTTCTTGCTTGTTCTTCGTTTGCTCGCAGGAAACAGGCCCTCGTGGTCGTTGATCGTGCTCGCGTGGTCAATAACCCTCGGAAGTTGGTTTAGCGATTGCTAAGGCGCGACGTCTCGCGACGTTAAAGAGTCGGATCGTCAAGGTCGACTCCCACAGAAACGATAGCCACCATCTCATCGAAACATCGGGACACCTTTGCCTCTATCAGGATTGGTCCAGGACCACTGGAAGACCACCACCCGCCGTCACCACCGCCGGCTCACCGACCAGGTCCTCAGATTGGGGTTGGCCAAGTCCGAGCGTTTGGCACGGCTTCAAGACAGCGATGGGCAGGGTTAGGTGGAGTCGAGTCAGGTATGCCGAGACGTGTAACGGGCCTTCTGTCACTGAAAGGATGATGACAACAACGGCGGCGATGATGACGATGAATGTGTGAGTGACCTCATAGGCAATGCCTACGAGGTCACCTCACCTGGTTTAGTTTAGATTTTATTTGGTTAGTTGGTAGTTTATTAAATTTCGTGTGTTGAATGAAATATATCAAAATTAAGCCAACAAATTTAGTCCAGTTTGGATGAATATCGTTCGTTTTTGTGCTAGATCCGTTTGTAATGGGCCAGGCATTTGGTAATCTGCGTTGTAGTTGCCGCCCCTTAGCATACGTACTCATCCGGTATGCTCTACACGTAGTGCCTGCTTTACCTAAAAAACCGAAACACATGACATGAGTTGTTTCTTTGCGGTGCATACGTTGAGTGCATGCCATGCCATGGCATTCCTTTCCTTGCAAATTTACACACCTGGTTGGAGACCTGCTGCTGCTACTCATTGCAGAGAGCCCAAAGGCAGCAGCAGCACTCCATTGCATTGGACGGGCACTCCAGTCCACTTAGGGCAGGGCGCCTCCCCTTTCCTTTACCAAAAGCGCACCCCGGCCAGGCCCCACCCCAAGTAAACTACAGTAGGAGTAGGAGTAGGAGTATTATTATTATTATTCCCCCTCTCAACTCAATTGCTTCATGCTGCAAAGCCCCATCCTTTGTCGGCCCGCCCCCCTAGCTAATCCCAACACCCTCCATCCTAACCATAAGCACCTATGAGTAATCGCGGGGGCCTTGGAGGGAGAGATCTTTGCTTAGCGGGAGGACAAGTGCTCCTTCTGCTCCTCTTTCTCCTCCTTCTTCTTCTTCTTTGGGAAAAGGGATTGATTGCGTGCGAACGAGGCCGCGCTCGCTAGGTCTGAGCTGAGCTGCCACTGCCACTGCCAGTACTGGCTGGAGTGGACAGGTTCTGTGGCGAGTACTAGTCCCAACTCCCAAGCAACAAGCGGCAGGCACCGAGCAGCCAGCCAATGTATTCCTCGCACAGGAGCATCAGCAGCAGCGACAAGACGCCGCCGTGCAGGAAGCTTCACAGGCCCAGAATCCCACACTGATGGCTGCACCCTACTCTCCATCTTCATCTCCATCACATCCCACTGCTGCTGCCCTTGTCCTGCTACTGCTGCTGCTTCATGTCGCGCTTCTTGGCAAGTGTGCGGCGGCGGCTAACGTGACGTTCCGGCCGGGGGAGGAGCTCCGGAGGTACAGGCGGGTCCAGGCGCTCCTCACAAGGCTCAACAAGCCGTCTCTCCGGACCATTCAGGCATGTCTCCTCGATCGCCCTACTGCCAGTGTTGCTGCAATTCGGTCTCGGTCGTGGCCGAGAGAGATTAACCGTGGTTCTCGTTGGTTCATCGCAGAGCCCCGACGGCGACCTCATCGACTGCGTACCGGCGCACCTGCAGCCGGCGTTCGACCACCCCAGGCTGCGCGGCCAGAGACCACTGGTAATGCATCCATCTCGTTAGCAGATTGTTAATTTTATTTATTTATTTCCATTTCAAAGCCAAGGGAAAGCCAGCATGCAGATTGATTAGTTAACCAAGTCTTGGGCTCTTGTTCGATTGGTCGTCTTGTCGCAGGGCCCGCCGGTGCGACCGAGTGGACACCACCGCCGCCCCAATCACACGGCGGACGTCGGAGTGCAGCTTTGGGCGGTGTCCGGCGCGTCGTGCCCGGAGGGGTCCGTCCCGGTGAGGAGGATTACGGAGGCCGACGTCCTCCGCGCCAGCTCCGTGAGGAGGTTCGGAAGGGTGCCCACGGCCAGAGTACGGCGTGACACGGTCGCCGGCGGCCACGAGGTCCGTAGTCTACTCTTGTCATGCCATACTACTACAGTACTTAGTAAACGCTCTTATTTTTCTTTCTTCAAGGAGGGAGTACATTGTAAGCACGACCTGAATTCAAGTTACTGTAGCCTGTAAATCTTGTCTTGGTTGCTGAATGAAATTGCCCCACCGCTAAATGATGCCTAAAAAGCAGAGCATCCGAAAAGGTTGGGTAAAAACGTGATATCGAGCAGAGCGGTGGCATGATGCCATCCACTGCGAGGACATAGATTCAGCGCACAGCTTTTAACCTCATGGATTTGACTGGATTTGATTGGTTCGCCGTTGCTTTTACTCCTCCGAGCTAACATCCGCAGAGAGCAATGACCCGGGTGTCGCTTCTTCGTCTGCATTTTGGTTCTCGCCAGGTGCAGATTAATTGATCTGAGCATGTTTTTTTTGACATTAATATAGTGTCAAAAAATGTCCTAGGACGGAGGGAGTAGTAATTAACTGCAGTAGAGCAGCAGGGGTAACATTAACAAGACAGTAACACTAGTAACTCATCAGCGGATGGATGGATGGTTGTTGAAATGGTGTGTGTGTGTGTGTGTGTGTGTATGCAGCACGCGGTGGGGTACGTTGCCGGCGACGAGTACTACGGCGCGCGTGCGAGCATCAACGTGTGGGCGCCCAAGGTGAGCACGCCGACGGAGTTCAGCCTGTCGCAGATCTGGGTTATCGGCGGCACCTTCGGCAACGATCTCAACACCATCGAGGCCGGATGGCAGGTACATTTGTGATTTGAGCATCATCCATTCCCTCTCTGGTCTCTGCTCTCGGTCTCGGATGGCAGGACAACAACAACACCCTATAATTAACAGCCGCTTGCTGTTTTGTGTGACAGGTGAGCCCGCAGCTGTATGGGGACAACTCGCCCAGGTTCTTCACCTACTGGACGGTAAGCCCTTTCTCCTCGATCCATGGATGGATCGATCGTCTGTCTGGTAAAAGAAAAGAAAATAAAAGAAAAGCAAAGAAACGAAAAGAAAAGAAAAGGCTTTGAATTTGCATGGCATGGCATGCAGACGGACGCGTACCAGACGACGGGGTGCTACAACCTGCTGTGCTCAGGGTTCGTCCAGACCAACAGCCGGATCGCCATGGGGGCGGCCATCTCGCCCACCTCCGGCTACAAAGGAGGCCAGTTCGACATCAGCCTCCTGATCTGGAAAGACCCCAACCACGGCAACTGGTGGCTGGAGTTCGGGTCGGGGGAGCTGGTGGGTTACTGGCCTAGTTTCCTGTTCAGCCACCTGGCGTCGCACGCGAGCATGGTGCAGTTCGGCGGCGAGGTGGTGGACACGCGCGCCGAGGGGTCGCACACGGCCACGCAGATGGGGAGCGGGCACTTCCCCGGGGAGGGCTTCGGCCGCTCCTCCTACTTCCGCAACCTGGAGGTGGTGGACTGGGACAACAGCCTCATCCCGCTCACCACCTTCCACGTCACCGCCGACCACCCCAACTGCTACGACATCCAGGGCGGCGTCAACCTCGTCTGGGGGAACTACTTCTACTACGGAGGGCCAGGGAGGAACGTCAGGTGCACCTAGCTAGCTGCTTGCTTGGATAGTCGTAGCCACAACAAATTCATTCTTCTTTCTTTCTTTCTTTCGTTCTTCCTTCCTTCCTGGAACTTGTTCATCTTCTACAGTTGTGCACCTAGCTTAGCTAGCTTGCTCGTCTTCTACAGTTTATTTTCCAACCAAAGGGAGGGTGGGTTCACTACTTGTAAAAGATGGATGGGTCTCCTGACCTCAACAATGTAGTGTAGCTTGGTTTCAAAAACAATGTAGTGTAGCCAACTCAGCACTACTCCAGCAGATACTACATGCATGCATCAATTGTTTATTGCCAAGCCAATCGCTCGTTGTGTCTCTCTCAAACGGTTCTTCACTTACTGGACAGTAGTGCTGGTAGTACATGAATCACGCTTCAACGGCAAGCAACATTTGAAGGAAAGACGCAGATACCACGCCTATCTCCATGGGGAAACAACCCATTGATTGCGCCAGACCATCCACGGAATGGAGCACTAGTGTATTTCTCCGGAAACTCTAGGTAGTAGGGAGTATCGTTTCTTTTGTCCCCCAGGGCCAGGGCCAGGGATTTGTCCCTTCCTTGGCGTTCAAGCTTCCATCCATGTTTCCCTGTAGTAAAGCACAAGCATCTACTGATTCACACCCATTTTTTCCAGCCTATCACCTGGACCACACGTCCCGTTCGAATTCGATACCTCCTTCATGTTTAACCGAAAATAGTACTCCCTCAATTCCCTTATACAAAGCCACTATCAAAAATACATTTTACATCAATACAGGGCCACTAACAGTAATCAAGGCAAAAATTAATGATGTTTCCTCGTACTAGCAACTTTTTAATATTTACATGCATGTAGTCATAATGACACTCAGCCATTTCCTTCTCATTCATTCGTTGAATACTTGTGGTGTATTAATGATTTCGGTTAACGAAAAGAAAAGTTAACTTGCAAAGGAGTTATTATATTTTATCTTGATACATGTAATATGAGTCTGTGGCCTTGTATAAGGGAATGGAAGGAGTACTGTAAAAAATGTCATAAGCCCGATTTGCCAACATCAGAGCCCTGCCAAGATGTGAGAGCCAATTGCCAAGATGTGAGAGCCAATTACAATCTGTGATGTGTGCTTCTTTCGCATGGGGAGCGCTTCATGTCTATGCTAATGGTGGTGTCAGAACGGTGCTGCGTACATAATGGACTTTTTTCTATAAAGAACGCTTTTATTAATTTAAAATGTAACATCAAACGGATACAAAGTATAATGGGTAACTCCTGGCCTCTGCATGACTAAAATGCACATAGCTAATCACGAACGGTCTAACACAAGAAAGAAAAAAAAACCAATATATTGGCACCAATAAAGTCGTAAAAGACCAACACTACGCATATATCTAAGGAGGTGGTGGACCGATCCGGAGATTATGCTGCCATCCATGTTGGCTGAAAACCTCCCTGGACACCCATTTTAGCCGCATACAAACCACCTTAAACAATGTTGGTACTCCCTTCAATGTAGTATAGACCACGTACGAAGGTAGTGTGTACAACGAAAAATTATCTGCAAAGGAGCAGAGTTTTTTCCATTAAAAAAAAACAAATTATCTCTACATAGCCACAACGACCGTAACAAGGCACACACTCCCACTCTTATTAGCAACCAATGACCAAAAATATTGGCAACACTTGTGGGCAGATACAAATTGTACGCTATTTGGATGACTCGTCATGTAGAACGCGCAAACTTGCGCTCAAAAAAGTGGTGTTTGATTGTTTTGTCGTGAGTACAAAAACTACACGTTTTGCTTCCTTGCAGGTTGCGACGGGCAACGTTGTCTTTCGTTAGCATAACTCCCCGCCGAAGATACCACATGGAAATTTTAAGTTTTAGTGAAATCTTGGGCTTTCATATCTTCATGTTATTATTCAATGGGACCTCTGACTGCATGAGCGCCTGATACATAGAGTCGACCGTGAAGGACCAAAAGAATCTGGATATGAAATAATCCAGCCTTTGCAAGACTCCTTCAGGGACTTGGACAAAGGAAAGCATATAGAGAACCATATTTGTGATGACAAAATTTATGAAGACCAGTCATCCTCCAAAGGAGAGTAACTTGCCTTGCCAGCTGCTCAACTGTTTCTCTAAGTGTTCCTCTACATGTTTCCACTCCGCGTTACTGAGAAGCCAATAATGAACCGAGATTCTCGAATATTTAATAGGGACCTAGCCTTGTGCAGAACCAAACATGTCAGCATAGCCAGCCGCTACCTCACTGGCTTTCCTAAAACAGTACATAATGGACCTGTTACGAAATACACGGATAAGTAAAGCCAAACTGACTAATTCATCCAACAAACAAACAGTGACATAGAATTTTACGGACTTAAGCCAAGTACAACCAATTTAGATAGCAAGGTACGCAGGCACACAGGCCAACAAAACATGGAGCCTGAAAGCTATCAAATAAAATTACGCTCCGCAGGGCGTCAACATCGAACGAGCAAGACACAAGGCGATGGCAGAGGAGATCTTGGCAATTATTGAAGCGATGACATCATCATTCACGACTGTATCGAGAGGCTTCCACTGATGTAATAAGGCAACCATTTCAAAGAGACAATCAACCATGTTTAATAGTAAACTTATTCCTACTCGTGCAAAAGCACCAAGCAAAGGTTGCAAATGCCATCCAGTAAGCACGAATAAACTAGCCTGAATGATCCGAAAGATATTGCTAAAAGCTCAGCAACACAAGTCGGGTTCCAGTTAGTGTTCAGGCATGATTGAACCCAGCTCCAGCCCAAGAAGGCTTAGTCACAATTAAACAAGACGTGTTCAGTATTTTCAGAATCTTCACAAAGAGATCAGCCAATAGTTGTCGTGATATTTCTCTTAATAATTTGATCGCTGGCCCGCCAAAGAAAGATTTTCATCTTAAGGGGAATTCGTGCTCGCCAGATTTCCTTGAATCATTCATCACGCGGTCCAGAGATAAGATCAGCACAAAGGGATTTAACAGAGAACTTTCCCAAGTGGGAATGAGGTCAAATGAGTTGATTCAGAGTCTCCAAGAGCACCGGCAAAGGGGTAGTCAACCTCCGCTAGTTGGCCAACTCTTAGGGGACAGAACCAGGCGCAACCCCAGGTCCCGATTATTTGTAGCTAGCTCCGAAATGGAGATAACTAGTTAGAAATATAAGAAAACAGAGTAGGAAAAAGGTGGCAATGGGGGGCCCTCCCCATGCCACAAATCCAGCCAAAAATGAGTAGACTTGTCACAGCAAACCACAAACATAAGGAGGCCACAAAATTCATCTCGCACCTTGATTATATATTTTCAAAATTGCGAGCCATTGCGAGCATTAGAATAGAACGATCATGAGTTCCGAAAATATTTAGATTTCAGAATTTGGATCCAAAGGTAGTTCGCCGGTCCATTATAATTACGCCGGCACCATGTCATGATCATGCTTTTTTTCATTACAACAGTGTTATTAATCCCCAGCTCCCAATTCTCTTGGTCTGCCCATCAATTTTCATTTAACCATCTGGTATTTCTTCTTGTTACCAGAGGAGTTCCAATAAAAAGCGTTGTAATCCTTGTTGAAACTGTCATGATTGCTATCAAATAGGTGATAAAACCCCATGATGATAGTAGGAAAGCTAGATAAACAAGAGTTGATCAAAATCACCTTTCTTCTCAAGGATTGGTTGCGCCCTCTCCAGGGTGTATCACACGAGCCCACTTTATGCTCCGTAGGTCAAAATTTGGTAGCCAAAAGTTTTAACGGAGAAAAAAGAACCCCTAGGAAGTAGTAGGAAACGAACTAGCTTGTAGTTCTGAAGGTTAGCTATTCAAATCTTCTCTTGGTGAGGGCATCCCAACACAAACATTTTGCTCTTACTAAGGTTAATTTGAGGCCAAAAATGATTTGAGACACAAGAGGATGAATTTGAGGTTGGCAAGCAGGAGATCATTTTTGCCAACTGGGATAATCGTGTTATCAGCATACTGAAGATGTGTGACACTACTACAAAAAAATACACTTCCGTGATGATACGTGTTTGTCACAGTAGGTCATGTTTTTTGTCATGCATGTATATCCATGACAATTTGATGATAGAATCAAGATAGTCATACCTGTGCCGTCGTAGAAGTGTTCCTTGACATTACCAAAATTATCCTCACGGAATTGTCCACTTCCATGACGATAAATCGCGCGTCATAGAAGTGCTTTCTTCAAGGGTGACGACACGTGGCATCCACCGTAATGGGTCGCCGTTAAGCTATCGGGTCCGGTTTTGGATCCGATAACCCGTAAAACGGTCTCTTTGCAAATAGTCCATTTTACGGCCTGGTAACTCATGGCCCGTTAGGGCCTACCCGAAATCGGCCCAACAACGTCATGTGGCCCGTCGAATATAACACCAACCCGTTTCACTTTCGGCCCATGTATGGCTGTCACGCCCAAGATGCGACCCTATCCTAAAGGAACTCGAAGGTCCCACCAAGGATAGAAGCGCATCTTGAAGACACTTTTGCAAGGTGGATATCATTACATCAACATTACATAATAGATGGGGATACATACATAAGGCACAAATGCCACAAGAATACATCAACATCATATACAAGATCAACATCCGACTACGATGAAACATAAGCGAAGCTCAAACGACATCCACCACCGCTAGCCCAGTGCCGACACCGAACCTATCCCCGATCAAGAAGAAGCGGAAGAAGAACTCCAATACAAGCAAACATCGCTCTCACGCCATGATCATCGCAAACCTACACCGCAATGTTGGTGTAGTAATCAGGAGCCACGAGGACTCAGCAATCCCATTACCATGGGTATCAAGACTAGCAAAGCTTAAAGGGTAAGGAAGGGGTAAAGTGGTGAGGTTGCAGCAGCGGCTAAGCATATATGGTGGCTAAAATACGCAAATGAGAGCGAGAAGAGAAACAAAGGAACGGTCATGAAGCTAGCAATGATCAAGAAGTGATCCTGAACTCCTACTTACGTCAAACATAACCCAGAAACCGTGTTCTCCTCTCGATCAACCCCGAAAAGTGACACTCACGGTTACACACACGGTTGGTGTATTTTAGAAGAGTTTACTTCAAGTTTACTACAACCGGATATCAACAAATTCCCATCTGCCACATAACCGCGGGCACGGCTTTCGAAAGTTCAAACCATGCAGGGGTGTCCCAACTTAGCCCATTATAAGCTCTCGCGATCAACGAAGGATATTCCTTCTCCCCGGGAAGACCCGATCAGTCTCGGAATCCCGGCTACAAGACATTTCGACAGCAATAAAACAAGACCAGCAAGACCGCCCGATGCGCCGACAATCCTGATAGGAGCTGCACATATCTCGTCCTTAGGGCAACACCGGATGAGACTAGCTACGAGTAAAACCAGCCCTCAGGTTGCCTCAAGGTGGCCCCGCAGGCAGCTCGGTTCGGACCAGCACTTAGAGAAGCAATCGGCGGGGGCTAAATAAAGATGACCTCGAGAGAGCGACTCCCAAGGGAAAAGTAGGTGGTGGTGAGGCAAATGGTAAAACCAAGGTTAGGCCTTCTTTGGAGGAGTCTTATTCAAAGCGAACTGTCAAGGGGTCCCATAAATCACCCAATCGCGTTAGGGACGCAAAATCCGGGAACATAATACCGATATGACGGAAACTAGGGCGGCAAGAGTGGAACAAAACACCAGGCATAAGGCCGAGCCTTCCACCCTTTACCAAGTATATAGATGCATTAATAATATAAGAGATATTGTGATATCCCAACCAAAATCCTGTCCACCATGGAGCAATCTTCAACTTCACCTGCAACTAGCAACGCTATAAGAGGGCTGAGCAAAGCGGTAACATAGTCAAGCAACGGTTTGCTAGGAAGGGTGCAAAGGTTAGAGGCTGACATGGCAAATTGGGAGGCTTGAGCAGCAAGTGATAGGTAGCGCAGCATAGCAAAAGAACGAAGCAACTAGCATAGCAATGATAGTAATGAGATCCAGGGTAGCGGTCATCTTGCCTGAAATCCCGCAAGGAAGAAGAACGAGCCCATGAATAAGATGAAGCCATGAAGACGAACCAAGCGTAGACGAACGAATCCTCACGATCGCAACGAAACGGGAACTATCGAGAAGAAGCACTCAACAAAGTAAACACACCACACATGAACAAGGCATGATGCACAACAAGCATGATGCATGACACGGCTACATGAAGCTACTCATGGCAAGGGATGATGCAAACAAGAGCAACACATCAAGGCAAGTTTAAATGAGGCCGGAAACAACATATAACAATTCCGGTAAGTCCTCATATGCAAATTTCAAAATTGGTCCAGATCTGAATAAACCTTAAGTTCAAGTTGGTAAACAGCAAGTTAAGATGCACCAAGATGATCTACATGAAATTCTAGTCAAGTTACATATAAAGTTCATTTAATTCGGAGCTACGGCCTAGAAGATATGAGCAAAACAAGTTAAACATGGCATTGATGCACAATGCATACAAACATCAAGCAAACACCTCAAAACATGGATGCAACATGATAATATGAAGCTACATGCAAAATCAAGCAAGTTTCATATAGAGCACACTCAAAACGGAGCAACGGATCAACACATACACACAATACAAGTTTAAAGGACAAGCTGTCCAAAACAGCAACTAGGCATATGGCAAGCACCAAAACACTATGCTACAGCATCTCAACGTAATAACAAAAGGCATGGGCATGAAGTACAGGTAAAACATGAACACTGAGCTATCTCCAGAAATCACTAGAACATGCTCAAAACACACATGGCAAGATTGCAAATACTAACAGTTTCAGACTTTAGCAGAAATAACATCAGGTTGCAATGTTTAGAGCTATCAAACAACATGTTACAAGAACTTATAATGGCAAACAAAGGCATGGCATGAATCTACTAATTGCATAGATCAAAAGTCCTTTACTGACCATAAGCCAAAAAGGATCAGAAAATAAGATGGCACCCATGTAAACATGGCAAATGATATGACAGCTTCATACATGGCAGGAACAACAATAAGTAGACATGTTGGTGAGCTTGAACCACTCACCACAGAGCAATACATGGCATTACAAGGTAACTAACAGTAAGAAGGAATGTTTATGAAGCTAAGAATGGCAAAAGCAAGTTCATAGAGTACATGGATCACTAGCAAAGCTGATGGCAAAACTGAACTTAATGTTAACAGGCTGACAGCAACATTATTTAGCAACTTGAGAGCAAGATTACAACAAGTTACAGCAGACTTTAAATGCAACAAAGGGCATGGATGGATAGAGCAAGACATTTATAACAAAACATCCTTAGTGAACATCTCCAGATTATGCATATAACGACTTGTATAAGCAGATTAATATGATAAACAAGGAAAATAATCTTGAACAAACCACCGTAAGAATTTGGAAATGACTGATGAAAGAGAATGAATCACCGGGAAGAATTAGAAGAACCAATAAGCTAGAGGGGATTTAGATGCAAAAGAACAAAGAGATCATGAGCTGATTAAAGAACACTTGAACGAGGCACCAGGATAAATAGAGAACGATAACTGGAATGATGGCCTCCGTGAAAAGAAATGGAAAAACAACTCGACATACTCCGGATGGGTAAGAAAGAATATCGACAAACGGAATAATTCGAGAGGATAGCATGAAGCTAGAACCACGAATCTTCGGAGAACGGGCAAGATTTAGAGGAAAATTCTCTTCAATCTTCAAATGATGAGGAGAAACACCACCAAAATTAATGAGATACTCCGGAAGAAAGAAAAACAGAGAGGTTGAGCCAACAATGAAATGATTTGAAATTGATCTTGGAAAAAGCATGTGACTGATGGAATCCATTCTTACGTCACACTTGAAAAGAATTGGGAATAGCTCCGGGGAAATTAAAAGAGTCAGGTAAGATCCTGGGAAAGACCTGTGGGTTAGGGCCCACTAAAAGAAAACACCGTTGGAAAGGGATGTTGAGCGAGATAGATGATGCAATCAAAGAACTGAAATATTTGACCGACGTGACAACCTCGAATTAATTGGAACACGCATTTAATCTCCCGAGATGTCTTCGAACTCCGAATGATTGAATGGCGAGAGGCAAATGAGCAAGGAGAACACTTGATCCAAGGAAAGAATATGATCAACACGAAAAACTTGAATTGAGTGCACCGAAAAGAAAGGGATGAAGAATGACGAACAAGACGAGAATTCACCGTTGAAATAATTGAGGAAGATCAAGAGGCTCCACACGAATGGAATTGATGGTCGGAAGAAACTCGAACTCCGGGAATAATAGGGTGGAGGGCGGAAAACAAAGACAACTTGGAAGGGGAAACCGGCGAATATCTTGAAGAGAAAACACCAGTTGAAATCATTGAGGAAAGAAAGCAAAGACTTCGCATACAGTAGGATGGATACTCAATTACGGACTCCGGTTCCGAGAGGAAGAAGGGAGGGCGGTGGAAAAACAAGGACAACTTCGGACAAGGAAAAACAACGACGTCGGAGGAAGAACTGAGGATTGAACTTGGCAAAGATGAAGATGGTCGAGTCGACTTGACGAGAAATGCACCGGACAAAAGAGGATGGACAACTCACGACACTAACCACGTGATCCTAAAGAAAAATTTGAACGGGAAGAGGAGTAATTCAAAACACCTACGTCAAGATTCCTCACCAGAGCGATTTAAGGGCTGAGGAGTAAAAGAATTCCTACTCTCGATATAACTAGACTCCAAAAACAGTTTTCTTCTAGACTCGACAACGGCCAAACTACACGATCAATCAAGGGGGCTCCTAGGGTCGGTCGAGGCTCTGATACCAACTTATAATGGCAAACAAAGGCATGGCACGAATCTACTAATTGCATAGATCAAAAGTCCTTTACTGACCATAAGCCAAAAAGGATCAGAAAATAAGATGGCACCCATGTAAACATGGCAAATGATATGACAGCTTCATACATGGCAGGAACAACAATAAGTAGACATGTTGGTGAGCTTGAACCACTCACCACAGAGCAATACATGGCATTACAAGGTAACCAACAGTAAGAAGGAATGTTTATGAAGCTAAGCATGGAAAAAGCAAGTTCATAGAGTACATGGATCACTAGCAAAGCTCATGGCAAAACTGAACTTAATGTTAACAGGCTGACAACAACATTATTTAGCAACTTGAGAGCAAGATTACAACAAGTTACAACAGACTTTAAATGCAAAAAAGGGCATGGATGGATAGAGCAAGACATGTGTAACAAAACATCCTTAGTGAGCATCTCCAGATTATGCATATAATGACTTGTAGAAGCAGGTTAACATAGCATCATGATATAGCAGATTCAGACATGCAAAACAGCAACAGCAAGTACCCTACTTAACAAGCTTGATGCACTCACTACAGAAATCACAAAAATACATGGATAGCACCCCTGTAAAGATGGCATGATGTAGTTCAAAACACATGTAGAGCTCATGCTCATAGGATGCACACATCAAACATGGCAAAAATGACAAATCATCAAGTTATAACAGTTTCAGCAGGTTAACATCATATAGCACTCTTGCAACGAAGATTCAGGCATCAAGATGGACTCAAATGAACATGATGCAATGGAATGAAATGAAGTACTCGTCGAGGCGAACAATTTGACATATTACACGCACAAAACGGAGCAGTATGCATGGAGTTATGATGCAATGAACATGGCATGATAATGCTGCAGATCTCAGGGACTTAGTGGAATTTTACCCTCCGAAAAGTCAATGGGACGAAGACGTGTGGGACGAGGAGATCCGGGACGCAGCAGGGTTGTTTGGTTCGTTGGAGTGGTGGATCTGGTCCCGATCCGCGGGTCGCCGGAGGAGTTCGCTGGAGACGTCGCCGGAGCGCGGGGAGCTCGCCGGAGAGGTCGGGGAAGGATGGATCCGGGCGCGGGCTCCCCGGATCTGGCCGGACTCCGGCGCGGGAAGGTGAAGCTTGCGGCGGGCGAGGTCGCCGCGGGCGGACGCGAGGGGCGGCGCGGCGCGACGGCTTCGCGATGACGGGCGGCGAAGCCCGGCGACAGGCGGCGGAGGAGGCTTTCGCGCGCACGTGGCGGAGGCGGCGGCCACGGCGAAGCGCAGAGGCAGCGGAGTTCGCGCGGGCGAGGCGCAAGGCGGTGGCGGCGGCGGCGGCGGAGGACGGCTGGCGCGACCGATTGCCCCGGCGGGCCGGATCTGGCCCGGTGTCCGGGCGGGCGCCGCTGGGACGCGTGGCGCCTCCGGTTGGCTGAGGCGGCGGGGCGGTGATGTGGCGGCGCCTGATTGGCCGAAGTGATGTGGCGGCAGCGGTGGACATGTCCGGCGTGACTCGGACGCGTCCGGCGGCGCGAGGGGAAGGATTTTTAGGGTTTGGACTGCGGAAATCTCGGGGGAGGCCACATATTTATAGGTAGAGGGAGCTAGGAGAGTCCAAATGGAGAGCGGTTTTCGCCCACACGATCGTGATCGAACGACCGAGGGCATGGAGGGGAGTTTGCTGGGTTTTGGGCCACTTTGGAGGGGTGTTGGGCTGCAAAGAGAAGGAGGCTTTCGCGGTTACCCGGTTAACCGATGGGGTATCAAACGACCTCCAAATGACCCAAAACTTGACAAAGCGGTTCTACGGTGCTATACCAAGGCCGCTTGACAAACCTCGGTCCATTCCAAACCATTTAACACCCGCTTTACGAAAAGAGACAAGAGGGGGCACCGGGTGACATATGAGTGCCGGATTGGAAAACGGACAACGGGGAAAATGCTCGGATGCATGAGACGAACATGTATGCAAATGCGATGCACATGATGACATGATATGAAAAGCAGATGATGACATGGCAAAGTGCAACATGCAAGCACATGACATGGCAACGACGGCGAATAACTGACGGACACCTGGCGCATCGAATCCGGGGCGTTACAATGGCCCATGATGTTTTTCGGCCCATATGAGGCCTTCGTATCTTTAGGCCCTTTAGAGGCCCACGGTGACTCTAGCCCATAATGAACAGTAAATTTCTTTGTACCCATTAACAGCCCATGATTCACATGGGCCGTTTCCATCCCATGTTAGCTTTCGGCCTACTGACGGACCATACGTTCTTGGGCTCCTTTCCGGCCCTCAATTATGTGACGCCCGGATAATTAAGCTACAGTAAACCTCTACTAATGATGCCACGTCACCTCGATTACTGTTACTAACCTCGCGTTAGTTCGAAACCGATTCGAATTCAATTTCAAAATCAAGCAAACAATAAAAGTTTTCAAATATTAAAACTAAAATGTTCGGAGTGAGCCAAATAATGCATAGGTAATTATGGCGGAGAAACCACACTTTTATATAATGTCTAAATACTCTAAAATGATTTAAACCGTAGCAAAAACAATTATATAAATGCCTTTGGTATTTTAAAAATTGCTAAACTATTTTAATTTGGGGTAAAACTTTTTATGACAGCGGGTTATTCTGGAACATTATTTTAGGGGCTATTGTTATATTTTACTGAACTAAAATTAATGTGTAAGAAAAAGAAAAAACTAAAACTAACAAAAAAATAAAAATAAAAGGGAACCTCCCTTCCCAACGGCCCACTGGCCCAGCTAGCCGGCCAGCCCACCTGGCCCATCCGGCCTCACCCCACTCCCCTTAACCCCCTAGTCCTGAAACCCTAGCGCCTCACTCCCCCACTCCCCCCACGACGCCCCCTTCCCCCCTCCCGATCCAGATTGGATCGGGACCGATCCCATCGACCCCCCCGGACGCCATCGCCGGAGCTGCCGCGGCGCTGCACCTCGTCACCGCGTCGCCGGACCTCGCCATCATCGCGCCACCACGCCCTGGAGCAGCCCCGACGCCGTCTCGTCGCCTCCCCGACCCCGCCGCCGCCGCCCGGATTGCCACCTCACCGGACTGCCTCCCCGCCCCCTCACGCTGCCGCCTCCTCCCCTGCGCCGGCCGTCCCCGTCCTCCTCCCCAAAGGCTCCATCGAGCCCCGCCGCCCGTTCCCCTGCAACCCGGTGAGGCCATCGGCCTCCGCCTTCCCTCCTCATCTTCCCCTCTCGCGCGTGCACACTCGCCGACTGGCCCTAAACGTGTTTCACGCGCGGCGCATGTCTTTGACCACCGCCCCGTATGCGCGCTAACCGCACTCACCGCATCCTTGCCTCGCACGGCTCGCCTCCTCACGCGCCCTCGGCCGCGCTGCCCTGCTGTCGTGCGGCCGCGGCTCCCTCCCCATCCGTCACCGCGTCGCCCCTCACCGCACTCATCAGAGCCCCCTACGGCCTCTGCGCCGCCTCGTGACCGCGCTCCCTTTCGGTCCTTGGCCTCGCCCGGCCCCATCTGGGCTGCTGCTCCGCCGGTGGCGCGACCACCGCGGCCCGGCGCTGAACCCCGTAGCTCGCACCATTCGGACAGCGCCCAACGTCCGGCGCCCACGATCCAACGGATCCGTGCCCGCATCCCCCTGTGCCTGCTACGCCCCTGGACCTATAAAGATGGGGCCCACGCCCTTAGAACGTTTATAAAAACAGAGAATAAAAATAACAATTAAGAAAATAAATAAATAATTAATTAACTTAATTAATCCTGATTAGATTAACCTAATCACTTAGGTTAGTTAATTAATCTGTTAGGTTAGTTAACAGTCAATGACATGCGGGACCCTCAGGTCAGTTTGACCCAGTCAACGCCATGTTGACTGCTGACGTCATGATGACGTCAGCCTACACTATTCTGGATAATGTTGATGTAAATTAATTAAATAAATTCTAAAAATGATTAAATCTTTTAGAACGACGAGACGAATCCGAATACGTAGCCCGTTCGTCCGCCACACATCCCTAGCATAGCGAACACGCAACTTTCCCCCTCCGGTTCATCTGTCCGAAAACGCGAAACACCGGGGATACTTTCCCGGATGTTTTCCCCCTTCGCCGGTATCACCTATCCCTGCGTTAGATCACCCCTGGCACCGCGTATTGCCTTGTTATATTTTTGTGATGCCTTGTTTGCTCCGTATTTACTGTTTCTTCCCCCTCTTCTTCTCCGGTAGACCCCGAGTCTGGTGTTGATGCGATTGAGTACGACTACGTCACCGACGACCCCTCCTTCTTGCTAGAGCAATCAGGCAAGCCCCCCCTTGATCACCAGATATCACCTATTCTTCTCTATACTGCTTGCGTTAGAGTAGTTGTGACGCCCGGATAATTAAGCTACAGTGATACTCTGCTAATGATCCACGTCACCTCCGTTACTGTAGCTAACCTATCGTTAGATTAAAACCGGTCCAAAATTCAAATTCCAAATTTGGTAAATAATAAAAGTTTTCAAACATTAAAACAAAAATGTTCGATTTGTACTAAATATTACATAGATAATTATGGTGAAGAAGACACAGTTTTATATAATGCTTAAATGCAAAGAATTAAATAAAACAGAAAAGGAAAATGAATAAAGGAAAATAAAATACAAAGGGAAAAACAAAACTAACAAACAAGAAAAATAGAAAAGAACCCCCCCCCCCCCCACTAGGCTCCGGCCCAGCTGCCGGCCGGCCCAACCGGCCACTCCCCCCACTCCCCATAACCCCCCACTCCCCCTTGTCCAACCCACCGACACCCCACTCCCCCCCCCACCAAAATATCTCCCCTCTCTCCCCGATTGATCGGGATCGAGAGGAGGAGACCGCCGCACGCCGCCTGCCGCTTTGCCCCCAGCCGCCTCCGTCCTCCTCCATGGCGTCACCTGCACGGTGCCGCCCCACCACCTCTACCTCGCCGTAGCCGCTTCCCCGCCGGACCGCCCCGTCTCCCCCGCCTCTGTTTCGCCCAGCGCCGCCGGACGTCCTCCCCGACCTCCTCTCCGCGGGTCTCCACCACGCCATCACCGGGCTCCGCCCGCGATCGTCGCGCCTTGGCTCCGTCCCGGTGCTCCTGCGTCCGCTGGCCTGTGCCTCTCCCTATGTCGCACCCACGCGCCACCCATGCTTGCGTCCGCCGCACCCGCTCAACTGGCCGTTCCAGCCTTTGTCGCCGCCTAGTACTGCTGCCACCGCTGCCTCTGCGTCGTTGCTGCCGCCTACTTGTAGCCACGGGTGTGCGCTGCTGCTACCTGCAGCTGATCGGCTCACCAGAGCAGCGGCTACCAAACGCACACACTCGCGCGCCTAACCGGTGCTGAAGTTGGCCGGACGGCCGATTCCGCCGGTTCTTTCTCCGGGACGCGTGCGTTGGTCAGTTGACCATCGGCTGGCCCATTGACTCGTGGGTCCGGCCACGCTAATTAGCATGCCTAATTTAGGATTAGATTAACCTAATGATTCTATGATAGGTGGGGCCCAGCCCCTGAGAACGTTTGAAAAAATAATAAAATTTTTATTTAATAAAATTAATAATTAATTAATTAAATAATTAATTAGTGAATTAATTAAGTTAATTAATCCTGTTTAATTAATCTAATTAACTAGTTAGTTTAATTAAATAGTAATTAGTTTTACTAAACCCTAATTAGCCTAAAATAGAGTATGACAGGTGGGTCCCGCCGGACCCACACGTCAATTTTACTAGTCAACACCTCTGTTGACTGCTGACGTCATGATGACATCAGCGTGCACTATTCTGGATAATGTTGAATTAAAATAATTGAATAAATTCTAAAAATGATTAAATCTTTGAAAATTAATATAAAATAAACCGTAGCTCGGATGGAAAAACTTTGTACATGAAAGTTACTCAGAACGACGAGATGAATCCGGATACGCAGTCCGTTCGTCCACCACGCATACCTAGTATAGCGAACACGCAACTTTTCCCCTCCGATTCATCTGTCCGAAAACACAAAACACCGGGGATATTTTCCCGGATGTTTCCCCCCTTCACCGGTATCCCCTCATACCGCGTTAGAACACGTCTAGCTCGCTTTTGTTGTCTGTTATGCACTTGCTTGCTATGTATTTCTTGTTTCTCCCCCTCTTCTCTTGGTGAGACCCATGGCGATCTTGATGCCTCGTGGTCGACTACGTCACCGACGACCCCTCCTTCTTGGAAAAGCAATCAGGCAAGCCCGCCCTTGATCACCAGATATCGCCTATTCTACTCTCTACTTCTTGCATTAGAGTAGTGTAGCATGTTACTGCCTTCCGTTATTCCTATCCTGATGCATAGCCTGTCCTTGCTACTACTGTTGTTACCTTTACCTGCAATCCTACATGCTTAGTATAGGGTGTTAGTATTCCATCTGTGGCCCTACATTCTTGTCCGTCTGGCATGCTGTACTATCGGGCCGTGATCAATCGGGAGGTGATCACAGGTATATACTTCTACATAATATATATGATACCTGTGGTGACTAAAGACGGGTCGACTCGTAGGAGCACCCGCGAGTGGATCTTTGTGGCGGAGCGACAGGGCAGGTTGAGACCGCCTAGGTGGGAGGTGGGCCTAGCCCTGGTCGGTGTCCGCGGTTACATCATTAACACGCTTAACGAGATCTTGGTATTTGATCTGAGTCTGGCAATTTGGTCTATACGCACTAACCAGCTACGCGGGAATAGTTATGGGCACTCGACGTCGTGGTATCAGCCGAAGCTCTTTTGACGTCGGCGCCCGCGGCCTTGTGACGGATTGGACTGAACGCTGCTAGGCTAGGGACTTCGGCCGCCCGCCGCAACATGCAGGTGTGCAATGGGCGATGGGCCCAGACCCCTGCGACATAGGATTTATACCGGCGGGCTGACTCTCTGTTGAGCCTAGGTGGGGCTGCGACGTGTTGATCTTCCGCGACCGGGCATGACCCAGAAAAGTGTGTCCGGCCAAATGGGATCGAGCGTGTTGGGTTATGTGGTGCACCCCTGCAGGGAAGTTTATCTATTGAATAGCCGTGATCTTGATAGCAGGACGACTTAGAGTTGTACCTTGACCTTATGACAACTAGAACCGGATACTTAACAAAACACACCCTTCCAAGTGCCAGATATAACCCGGTGATTGCTCTCTAACAGGGCGACCAGGAGGGGATCACCGGGTAGGAGTATGCTATCGATGCTACTTGGAGGACTTGATCTACTCTCTTCTACATCTTTGCAAGACGGAGGCTGCGAGCGTAGTCTTTGACAGATTAGTTATCCCCTCTTATTACGGCATTCTGCGATTCGGTCATCGATATGGCCCGTTACACATATACCCATGCATATATAGTGTAGCTCCTTGTTTGCAGTACTTTGGATGAGTACTCACGGTTGCTTTCTCCCCCTTTCCCCTTTCCCTTCTACCGGTTATCGCAACCAGATGCGGAGCCAGCGCGGACGCCACCGTCGGCGGCGACTCCTACTACATCGGAGGTGCCTTCTACTACGTTCAGGCGGCGATGGCGACCGGGGAGTAGTTTAGGAGGATCCCGTGCGGGAGGCTTGCGCCTCTTCGATCTGTATCCCGGTTTGTGCTAGCCATCTTATGGCATCTTGTTTAACTTATGTCCGTACTCAGATATTGTTGCTTCTGGCGACTTCGTCTATGATCGAGCACTTGTATTTGAGCCCTCGAGGCCCTGGCTTGTATTATGATGCTTGTATGACTTATTTTATTTTTAGAGTTGTGTTGTGATATCTTCCGTGAGTCCACGATCTTGATCGTACACGTTTGCGTGTATGATTAGTGTATGATTGAATCGGGGGCGTCACAAGTTGGTATCAGAGCCGACTGCCTGTAGGACTCCCCCTTCCACACTCCTTGGCCGAAGTCGAGTCTAGACATCGCAAAAACTTATACTAGCATGGCTGTGTGTCTTATGGGCCCACGTCGCCATTGGGTGGTATTAGGATCTTTTACTCCTCGTCTATATTCTGGGACTCTGATTTCTCTTTTGTTCGGGTTAAATGAATTTTGCTAACTCTAACATTAGGATCTCGTGATCATTTCCACCCGGAGAGCCCCTTATTACCGATGACCGCCTACTGCACTAGAGGATTTAGAGGATACTCTCTGATTTTCTCTCGAGACTTTGTGCCCGTTGCCTTTTCAATTCCCTACCATCGAAATATCCCTATGGATAAATACATGCACTTGTCATTCCTACTTTTATTCCCAGTTGATCTTGTTATTACAAGATACCCGAAATTCTCTCTATTGATCCGAGAATATCTTGTGCCTACTGCCTTGCAGTTCTTTGCCACATGAATACCCCTACAAATAAATCCTCGCACTTATCGAGTATCTGCTCATTCCCAGTTGTTCATGTGTTTCACAAAAGTCTTCGAAATACCATTCGATCTTCTGAAAATCCTCAGCAACCTATTGCTCTGGAATTTCTTGTTTGCTTCCATTATGATTAATCCCATAAGTCTGGTAATTGGCATCCTTTGTCATTATCATTTGATTCCGTTGATTCAATATGTTCCGAATGCTTGCAATCCTCAGTCAGATCCTAGAATTCATCCTTCCGGCTCAGACACCATTTTTAAACATGAGCTGGGTCTCGACCATTCAAGTTGTCGTCAATTGTAACCCCCTATGTCTATTCGGCTATCCATCTTTGATCAGAGCGTCTGCTTCTGATCCTTCGTTTTGGAAATCATAATTCCTTTGTTATCTAAGCATCGAATTATTCCGATGTTCTATAATCCGATGCATTTGCATTCTTTCTTCCTCTGATTGAGTACCGATACTCACATCAGCCCCGTTGTGGACCGCCATACCCATTGCCGGGTTATTATCCGACAGTGTCCTTCACAACCAAGATTCTTATGAGTTCTTACCCGATACATAATGCCTTTGGTAAATTGTATCCTCTACTTTTGTCAACCATGCTCTACTTTGAGCTTGTGTTATTTACTCCTGAAGTTCATGGTATATGTTCTAAGAAGCCCCGATGGGTTGAACCTATGCCTTCCTTAATCTGCGTGAACTCGAAAGTTTTCACGGGTTATACTCCTCTGGTAATTCACCAGGTAGGTTTTGACACTGAAATCATTTTCATCTAGAGCAGTGAATGAAAGGTTATGCATTGAAGAAGTGGGAGTCGGCCTTGAACTTTCTGTTCATGCCCATGGACACGATGTAGATCTTATCATTAAAGCTTCTCTTAAATTAATTATTCCCTTGGTATAAGTTCTTATATCTGGGATCCGGCCTTTTGCAATCGTGGTTCCGACCATTTTCGAGTTTGTGTCGTACCCATGGTTGCAATAACCTTTCGCTTCATAATTCGTTTGACTTGATGTCATCGCCGATCAATTACATCTTCATGAAATCACTCGACAAATGTGTCGTGATAATCATCAGCATTCTGAGATCTTCCAGGATATCAATTGAATTCATGATGAGAAATACCATCCTTGCCCTCGACGAATTGTGTTATCATCGACCACTTTATTGCCTTACGTTCAACACAAAATTGTTCGTGTTTGGTGTTATACCTTGAGTTCACTACTATCCAACATTTGTTCTTCTTTACCTTGGAGTATTAACATCTGTTATGTCAAGAATGTCGTGAGAATTTCTCCTCCTCTTGAAAATTCTTGATATATTATTACTTCTCGCCATCTCCGTTCATTCCTTGGTCCCTCCCTGTTGTTTCTAACCGGAATACCGACAACTGGACTATGATGTGTGAATTCAAAACTTCTAGCAACCCTATTGTTTGAAGTTAATGGTCGGTATTTCATTCTTAGACCATTGCTTATCGAATCACCATTCTAACATTGATCATGCTACCTAAGTCTGTATTTCGGGTGCACCTTTCAACCAAAGTTTAACTAGGTATGTTTTCCTCGAGCATACCTCATTATATCATTTGATCTGACAATTGTTATCTCTTTGTTCACATGATTGTGGAAATCCATCTTTTGGAAATCTCGATGAATTGTCGTTTAGTTCATCAGCCACCCCCTCATCCTCTCCTTGGTTTAATGATGAACTCTTGCTTCGGAACTCGCTTCCATAGTTCGTTGCCCGAGAATTTTACAATGTCATCTCGACAATTTGTGTAGAACCTTTTCTTCTCAGACATCCTGAGTCTGAGGTATCTTGACTCCAATCAGATCTGAATATCGGTCAGATATGATGGTTGGAACATACTTTCAAGAGTTATAGCATTGGTCCTCTTATGACATGGTAAGGTGATGTCATGCCTAGCACACCTGGCCGGAGGACCTAGTGTTATAGTTTCCTTTTTAACAATTTAGCAATTCTTCCATGAGGAAATTGTAAGACTTTTTCTACAAGTTGTTCCTGATGGATCCTTTGTGAATCCAAAGTCTGCCCTTTGATTGAAGACCATGTTAATGCTATCTTGAACCATGTCTGTGGTACTCCGAATTTCAATAGAACATTTGAAGCACAATGCTAAACTTTCTTTATCAATTATCAAAACACCGTTGTTTGGGTAATGTCATGAAATTCCTCTCCCCTTACCTAAAAGGGGTTTTCTACGTTATATCCTGTCATGGATATCATGCTCTGCTTGTCCTTGGGAAGGGTATACCCCTGGAATATGTGTTTCAACACCTTTTCCTTTCCATTGTTCTGTTTAATCTGATAATCATATTTTCCTTTCCATTGGTTTGTTTTACCTTTTCTTGTTTTCTATATAATCTAAGCAGTAATAATACCCTGCTTATGTAAACACCTCGGTGTACAACTCTATCAGTGAGACCCTGTTTCTACTGTTGATGACATTCCGGTAACCGCCGATGGACGAGAACTTTGCCTAATGGCCCGCCTCGTTCAACGAGCAGGAAAATGGTTCTCTTCGTCCCTGGCCGTTGGTATCGATGTTGTTGCCGACATAACCGACAGACTATCCTCTGAAATGCCTTGCTTACATGATCGTGCAAGATGTCACCACCCTTCCTACTTTTAACCCACATGATGGGCCCATAACCCACAGTTCCACATGATTGAAACCTGACTCTCCTATACACCCCTGTTTCTGATGGTTATTCCCCACGCTTGGCTTCGTATTTAATTCACGTCCACCTTCCTGGTGCTCTATTATTGTATCCTACGCAATACTTACTCTCGCTGCTCTGAACCCCTTTCTCACTCTGGTTCAGACTTCGAGCAACTATCTATCCGCTTGGAACCTCTTATTGTACCTTCGTACCTTACTCTCGATGTATTTTATATGTTCAACTCGAGAGATAACCTTATGCTCATTCATGGGTTAACCCCAGATTGTTTCCCTCCTAAGCATTCTGTCGTAGCCGAGCTGCCCTTTAGCTATTCGTAAGTATGTTGGAGTTCCCGAAGAAAAGGATGACTTCACCATGATGACCCGATACAGAGGAAGGAAGACGTCAATGTAATGGATCGACCTCTTCGAGAAGAGCAACCAAAACCGAGAAGATCCGTTAGATTTTTCGTAACCCAATCCCTCCCCCCTTGCTCCCCTCCTAAATCTCGGGACGAGATTTCTTGTAGTGGAGGAGAATTGTGGCCTCGGATAATTAAGCTACAGTGATACTCTGCTAATGATGCCATGTCACCTCCGTTACTGTTGCTAATCTATCGTTAGATCAAAACCGGTCCAAAATTCAAATTTAAAATTTGGTAAATAATAAAAGTTTTCAAACATTAAAACAAAAATGTTCGATTTGTACTAAATATTACATAGATAATTATGGTGAAGAAGACACAGTTTTTTATAATGCTTAAATGCAAAGAATAAACTAAAACAGAAAAGGAAAATGACTAAAGGAAAAGAAAATACAAAGGGAAAAGCAAAACTAACAAACAAGAAAAATAGAAAAGAACCCCCCCACTAGGCTCCGGCCCAGCTGCCGGCCATCCCAACCGGCCACTCCCCCACTCCCCATAACCCCCCACTCCCCCTTGGTCCAACCCACCGACGCCCCACTCCCCCTCGAAATATCTCCCCCCTCTCTCCCCCGATTGGATCGGGATCGAGGAGAGAACCGCCCAGACGCCGCCCGTCGCTTTGCCCCTTGGCGCCTCCGTCCTCCTCCATGGCGTCACCTGCCATGATGCCGCCCACCACCTCTACCTCACCGTAGCAGCTTCCCCACTGGACCGCCCCCTCTCCCCCGCCTCTGTTTCGCCCAGCGCCGCCGGACGTCCTCCCCGACCTCCTCTCCGCGGGTCTCCACCACGCCTCGCCGCGCCCGCTCCCCGTCAACGGCCGTGAGCTGCCGTTCCCCTCATCCCCCCCGCGATCACTGGGCTCCGCCCGCGGTCGTCACGCCTTGGCCCCGTCCCGGTGCTCCTGCGTCCGCTGGCCTGTGCCTATCCCTAGGTCGCACCCACGCGCCACCCATGCTTGCGTCCGCCACACCCGCTCCACTGGCCGTTCCAGCCTTCGTCGCCGCCTAGTACTGCTGCCACCGCTGCCTCTGCGTCATTCTTGCCGCCTACACAGCCACGGTGTCTTTGCTGCTACCTACTGGTGATCGGCTCACCGAGCGGCGGCTACCGCCTTACCACCCAGCGCCTAACGGTGCGAAGTTGGCAGACGGCCGATTCATGATTACATCTCCGGCGACGCGTGCATTGGTCAGTTGACCACAGGCTGGCCCATTGGCTCGCGGGTCCGGCCACGCTAATTAGCATGCCTAATTTAGGATTTGATTAACCTAATGATTCTATGACAGGTGGGGCCCAGCCCCTGAGAACGTTTGAAAAAATAAAAAAAATTATTTAATAAAATTAATAATTAATTAATTAATTAGTGAATTAATTAAATTAATTAATCCTGTTTAATTAATCTAATTAACTAGTTAGTTTAATAAATTGTAATTAGTTTTACTAAACCCTAATTAACCTAAAAGCAGTATGGCGGTGGGTCCCTTTGGACCCCACGTCGATTAACTAATCAACACCTCATTGTTGGTGGCGTCATGATGACATCGGTGTGCACTATTCGGATAATGTTGAATTAAAATAATTGAATAAATTTTAAAATGATTAAATCTTTGAAAATTAATATAAAATAAACCGTAGCTTCGGATGGAAAAACTCTCTACATGAAATTTGCTCGAGCAGCGAGGCGAATCGGGATCGCGGCCTGTTAGTCGCCGCCACATACCTAGCATAGCGAACACATAAATTTTCCCTTGATTCATTTGTCAAAAAGCGAAACACGGGGATATTTCCCGGATGTTTCCCCTTCACCAGTATCGCCTCATACGCGTTAGAACACGTCTAGCTCATGCATTGTCTGTTATGCACTTGCTTGCTATGTATTTACTTTTGTCCCCCTCTTCTCTTGGTAGACCCGTAATGATCTTGATGCCCTGTGGTGGTCGACTCGTCACCGATGACCCCTCCTTCTTGCCGAGCAATCGGAAAGCCCCTCCACGATCACGGATATCGCCTATTCTACTCTCTCTGCTTGCATTAGAGTAGTGTAACATATTCTTTGCTTTCCGATATTCCTATCTGATGCATAGCTTTGTCCTTGCTACTCTTTGTTGTTACCTTTACCTACAATCCTACACCTTAGTATAGGGTGCTAGTATTCCATCTGTGGCCCTACATTCTTGTCATGCGCCATGCTATACTATTGGGCCGTGATCACTCGGGAGGTGATCACGGGTATATCTTCTACATAATATATATGATACTGTGGTGACTAAAGATGGGTCGGCTCGTAGGAGCACCGTGAGTGGATCTTTGTGGCGGGGCGGCAGGCGGTTGAGACCGCCTAGGTGAGAGGTGGGCACTGGCCCTTGTCGGTGTCATGATTACATCATTAACATGCTTGAGATCTTGGTGTTTGATCGAGTCGGCCATTTGGTCTAAACGCACTAACAAGCTATCGCGGGGAACAGTTATGGGCACTCGACATCGTGGTATCACCGAAGCTCTTTTGGCGTCGGCCCGGCGGCTACGCGGATTGGATTTGAACGCACTGCTAGGCTAGGTCGCTTCGGCCGCCCTGCATAGCGTCTTGGTGTGCAATGGGCGATGGGCGGACCCTGCGCCATAGGATTTAGACCGGCGTGCTGACTCTCTGTTGAGCCTAGGTGGGGTTGCGGCGTGTTGATCTTCGCGGCGGGCATGACCGAGAAAAGTGTGTGCGGCCAAATGTGATCGGCGTGTTGGGTTATGTGGTGCATCCTGCAGGAAGTTTATCTATTCGAATAGTCGTGATCTTGGTAATAGGGCGACTTGGAGTTGTACCTTGACCTTATGACAACTAGAACGGATACTTAATTAAACCGCCCTTCCAAGTGCGAGATATAACCGGTGATTGCTCTCTAACGAGGCGACGAGGAGGGTATCGCGGTAGGAGTATGCTATCGATGCTACTTGGAGGACTTCGGTCTACTCTCTTCTACATGCTGCAAGGCGGAGGCTGCGAAGCGTAGTCTTGACAAGATTAGTTATCCCCTCTTATTACGGCATTCTGCAGATTCGGTCCGCGATATCGCCCTTTACACATATACCCATGCATATGTAGTGTAGCTCCTTGCTTGCGAGTACTTTGGATGAGTAATCACGGTTGCTTTCTCCCCTTTTCCCCTTTCCCTTCTACGGTTGTAGCAACCAAATGCGAACCCAGCGCGAGCGCCACCGTCGGCGACTCCTACTACACGGAGGTGCCTTCTACTACGTTCGGGGGCGGCGGCGACTAGGAGTAGTTTAGGAGGATCCCGGCGGGAGGCCTGCGCCTCTTCGATATGTATCCCGGTTTGTGCTAGCCATCTTATGGCATCTTGTTTAACTTATATACGTACTCAGATATTGTTGCTTCGGCTGGCTCGTCTATGATCGAGCACTTGTATTCGAGCCCTCGAGGCCCACGGCTTGTATTATGATGCTTGTATGACTTATTTTATTTTTAGAGTTGTGTTGTGATATCTTCCGTGAGTCCACGATCTTGATCGTTACGTTTGCGTGTATGATTAGTGTCTGATTGAATCGGGGCGTCCACGATGAGTGTAACATATTCTGCTTTCGGTTAATCCTATTCTTACGCATAGCTTTGTCATTGTTGCTACTGTTGTTACCCTTACGATATCCTCTTGCTTAGTATAAGATGCTAGTGTTCCATTAGTGGCCCTACTCTCTTGTCAAATCGCCATGCTATACTCTTTGGGCGTGATCATTAGGGAGGTGATCACGGGTATATACTATATACTTTATATACATGACACATGTGGTGACTAAATTCGGGTGAGCTCGTTGAGTACCCATGGCTGATTTTGATGAGGGGCTGAAAGGACAGGTGGCTCCATCCCGGTGAGGTGGGCTGGGTTCCCACGGCATTTATTTGTTACTTTGTGGCGGGGCGGCAGGGCAGGTTTAGACCACCTAGGAGAGAGGTGGGCACTGGCCTGGTCGGCGTTCGCGATTACTTCATAATAACACGCTTAACGAGATCTTGGTATTTGATCGAGTCGGCGGCTGGCCTATCGCACTATCCAACTACTGGCGGGGAGCGATTATGGGCACTCGGCGCCGTGGTATCGGCCGAAGCCTTCGTGACGTCGGGCCGGCGGCGGCGTGCGGATTGGACTAGAACACACCGCTAGGTTAGGTCAGCTTCGGCCGCCCGCATAGCGTGCAGGTGTGCTAAGGCGATGGGCCCGGACCCTGTGCGCTTAGGTTTGACCGGCGTGCTGACCTCTTTGTTGCCCTAGGTGGGGCTGCGGCGTGTTGATCTTCGAGGGCGGGCATGACCCGGGAAAGTGTGTCGGCCAAATGGGATCAAGCGTGTTGGGTTATGTGGTGCACCCTGCAGTGAAGTTCATCTATTGAATAGTCGTGATCTTCCGTAACAGGGCGACTTGGAGTTGTACCTTGACCTTATGACAACTAGAACCGGATACTTAATAAAACACACCCTTCCAAGTGCGGATACAACCCGGTGATCGCTCTCTAACAGGCGACGAGGAGGGATTACGGGTAGGATTATGCTATGCGATGCTACTTGGAGGACTTGATCTACTCTCTTCTACATCTTTGCAAGGCGGAGGCTGCGAGCGTAGTCTTGACGGGATTAGCTACCCCCTCTTATTACGGCATTACGATTCGGTCCACCGATATGGCCCATTACACATATACCCATGCATATGTAGTGTAGCTCCTTGCTTGCAGTACTTTGGATGAGTACTCACGGTTGCCTTGTTCCCCCTTTTCCCCCTTTCTTTACCCGATTGCTGCGACCATGCGATGGAGCCTAGGGCCGAGCGCCACCTTCGATGGCGACTCCTACTACCTTTGGAGGTGCCTACTACTACGCAGGCGGCGGCGGCGACCAGGAATAGTTTTGGAGGATCCTAGGCAGGAGGACTGCGCCTCTTTCGATCTGTATCCAAGTTTGTGCTAGCCATCTTGTGGCAACTTGTTTAACTTATGTACGTACTCAGATATTGTTGCTTCGCTGACTCGTCTATGATTGAGCACTTGTATTCGAGCCCTCGAGGCCCTGGCTTGTATTATGATGCTTGTATGACTTATTTATGTTTTAGAGTTGTTTTGTTATATCTTCCCATGAGTCCACGATCTTGATGCGTTGCGTTTGCGTGCATGATTAGTGTCTGATTGAATCGGGCGTCTGAGATTGGTGTCGAGCCGATTGCTGTAGGAATCCCCTTCCACACTTCTTGGCCGAAGTCGAGTCTAGACATTACAAAACTTTTACTAACATGGCTGTGTGCCTTACGGGCCCACGTTGCCATTGGGTGGTATTAGGATCTTTTATTCCTCGATCTATACTCTGGGACTCTGAACTCTCTTCTATTCGGGTTAAATGATTTTACTAAATCTGACTCTAGGTTCTCGTAACTACTTCCTCCGGAGACCCCTTATTACATTGATCGCTTTGCTGCACGGAAGGTTAGAAGATGCTATTCGTTGTTTTCCTGAGACGCTTGTGTCGACCGCTTTTGCAAATTCCCTACCACTATTATCTGTATGGATAACTGAACACACTTGCCTACATTCAATCCCATTGATCTTGTTATTACAAGATGCCTCGAACTATTCTCCGTTTCCCCGAGAATCCTTTGAGTTACTGTCTTGCAGTTTTATTTCGCGTGAGGACCCTTACGGGTTTTTCCTCACATTTATTGAGGATCCGTTCTTCTCAATTGTTCATATGTCTCACAAAACTCTTCAGAATACTTTTCGATGTTTCGAAAATCCTCTGTAGCCTGTTATTCTTGAAATTCTTGCCTGCTTACATTATGGTTAATGCCATATGACTAGTAGTCCTCGATAACATCCCTTGTCTTAGTCATTTTGATCCTATTGATTCAATATGTGCGTAAACATGCAGTCATCAGGTTATCCTTTTTAAAATTATTTTTCCGACTCAGACGTCATTCCGGACATGAGTCGGTTCTCGGCAATTCAAACCTTTATTGATTGTCCAACTAAGTGTTTTCAACTTATCCATCCTTGATCAGAACGTCTGCTTCTGATCCTTCGTTTTGGAAACCGTAATTTCTCTCTATTTAAGCATCAGACTAATCAGGTGATTCTTGAATCTGATGCCTCTGCATTCTTTCTTCCTCTGGGTGAGTATCGATACTCACATTAGCTCCGTTGTGGATCGCCCAATCCATTGTTTGATTTTTATCCGATAGCGTCCTTCGTATTCAATCACCTTGTGAGTTCTTCCGCTGATACATAATGCCTTTGGTAAATTGTATCCTCTGCTTTCGAGCTTGTGTATTTACTTTTCAAACTTTTGGTATACGTTACTAATATGCCCGATGGGTCGAACCTATGCCTTCCCCTAATCCGTGAGAACCCGAAAGTTTTCACAAGTCATACTCTTCCGGTGTTCTACCAGATAAAATTCCAACACTACAGTTATATCAAAGCGAGAGGTGAATGAAATGATATGCATTAAAGAAGTGGGAGTCGACCTTGGACTTTGTGTTCATGCCCATGAAAATGATGTAGACCGTCTCAGAAGCTTCTTGCAAAATGATTATCCAGCTATATGAGTCTTTCGGTATTCTTGAAATTGATTCCTTGCAGTTATGGTTCCGACCATGTTGTCCTGATCTAATATATCCGATGGGAATTCATTCCAGTGCCTCGTCTATTTTTGGCAAGGTTGAAGTATCTACTATCATAGGTTAATGACCCAGTTCTACTTCTATCATGTTCTACCTTCGAGTATTACCCCCTGGTATCTCGGAGATGTCTTGCCATTGCACCACATCTTACTAACTTTGTTGAAGTAATGTCTTTCCTTGTCGTAATCACTCTACGGGTTCTGGGTTGTTATCAACCGAGGACACCGACTAGTGAAATTATTCCGCACTACAAATCAAATACCCCTAGTATTTTTACTAGGAAATCCTGAACTCAATCTGCTCATTCCTAGACTATTGGCTGCATCCTGGTCTTGCTATCTTTGACTGTGCTACCTCATCCTTCTCTGGTGCACGAATTCTTCAGTGTGTGAGCATGACTTACGTCGAGCTTTCAACATCATGTTGCCTGTCTTGAAAGGCAACCTTGGTTCCGAGCTTGCATCTTATATATTGATCCTATAACCTGCCACTTCGTCATTCCCTTTCTTGTCGCCATTGTTGTTTGATTGCATCCTCTCGAAACCTCCGGCGAATGTGTCAGATCACCTTCAACATTTTGACTTCTTCCGAGATGTCAACTGTGTTCATGATGAGAAATACCCTCCTTGTCCTCGATGGTTTTTATTATCATCGACAACACCCTTGACTTCCTTTCATCGTGAACTTGTCCACATTATGAATACAACTTGCTCTCCAGCTAGTGTTGTGTTCTGCTTTGAAGTATTACCGTCTTTTCTGTCGAGAATGTTGTGGGGATTTCTCCACCTCTTAGAAATTCTCGGTATGATGATACTTCTCACCATCACCATTCTTCCTTGGTCCCCGTGTTGTTTTTAACTAGGATACCAATATGCTAACGATGCTGTTTGAGTTATGTACTTCTAGCAACCCTATTGCTTTGAAGTTAATGATCGACAGTTCGTTCTTAGACTGTTGGTTATTAAATCGCCACTCTAACATTGATCTTGCTGCCTAAGGTCATATTTCGGGCACACCTTTCAACTAATGATTGATGATGTATGTTTTCCTAGAGCATACAACATTATATCATTTGATCTGTTAAATGTTATCTCCTTGTTCACATAATTGTGGAGATCCATCTTTTGGAAATATCGATGAATTGTCGCCGAGACCATCAGCCACCTCCTCATCCTCTCCTTGATTTGATGATGAACTCTTGTTTCGGAACTCGCTTCCATAGTTCAATTCCCGAGAATCTTACCAAGTCATCTTGACAATTTGTGTTTCACCATTCTTCTCAGGCATCCTGAGTCTGAGTTATCCTAACACCAATCATATCTGAATCTCGGTCAGATATGATGGTTGGAACATATTTCCAAGAGTTATAACATCGGTCTTCGTATATGACCCGGTAAGATAATGTCATGCCTAGCACACCTGGTCGGAGGCCCTATTGTTATAGTTTCCTTTTTAGCAAGATTATCCATTTCTCCATGAGGAAATTGTAAGTCTTATTCTACAAGTTGTTCCTAATGGATCCTTCCTATATCCAAAGTCTGACCTTTGCTTGAAGACCATGTCAATGCTATCTCGAAGCATGTCTGTGGTACTCCGATTTTCAATAAGAACATTTGAAGCATAAATGCTAAATTTTCCTTATCAATTACCCTAACACCGTTGTATGGGTAATGTCATGAAATTTCTCTCACCTTATCTAAAGAGTTTTCTACATTATATCCTGTCATGGATATCCTGCTCTGTTTGACCTTGGAAAGGATATACCCTTGAATTATGTGTTTAAACACATTTTCCCTTTTCATTGTTCTGTTTAATCTGATAATCATAATTTCCTTTCCATTGTTTTTGTTAACCTTTCTTGAAATCTGCTTAACTAAGCAGTACCCCCCTGCTTAGGTAAGCACCTCATTGTACCACCCTGTCAGTAAGACCCTGTTGCTTTTGTTGACGACATTCCGGTAACCACCGATCGACGAGAACTTTGCCTATAGGTCTGCCTTGTTCAACGAGTAGGAAATTGGTTCTCTTCGTCCCTCGCCCTTGGTACCGTTGTTGTTTCCAACATAACCGACAGACTATCCTCTGATATGCCTTGCTCACATGATCGTGCAAGATGTCACCGCCTTCCTACTTTTAACCCACATGGTGGGCCCATAACCCATAGTTCCACAGGATCGAAACCTGACTCTCCTGTACCACCCCCATGTTCCCAAATTTATTCCTCGCGCGTGACCTCGTAAGTAATTCATGAGCCACCTCCCGAGAGATCATCAATTCTGGTATCAGGCACAATGCTTATTCCCGTTGATCTCAACCCCTTTCACACTTTGTTTCAGGCATCGAACGGTTGCCTGCCCGCTTGAAACTTCCCATGATACCTCTTTATTTTACTCTCGATATTTTCTTAAGTTTCAATTCGAGAGTTACTTTCCGCCACCTTCCCTGATGATATCGACCAGATAGTCAACCTTGTAGAGGTCCGTTCTTAGGAATACCCCCTTACTCGTCGTGAAATGCGATGGAGATCCTGAAGAAAGGATGCCGGCTTCATCGTGATGACTGAAGCATAGAAATGAAGACATCAACGTAATGGATCGACCTCTTCGAGAAGAGCAACCAAGACCGAGAAGAATCATTAGGATTTCCTAACCTGAACTTTCCCCCTGACGCCCCTCTTAAATCTCGAGACGAGATTTCTTGTAGTGGAGGAAAATTGTGACGCCCATATAATTAAGCTACAGTAAACCTCTACTAATGATGCCACGTCACCCCAATTACTGTTACTAACCTTGCGTTAGTTCGAAACCGATTCGAATTCAATTTCAAAATCAAGCAAACAATAAAAGTTTTCAAATAATAAAACTAAAATGTTCGGAGTGAGCCAAATAATGCATATGTAATTATGGCGGAGAAACCACACTTATATAAAATGTTTCAATACTCTAAAATGATTTAAACCGTAGCAAAAACAATTATATAAATGCCTTTGGTATTTTATAAATTGCTAAACTATTTTAATTCAGGGTAAAACTTTTTATGACAACGGGTTATTCTGGAACATTATTTTAGGGGCTATTGTTATATTTCTTGAACTAAAATTAATGTGTAAGAAAAGAAAAAATAAAATAAACAAAAAATAAAAGAAAGGAACCTCCCCCAGCAGCCCTTGGCCGGAGTAGCCGGCCAGCCCACACAGCCGATCGGCCTCACCCCACTCCCCTTAATCCCCTTGTCCCAAAACCCTAGCGCCTCATTCCCCCACTCCCCCACGGCCCCTCCCCCTCCCGATCCAGTTGGATGGGTGATCCATCGACCCCGGGCGCCATCGCCGGAGCTGCAGCAAGCGCTGCAATCGTCTCCATCGTATCTACTTTTCAAAACACTATTGCCCTTGTTTTGGACTCTAACTTGTATGATTTGAATGGAACTAACACTGGGTCGTATTTTTTCAGCAGAATTGCCATGGTGTTGTTTTATGTGCAGAAAATAAAAGTTCTCGGAATGACCTGAAACTCCACGGGATGTCTTATAAAAAATAATAAAAAATCCTCGCCAAAGATGAAGACCAGGGGGCCGACACCCTTTCCACGAGGGTGGGGGGCGCCCCCCCTCCCGGGCGCGCCCCACTACCTTGTGGGCCCCCTGGAGACCCTCCGACGCCAACTGCAACTCCATATATTGGCTTTCGGGGATAAAAAAATCAGAGAGAAGAAATCATCGCGTTTTATGATATGGAGCCGCCTCCAAGCCCTAATCTCTCTCGGGAGGGCTGATCTGGAGTCCGTCCGGGGCTCCGGAGAGGGGGATTCGTCGCTGTCGTCATCATCAACCATCCTCCATCACCAATTTCATGATTCTCACCGCCGTGTGTGAGTAATTCCATCGTAGGCTTGCTGGACGGTGATGGGTTGGATGAGATTTATCATGTAATCGAGTTATCTTTGTTAGGGTTTGATCCCTAGTATCCACTATGTTCTGAGATTGATGTTGCTATGGCTTTGCTATGCTTAATGCTTGTCACTAGGGCCCGAGTGCCATGAATTCAGATCTGAACCTATTATGTTTTCGTGAATATATGTGTGTTCTTGATCCTATCTTGCAAGTCTATAGTCACCTACTATGTGTTATGATCCGACAACCCCGAAGTGACAATAATCGGGATACTTCTCGGTGATGATCATAGTTTGAGGAGTTCATGTATTCACTATGTGCTAATGCTTTGTTCCGGTTCTGTATTAAAAGGATGCCTTAATATCCCTTAGTTTCCAATAGGACCCCGCTACCACGGGAGGGTAGGACAGAAGATGTCATGCAAGTTCTTTTCCATAAGCACGTATGACTATTTACGGAATACATGCCTACATTGCATTGATGAATTGGAGCTAGTTCTGTGTCACCCTATGTTATGACTATTACATGACGAACCACGTCCGACATAATTATCCATTCTTGATCCGGTGCCTCTGAGTTTTCCATATCTTGGTTTACGCTTATTTACTTTTACTGTTGCTCTTGTTACAATCTCTACAAAAATACCAAAACATTACTTTTCTGTCTTTACTTTTGTTACCGTTACGCCACTATCATATTACTTTGCTACTAATCACCTTGCTGCAGATACTAAGTTTCCAGGTGTGGTTGAATTGACAACTCAGCTGCTAATACTTGAGAATATTCTTTGGCTCCCCTTGTGTCGAATCAACAAATTTGGGTTGAATACTTTACCCTCGAAAACTGTTGCGATCCCCTATACTTGTGGGTTATCAACACCTTTTTCTGGCGCCGTTGCCGAGGAGCATAGCTCTATTCTTTGAGTCACTTGGGATTTATATCTGCTAGACACTATGAAGAACTTGAAAGACGCTAAGACAACAATTTATCCCTCAACTACGAGGGAGGTAAGGAAGCGCCATCTAGCTCGCACTTGATTCACCTACATTATGAGTAAGCTAGCGACACCTAAACCTGCTACGCTATTAGTTCGATATGTCACATGTTATTGATGATGCCACCGATATGCATGATACTTATGATGAAACTACTTCTATGCTTGATACTCTTGTGCCCTTGGTGAATTTCTAGATGAACAAATTTCTAGGTCTAGAAAGAGAAATTATTGAAACTGAATACAATGATGAGCGTGATGATGAAAATATGCCTGCTATTCCTGAGGGTTATCTTTTTGATGCGGAATCTTCTGCAGCTATTTTTGCTTGCCAGGATAGATAAGAACTTAATAGGCTGCTAGTTAAATGGAGTAAAGAATCTCTTAGAGATAGGATGAGACCTGGCCCTGCTTTTGCTACTTCACCTATCTGTGTTCCTGATAAGGATTATGAATTCTCTGTTGATCCAGATATAATTACTTTGGTTGAATCTGATCCTTTTTATGGCATGAATCTGAAACTGTTGTGGCACATCTTACTAAGTTAAATGATATAGCTGCCCTGTTTACTAATGATGAGAGATCGCGCTACTTTTATATACTCAAAATATTTCCGTTCTCATTAAAGGGTGATGCTAAGATATGGTTTAATTCTCTTGATCCTGGTTGTGTGCGTAGTCCCCAGGATATGATTTATTACTTCTCTGCTAAATATTTCCCTACTCATAAGAAACAAGCTGCTTTGAGGGATATATATAATTTTGTGCAAATTGAAGAGAGTCTCCCACAAGCTTGGGGAGGCTTCTCAAGATTATAATACTTTGCTGATCATCCTCTTAAGAAACCTGAAATACTTGATACATTTTATAATGGACTAACCGATGCTTCGAGAGATACGGATAGTTGTGCTGGTTCTCTTTTAGGGAAAGAACACGGATGAAGCTGAAATTTTATTGAATAATATGTTGACAAATGAAAATAATTGGGCACCTCTGAGCCAACTCGAGTCAGCTCTGAGCCAATTCTTGAGCCTATTCCTAAAGAAACTCCGAAGAAGAGGTGTTCTATTTCTCGATCCTGAAGATATGCAGGAGGCAAAGAAATCTATGAAAGAAAAAGGTATTAAAGCTGAAGATGTTAAAATTTACCTCCTATTGAAGAAATACATGGTCTTAATTTATCACCGTCGAAGAAGTATATGATCTCAATTCCTTATTCATTGAAGAACCTCCAGATCCCGATATACCGACACGGTAGTAAAGGTAAATTCTCTCTGAGATATGATAAAGTGAAGTACCTCCTACTAAAATTGCTAGTCGATTGCTTGGTTGAGTTTGATAACTTTATGTTTAAGCAAGATGACTTTAATGCTTATTTTGGTAGACAATTAAAACAGAATACCTTTATGATTAAACGCTTGGGTGATTATATGGCTAATATTAGAGATGAACTTAAACTTGTTAGTAAACATGCTTCTATGGTTACCACTTAAGTAGAGCAAGTACTTAAAGCTCAGAAAGAAGTGCTTGATGAAATGAATAGTAAGAAAAATGATTATGCTGTTAGAGTGGCTACTAGAACTGGTAGAATGACTCAGGAACCTTTGTATCCTGAAGGCCACCCTAAGAGAATCGAGCAAGATTCTCGGAGAAATGATATTGATGTACCTAGCTCTTCTAAAAGGAAGAAAAAGAAAAATGATAGAAGCTGTGCAAACTTCTAGTGAAACATTCTTTGAATCACCGATAATCCAAATGACATCTCTATGTCTGATGCTGAAACACAATCTGGTAATGAACATGAACCTAGTGAAAATGTTAAATTATAATGTTCATGATGATGCTCAACCTAGTAATGATAATGATGTAGGAGTTGAACCTGCTGTTGATCTTGATAACCCACTGAGGGAGTCCTGGACTAGGGGGTGTCCGGATAGCCGAACTATCATCACGGCCGGACTCCAAGACTATGAAGATACAAGATTGAAGACTTCGTCCCGTGTCCGGATGGGACTTTCCTTGGCGTGGAAGGCAAGCTTGGCGTCTGGATATGTAGATCTCCTACCATTGTAACCGACTCTGTGTAACCTAACCTATCCGGTGTCTATATAAGCCGGAGGGTTTTAGTCCGTGGGACGAACAACAATCATACCATAGGCTAGCTTCTAGGGTTTAGCCTCCTTGATCTCGTGGTAGATCTACTCTTGTACTATCCATATCATCAATATTAATCAAGCAGGGTAGGGTATTACCTCCATCGGGAGGCCCAAACCTGGGTAAAAACATCGTGTCCCTTGTCTCCTGTTACCATCCGCCTAGGACTTGCAGTTGGGACCCCCTACCGAGATCCGCGGTTTGACACGACATTGGTGCTTTCATTGAGAGTTCCTACGTATTTGTCACCGATAGGCCCGATGGCTCCTTCGATCATCGACAATGGCAGCGGTCGAGGTGAGACTTTTCTCCCGGACAGATCTTACGTGTTGGCGGCCGCCGCTGCGGGCAATTCGCAGGCCATCTGGAGCAGATCGGCTCGCCCCAGCCATCAGTCAGATTTGGAAGATTTGAACTATCGACCGATATCCACGGAGACTTGATCTTGACGGATTCGAGCCGCATCAAGCGTGCCGCCTTTGTCTCGATGGGCATGATCTAACTCTGCGGCGAGCGGTGCCACGGAGGCCGCACCGACATCCGCTCGAACCTTAATCCGGGCGGATTCCCGATCGAGGGCGAGTGGTTGGACACCACCTCGGGGCTACAATCTTCTGGCGATCGGGCGAACTCCATCCTGTCGCTGCGAAGACCTCGACTCAGGTGCGGACTCCTCTCCGGACTCCGAACCCTCGCGCCCCTGCTAATCGAATCCGATTGGGCGCCCGTCATGGAGTTCACTGCCGCGGACATCTTTCAGCACTTGCCCTTTGGCGACATTACGAATTCGCTAAAGTCTCTCTCTTTATCCGGAGAGCCTGGCGGACTGCCGGCGGGAAGGTTGGGATCTGACAGCGAAATTCAGCGACCACCCACCACCCACTTTGTAGCCCTTTGTCGATGATTTAACCGACATGCTCGACTTCGACTCCGAAGGCGTCGACGGTATGCTGACGGCGCCGGAGGCGACCAAGACCAAGCGCCTACGAGCCACTGGAAGGCCACCTCGTCATATGACATATACATGGTGGACATCCCAAAAGATGGGAGCGTCGATGGAACAAGGAGGATGACCCCTCAAGAAACAGCCGAAGCACCGGCGTCGTGGCGCGCTCTAAATCCGCCACAATAAAGCGGTGATTCCGCACGGAGATGATAACACCCGGACGAGTGCGAAGAACCCCCTCCGGCGAGGACTCGGCGCGGGAGGAGGAGAAGCAAGTCCGCCGCGATAATGCGGCGAAAGAGGTCGAGGGCGATAGTTATCGCCTCCTTCAAAGATGAGGCAAGCCTCGGCGGCGACAAATTTGTCGTGCACGAGAGATCCCGCCGAACAGGGCGTTTCAAGCGCGGGCTTATAGCCACGGCAAGCAGCCTCAAGAAAAAGCAGCAACAACTTAGAGCTGATCAAGACACTGCTAGCTCACGGATGGGTGAAGTCCTTGCGGCGAAGAGTATGAACTCGAGCGCCCTCAAAAGCTACCCCAAAGCGCGGGTCATTGCCTCGACTAGAGGAGGAAGCACCCAAGCCACCAGCGCCGCGACATGGCAGACCGGCCACCCGTGGTGGCATGACGAGAGCCTCTCGGCCCTCCGCTCAAGCCACACCCGGCGCGCTCAAAAATACCAAGGCACGGGAAAGCGCGCGGACTTGCGAGATATATTGGAGGATAATGCAAAACATACAAGATCGATCTACGGATCGGCGTGGGCGTAGCGGCGTGGGATGATTACCGTCGCGCGGATCGACAAACCCGGCCGGGCGAACACGATGAACAAAGCTCATATGAGCTACGTCGTGATATAGCCCAATCTGAGCGCCGCAAACCCACTATGCTTTATAGATGAAGTAATGGATCATCAAATCCCGAGGGCTTCAAACCCGTAAACATCGAATCATACGATGGTATCACAGATCCTGCGGTGCGGATCGAGGACTATCTCCTCCATATCCACATGGCCCTGGTGATGATCTACATGCCATCAAATACCTCCCACTCAAGCTTAAAGGACCAGCTTGGCATTGGCTCAACAGCTTGCCGGCGAGAATCAATTGGTTCTTTGGGAGGGCGTGGAAACCGCATTCCTTGATAACTTCCGGGGCACATATATGCGACCACGAACGCCGATGACCTTAGCCACATAATTCAGCAGCGGAAGAATCGGCGGACAATTCGGACACGGTTCCTCACAAGAAAAATCAAATCGTTGATTGTCCGGATCGAGAGGCCCTTGCAGCCTTCAAACATAACATCCGTGACGAGTGGCTTGCCCGGCACCCGGGGCAGAAAGCGAAATCCATGGCAGCCCTCACAACACTCATGACCGCTTTTGTGCGGGAGAGGACAACTAGCTAGCTAGAAGCAACAACTTGGCCAAACACCACGATAGTTCGGATACCAAGGACAACAATGGCGGTCGTGTCGCAAGCAAGAACCAAGCGCCGCGTGCAGCGATAATCACTGAAGATACGGTCGTCAATGCGGATTGAGGCTCTAAACCTGGTCAGCGGAAGAAGCCGTTCAAAAGAAATACCCAAGGCCCGTCCAACTTGGATCGAATACTCGATCGCTTGTGCGGAATACATGGCACCCGAAAAACCAGCCAATCACACCAGCGAGATTGTTGGGTGTTCAAACAAGCGAGCAAGTTAAGTGCGAACTCAATGACAAGGGGCTGCATAGCGATGGCGAGGAAGAGCCCGACCGCCGAACAATAGAGGACAAAGGGTTTTCCTACACAAGTGCGGACGATGAACATGATATCGCAACCCACATACCCAAAAGGGCGGAGCGTGCACTAAGGGGCGTATATGTGATGGAGCCGATCGCCCGAAGGTCAACCCAAGGTCTTCCTGCCCGATCACCTTGATCGAAGGACCACCCACTAGCATCCGTCCACGGCGGCCGCGCATTGGTTCTTGACCCAATTATCGACGGTTCACCTCACGAGTCGTGATGGACAGCGGTAGCAGCCTGAACCTGCTTTATCGGGATCGGTCGCAAAATGGGCATAGACCCTCAAGGATTAAACCTACAAAGGCGACCTTTAAAGCGTCATACCGGGTGTAGAGGCCAGTTATACGGGCTCGATTACACTCGAAGTGTTCTTGGATCCCGGATAAGTTCGAAGTGAAGAGTTAATCTTGACATTGTCCCATTCATGGCGGCTATCATGCACTACTCGAGCGAACCGCATTTGCAAAGTTCAATGTGGTGCCGCTTTCGCATACCTCAAGCTCAAGATGCGAGGCCCTCGAGGAGTAATCACGGTCAATGGAAACACGAGCGCTCTCTCCAAGCGGAGGAGCACACGGCGGCCCTCATGGCGGAGGTACAAAGCAGCCTCTCATAGCAATTCTCGAGTCCGGCCACTAAGCGTGGGACAACATCAAGCAGCGCCGGAGTAACCTACAACAAGACCGCTGGCACGATTCAAGCGCAGCGTAGCAATCCGGCTAACCCCGCCCTCATGAAATTGCGAAGCTAGTATTACAGCGTACATAATTACGCTCTGGAGATACCATGGGCATATGGGGAGGGCAAGACCACGGCATGCCAAGAATGCGGCTCGACCGCACCGGGGCTCAATTGTGTCATCCTTTTCTTTTTTCTCTTTTCTTCCTTTTTCTTACTTTCGGGACTCCGTCTTTGAGAAGTCCTGTCCGGCACTGAATCGCCGAACTCACGATGCAACAGCCGAGGAAGCGAAAGCCCGTCAAGTGTTGGTGGTCTCTATTACGAGCATTATACCTGTTTTACATACCATCTCATGACTTACCCACGGAGAGGACATGTTAGATAGTCCCATCCCTTGCTTATCGCACTATTTGTATCATTCGCTTTCATTGCAGTACCTTTTGAATAAACAATACATAGCTTTTGCTTATTATTGCTTTACTTCCTTTATCTATACATATGTTAGTTTCACGACATGTTGCAACCGTACACTTTAGTGCGGCCAATACACCGAGGGCTTAAGTATCCCAAAATTATGGTGTGATAAGTCCGAACACTTTCACAAGTCGGCACCCGAACTTATAGCATTATATGAATCGACTCGAATCATGTCTTGGGTCAATAGTTGGGTTTGCCCGGCTCCGTGTTTTGGTACCTTACGTTCCGCTATATCGGCTAAGGTAGCACCGGAGAACCACTGCGATTGTGCCCAGTTGAGCTAGGCCGAGCACCTTAGTGGAAAGCTAAAACTGACCGTCATGATAGAGGCGAGAGCGATCGCTGTTCGAGAGATTTTTTGGTCCCTAAAGACTTATGCAGCTTAGAGCGAGGAACGGAATTGTCCGAGCCAAAGGCGTGGATAGCGCCCGAACTCGATCTTCGAATACTAGGGGCTTCGCGAAATTTAAAATTATAGAATTCTATGGCTAAGTGAGAGTGTTCAAGCATTATAAGTCCGGTTGCCTTGTTACGTTGTGTTGGCGCCTCCCTAGATGGACCCTAGAATGGGAACAAGAGTGCTCAAGTTTATCCTGAACACCCCAACACTTTCGTGGCATGGGGCTGAAGCCAACAACTTGCCATCTCTCAAATTTGATAAACGGCCGCACATAAGGTAATATTTTAAATTAACAAGCGTTGCTTAGCGCATATGAACAAGTTTTCAGCGTACAAGATAACAAATGCGAGCCTATTCAAAAATTACATCTTTGGAGCACTCATCCGCTATTCGGTGGGCACCCTTGAGAGGCCCTCATAGTACATTCGGCGTGCGATGCTCATGGCCCTTCGGTGGCCCGTCCGTCACAAGCTTCTCGCATCCAGCTTGCCCCAGTGCACTTTAGCACGGGCAAGGGCCAACGGACACCTTCAATGCAGGCGGAGTGCTTGATGACTTCAATCCGTGGACGAGCGTCCACCGGTAGCTACACCAAGCGAAGTAGCTCCGGGCATGGCTTCCAATGGCCCACCGGCGCTACAAGGCCCTTCATGGCCTGTTCGGCGACCTTGTGGAGCTCGACCAGCTGCTTCAGCTGGTCGCTTAGGGGCACAGATGTCCGGCCTCGGCATCTGAGACCAAAACACCTTTTCGTCGAGCTCCCCTCCTTGGCGCGGTAGAATCGGCGACATCGGGCCCTCTGGGGCAAATCTGCGAGCAGCTCTGGAGAGCTCGAACCGGGTAAGTAATAGGTAATTCACTTTCACATGCTTGCTTTGCATAAAGGATGCCTTACCGCCGCTATCTTCTTTAATGATTCAATTTCTTGGAGGGCTTTTGGGCCTCGGCCTTGCAGCTTTGGCACTCTCAAGAGCGCGCCAGCTCGGACTCTCGAGTCTTGAGTCACGCTCCAAACTCGTGTTTTTCCACGAGCTTGGAGCTCTTGCCGTCTGTGGCGAGCTGCCCTCCCCTTCTCTCGCTTGGTGCGTTCTGCAGCAGCGTTGTTTTCGACCCACGGACACGCTTCCTTGAAGGTCGCCACCTCGTTTGTGGCCCCGTAGTACCCAAGTTATTCCTGTTATTTTTGCAACAAAACCTTTTCTATATGGTATTTCTTTAATAAGGTATTACTTACCTTCCTTGTCCTCGAGCTGCTTCTTGGCTTGTCCGAGCTCGTTCTCGGACCGCTCGAGGTTACCTTCAATGCATTGACCTCCATGATCGGTCTTGGCGAGAGGTCGGCGCGACTGCATTCCCATATTGACATACTTATGTTAGACTCCTGCGTATATCTTTTTAGATCCTTAGTCGATTTTCTTTCCGAACACGCACTAAGCATCGGGGCTACTATCTATGCGGTAATATTTTTACATATTCTAAACTTACCTCAAAGCTGTTAGAAGGCTAGTACGAGGCTTGATCAGTCCGCTCTTGGCGGACTAAACTGTCGGATCACCGCACTCATAGATGCGGTGCTCCTCCTCGATGGGCGTTGTTAAGCGCCTCCGATGGCTATCCGGTGCCTCTGGTTGGGTGAGGACACGGCGTCTTACCCTTCTTGCAAAGGATCCGCTGGCGGACTTGAACGGCTGATGGTTCGGCATGGAGTCCGGGACGAGGTCGGGCTTAGACCCTGGTGGTCTTGCCCCCATGCGCTGGAGTCCGGGAGGTTGCCTTGTGGCTCCTCCTGCGCCACCTCCTCTTGACCAAGCCCCCTTGGTGCACCACCTCGGTGTTGTCCATGGCGTGGGGCGAGGCGGTCGAGGCGAAGTACTCTCCATTTCCAGCGAGCCGAGGACCCGCTTCGATGAATCGGCGAACTTCGCCCTTGGCGGGCTGCATGATTGTTCGGCATTAGAGAACACAATGCAATGATAAAAAGCCGTGGGTATCCGGACACTTACGATCTCGCCAGGGGCATGGCCCTTGTTGGCCAATCCTCTTCGTCGTCGTCGACGTTGGTGGAGAAGTCCGAAGGAAGGGTTCTTCCCTTCTTGGACCCTCCAGCCTCCCCAGTTGGGGCGGCCTTCCTTTTCTTCTCCTCCCCCGCTGGGGGAGGAGCTTCTTCTTCTTCTTCCTCCTCGTCCTCAGGAGAAGATTCTACATCAGAATCTGACAGCACATGGCGTCGGGAGCTCCTTCGAGTTCCCGTGGCCTCCTTCTTAGCCTTCTTCTCCGGCACCACACGGGCGCGGAGCAGCAACCCGTCAATCAGGCGTCCTCCGGATCTTCCGGCAAAGGGCGGATAGTTAATCTGTCCGGACGTCTTAAACCAGTCTGTCAAAGATTAGGAATTTTAGATCCCACATAGAGTCAATCTATGAAAAAGAGTCCCTTAAAGGGTAAAATAACTTACTTCGCCCGGCTTGCGCGCGGCTGTATCCGCGATCTTTGTTAGCGGATCTTTCGGGGCTTCAGCGCCCTTGAACAGAACCTTCGAGCGTCTTCGTACATAGTGTCGAAGAGCCGGCTCAAGGATCGTGTCTTGTGCGGATCGAACTCCCGAAATTGAAGGCGAGGATTACGTCGACAAGCCTAAGATTCTTGTCCATCGAGGTTTGGACACATGTTTGGAGTCGGATAGCTCTTCCGAATTCCCCACGTCGGGCCGTCTCTTTCCATGGCGAGAGCCGTGTGGGAAGCCAGATCTAAATTGGGGCCGCCACCCATTCGGGTCGCGTGGCTCGGTGATGTAGAACCACCCGATTGCCACCTTTATTGTCTCCACAAAGGCGCCCTCGAGCCATGGGACTTTGGCCATCTTGCCAACCATGGCGCCTCCGCCTCCGCTTGACAGCCGCCCACTACCTTTGGCGGACGTTGAAGATCTTCAGCCATAAGCGAAGTGGGGCTGGATGCGAGAGGAAGGCCTCGCACCTGACGATAAACACCGAGATGTTGAGGATGAAATTCGGGGCCAGGTCGTGGAAGTCCAGGCCGTAGTAGAACATGAGCCCCCGAACAAATGGGTGAAGTGGAAAACCTAGTCCGCGGAGGAAGTGGGGGAGAAACACCACCCTCTCATGGGGCCCGGGGGTTGGAATAAGCTGCCCCGCATCAGGCAGCCTGTGCGCGATGTCACCGGACAAGTATCCGGCCTCCCGCAATCTTGTGATGTGCCCCTCCATGACGGAGGAGGCCATCCACCTGCCTCCCGCTCCTGACATGGTTGGAGAAGGTTGAGGTGGGATGTGCGGACTTGGGTATTTGGAGCTCGAGTCTTGTGAAATGGATAAGCAAAGGAGGAAGAAGGCGTGGGTGAAAAGGTGGATCCTTATCCCTTATATGAGCAGACGAAGCTATCGTCCCCACCACTGGTAAAACTTCGCTAATTTCAAGCGCCGTAATCAATGGCGCGGATGGGTTACCCACGTCCGTATTGATGAGAATCCCGGAATAAGGGGGGGGCACGATCTATGCTTTGATAAGACGTGCTAAGGAAACCGCCTCGCTGAACACACTGAGGTGGAACAGTAAAAAACGATTCATATAAAGGCCTGGCCGTGGTGTGATGTCACGCCGCGGAATACGTCAACAGATCTGTGCAAAAATTATTCTCTCTACGGTGTTATTTGGAACTTGTTTTGCAGAGCCGGACACTATCCTGGTGTTCAAAACCTTCTATGAAGTATTCGGAGGAGGAACCCGCCTTGCAATGCGAAGACAATATGCTGGCCGGACTCGTCGTCATTGAAGCCTGGTTCAGGGGCTCTTGAGGAGTCTGGACTAGGGGTGTCCGGATAGCGAACTATCATCACGGCGGACTCCAAGACTATGAAGATACAAGATTGAAGACTTCGTCCCGTGTCCGGATAGGACTTTCCTTGGCGTGGAAGGCAAGCTTGGCGATCTGGATATGTAGATCTCCTACCATTGTAACCGACTCTGTGTAACCCTAACCTATCCGATTATGCATATAAACCGGAGGGTTTTAGTCCGTGGGGACGAACAACAATCATACCATAGGCTAGCTTCTAGGGTTTAGCCTCCTTGATCTCGTGGTAGATCTACTCTTGTACTACCCATATCATCAATATTAATCAAGCGGGGTAGGGTATTACCTCCATCGAGAGGGCCCGAACACAGGTAAAAACATCGTGTCCCTTGTCTCTGTTACCATCCACCTAGGCCTTACAGTTTGGGACCCCTACCGAGATCCGCTGTTTTTGACACGACACCCACAATCAAAGAATCAACGTTATGATAAAGAGACTTTGTTGCTAGGAAACATGGTAAAGAAAGAGAACCATGGGTTCGGAAACCCATGCCTTTTCCTCCCAAACCATCCATGAAAAAGGATGATGAGGATTTTGGCGCTTTCTTTGAAATGATTAGGCCCATCTTTACTGCGTATGTGATTGGTGATATGCTCAAAATGAATCCTTATGCTAAATATATGAAAGATATTGTTACAAATAAAAGAAAGATACGGAAGCTGAAATTTCCACCATGCTTGATAATTATACTTTTAAGGGTGGAATACCAAAGAAACTTGGAGATCGAGGGTACCTACTATACCATGCTCCATTAAGAGAAATTATGTTAAAACTGCTTTATGTGATCTTGGAGCAGGTGTTAGTGTTATGCCTCTCTCTTTATATCGTGACTTGGCTTGAATAAGTTGACACCTACTGAAATATCTTTGCAAATGGCTGATAAATCAACTGCTATACCCGTCGGTATTTGTGAGGATGTACTGTTGTGGTTGCAAGCGTTACTATTTTAACGGACTTTGTTATTCTTGATATTCCGAGGGCGATAGTATGTCTATTATTCTTGGAAGACCTTTCCTTAACACTGCAGGGGCTGTTATTGATTGCAACAAAGGCAATGTCACTTTTCATGTTAATGGTAATGAGCACACGGTACACTTTCCGAGGAAACAACCTCAAGTTCATAGTATCAACTCTATTGGAAAAATTCCATCGATTATATTTGGAGGTTTTGTATTTCCTCTCCCTACTATCAAGAAGAAATATGATATACTTATTATTGGGGATGTCCATACCCCGTTGAGGTAACATAGTGTTATTCGAAATTTCTCCGGCTCCATGTTAATTGGAATGAGTTTGTTAACAAGACTTGATCAACCTTGTTAGTGGATTTTTTTATGAGCATGAGATGGATAAAACTAGAAGCACAACCTTCTGTACCCTCTTTATATTTTCTGTTATTTAGTAGAAATAAAGTAAAATAGTAATTTTTCTGTCAGTTTCCTGGTTTATTAGTGCAATATAAAAATATCCCAAAAATAAAAGTCCTCAGAATGCCATGCCAATTTAATATGATTTTTTGGGAATATTTGAGGATTTTTAGTGCAAAAATTACAGCAGGGGGGCTGCCACAGCCCACGAGGGTGGAGGCGCGCCCTACCCTCATGTCGCCCCCACCTCGTGGGCCCATGGTGGCCCTCCTCCACTTATCCTGCACCCATCTTCTTCCTCTGCCTCACACAAACCCTAAAACCAACTCAAGCTTGTGTTCCGGCCACTTTTGTTGTGATTTTGATCTCCTTGCTCAAAGCACCTCTCTTAAAACTGCTTGGGAGATTGTTCCTTGGTATGTGACTCCTCCATTGGTCGATTAGTTTTTGTTCTAGTGCTTTATTCTTTGCAAATTTGTGCTGCATAGGTGACCATGTTCTTGAGCTTGCATGTCAAATTTATATGGTTCCAAGTAGTTCTAATGCTTGATATATGCTCTAGGCACTTGTATGAGTAGTTGCTATCAGTTTTATTGAAGTTGGTTCACTTTTGTTTGAAGTCACTAAAAATTTCAGAATTTTTTCAGAGAAAACAATATGTTTAGAAAGATGTTCCAAGGTGGTTCTTCAAGGAAGCAAGGTCCCGGCTTGCAATGCGTGATCTTGACGAGGAACCACCAAGAGAGGCAGCTCTGTGAGGCCACATGAATGGCCTTGGAAAATTTTATGGATCAGCGGGAATCAAAGAAGAATTTAGCATATTTGCGAAATGCGGTCTTGAGGACTTTGAGGCTGACAAATGCCCCAGTATCATGATCTCACAAGTTCATTTGTGGGGAGGTTTGAGTTTTCATCTTCGCGTAATTCTCCTTCAGTCTTGTTTGACCTTTATGACAAATCTTATACCATGGACATAGAGGATTTCACTTTTGCTTGCAAACTTCCATCCTGGGATAGTGTCAGGGATCCCCCTAAATCTGAATATAGAGACTTTCTTGCTAGAATAACGTGGGGAATCTAGAGATATAACACAAGCCACTATAGGGAGCATTCACTTTCTGCTATACATTAGTTTGCTCTCTTCATAGGTAGATGCATAAATTCTAAGGATGAAGCATGTCACATGTGTGCCCTGATCTCGGCATTCTCGGAAGTCTTTGTGTTGGGAGACCAATCTTATCATATAGGAGCCATTGTAGCTCGTAGGTTGCATCATAATAGACATAACGGAGATTTCTTTGGAGGAATTTATGCAACCCGCTTAGCTAATTTTCTTGAGATAGACATTCGTGAGGGTGATATGCAGTTACGCCCTACTTATTTATATTTTGATTCTATGATTTCCCACCAGTTTGTTGAGAGGACTGAACCACCTCTCCAGTATTGACTAATCTTTAACAAATGACATGTTGTCCATGTTACTCTTCCTTCTCCTGCCTTCTTTGATTTTCAGACGAGAGGAAGATATATTATTACGAGATAGGAGGCATGTAGCGACCCGACCCAAAATCGGTCAAGTCTACGTATACATACCATCCCAAGATCATCTTGCTTTACGGTACATTGATGAAATAATCAAAGTTCAATCACACCTGAATTTATTACGATTCTCATATCGTGTCTTTATTACTAATAGAATAAATTCGGCGAAAATAACTCATGAAATAATCTAAATAAAGCTGCGGGCGTAGAAGAATAGCGAGTCCATCCGACTCCAAAGGGCAATTATAGCGGATCGTAGCCTCACTCTGATCGGAATACTCCTCTGCAACATAAGGCGTTGCAGCCGTGTAGAAGTCAGCATTTTGAATATGCCGGCAAGTCATGAAGAGAATAACAATAAAATTACTAACACTATATGCAATTTGGCTATGGGGCTCTAAGTTTCATCATTTTGAAAAGCCAGTTTTCCCTACAACAGTGGACTTGTTTGCAAATACTACAAAATTGTTGGTAGTTATTGAGATGGTTCCGCCAACCAATGTCTCATTCCCAATTATAAAATAATCCCCTCAATTAATTTATTAGTTTTGATGTTGAGATTTACGAGATACTTCCAAGTTCGGAGGCTCAAATTATGCATGTAACGGGGACACGGCTAACCGATTAGATCTTCACTCTGCAGAGGTTTGCGCACTTTACCCATAAGAATCGTTCCCTCCTTTTAGTCTTAGCACTTCATGGTGTTTGAAGGCGGGACGAGCAACAGGGTCTTCGAAGAGTTCCTCAGCCCTTTGCCGGTACCCATCAATCCTACCGTTCTTCTACATCTCGTAGCACCGTCGGCCGAGTCACAACTAGGGGTGACCAAGCGAGCCCATAATGGCTTGCGGCTGCAGGGTAAGCTTCCGGTCAATGGGTATCCATCCGTCTCTTCGTGGCTGGGTGAAGCTTTCGCAAGATGTCATGGCGCTTCTCCATGCATCGGCCAACCTTTGGGTTCTCAGGTGCCGTCAACCGTCCTCCACCCAGTGGTGAATTTTGAAGTCCATCTTGATCTTGAAGTCATGGGGTTGTCATCATCTTGACTCTCACATCTCCTTATGATTCACTCAACCAACCCGTCTCTGAGCATAGCAAAATAAACTACTTCGTCCCGGGCAATGGTAACAAGGGAATTGGGTTCATCCTACCTCATGATACTACTCAAGAACATAACTTCAAATCCACCTACTGCATGCATGGTGGGAGGTATAATTCTAATGCAATAAAATCATAGGCATAGTAAAAGAAATATGATCAATGACTTGCCTTGCTGACGATCTTCGAAAGCTAGGGACTCGTGGTAGCAAGCTTCGCACTCCGGAAATTCTACCGAGGCAAACAACAATCATAATAAGCATACAACATATGATCACTTAACATAATAGCATGCTAACATAACACACAAAGCAATTGAACCAAAACCCAATGAAAACTCGAAGAAATCCAATTCAATGCTTTTACCACATCAAACAATCAACCAAGAATAGTTTTACACAACAAAATTTTTCTTAACAGAACCTACACATGGGTTTATGCTACCTAACAGAAAAGAAATCATCATGCAACTAGGAGCAAAAGGAATCACATTAAAAGCTATTATAAAACTCCTATTAGGCCTAAAACAATCCTAGCAAGAAAAAATAAAATAAAAGTTTTATTTATTATAAATAAAAGTTCATGCTCTAAAGTTACAGAAACTAACCTAGAATAAACTATCACATAGGAAAAATAAATTTATTTGCTAATTAAAACAATAAGAAAACAGTAGCTAGTTAAATAAATAGGAATATCATGATTCTGATTAAAACTATTTTTTATTAAATATAAAATACCTAAATAAATTCCTACAGTTAGGTAAGGTCAAAACAAAGTTGTGACAAAAAGAATCACTGAAAAATAATATTCCTAACTCACTTTATAGCAGAATTACTAATCTGTCTAAAAGTAAAATAAAACAATTTTAAATAATTTTAACATGGCTAATTATATTTTCTACAGAAACTACAAGAAATTTGCAAACCAACAAAAAAAAGAATCACTTAAAAATATTAAGTAGATTAAAAGATATGGATTTTACAAAACTGAAACTATTCTGTTAAAAACAGAAACAAAAATATTACTAAAAAGAAAAACTGGGCTAATGGGCCTATCTAACGCCTCGGCGGTAAATAACTAAAATACGCACGCGGTAATAAACCGCTTCGGCCCGGTCTAATCTAACCTAACTAAAACCAAAACTAAACCGGAAATAAACCGGCTCACTTAAATTAAACCGTACCCCTTCGGGGGATCTAACCTAAACCCTACGATCTAGATCGAACGGCGACGGGAGCTCGGCGACTCACATGAGGAAGGCAGCGGATGTCGTCGGCGGCTCGGCGACGTTGGTCTGGGGCTCGGTGCTCATGACGACGGCGGGGACCTCCGGTGGGTCTTGGCGTGGCGAGGAGCTCGGGGTGGAGTCGTGTGGTCGAGGTGGTGGAGGTGGCGGAGCAGGGCTAATGGCGGCGGCGTCGGACTCAGCGATGAATCATGAGCGAGGAGGGTTATGCGAGGCGAGAAGCAGGCGAGGGAGGGGTATATAGGGGGCTCCGGCTTGGAGGAGGGTAGATCAGGCGAGGATCGGAAAGGGATCCCGGGATCTCGGGATTCGGTGGCGGCGCTGGTGGTTAGCGTGTTGGCGTGGGGAGGAAGAAGGTGGGGGTCCGGGTGTCGGAGAGAGAGAGAGAGAGAGAGGGGAGTCGGGCGGGCGACCGGTCGGTAGAGGTTTGGCCGGCAGATTGATCGGTCGGCAGCTTGTTGGGCAGCTCGGCTTGCCTGGTGGGCTGCTTTGGCTGCGCTTCGATGGGCCGCCAGTCTTGGTGGGCGGTCGGCTGGTGGCGCTGGGTCTCTTTTCTATTTTTTTGAATATTTAGAGAGAAAATATATAAATATAAATATTTTATATAGGACATATATATATCAAAATGATCAGGGAATATTCCTATAATTTGAACATTTTTCCAAAGGCAAAACTCAAACTTTATAAAAATCATTTTTAAAATTCCAAATAAAATTCAGATTTGAATTCAAACTTTTTGGCAATGTTTTTCCTCTGATATTTTTGGAGTGTCATGTTTACTCCTCTCATACTTTTCTCAAGTATTTATCGGCGTAGTTTTGAAATAATTTCCCTTGCCAAAATTTGAATTCAAATTCCAACAACTCCAAAAACTTCTGAAACTTCAAATGCCACTCAAATTCAAACAATATGCATAGGTGCTTAGCTATAATTGTAAAACATTCCAAATAGGAAATTTGGGATGTTACAAACCTACCCACCTTAAGATGAATCTAGCCCTCGAGATTGGGTTAACTAACAAATAGGTGCGGGTGGTCTCGAAGGAGGTCTTCTTCTCGCTCCCGGTGGCTTCCTCCTCGGAGTGATGACTCCTGACACCTTGCAAAACTTGATGATCTTCTTTGCGGGTGACTCTGTTGCAGTCTCAAGAATTCGGACGGGTTTCTCTTTATAAGTCAGATCCTTTGTCGAGTTGTATGGCCTCTAGGAACCTTGTGTCTCTCAACGGAATATCGGCCATCTCGGCATGACATTTCTTCAGTTGAGAAACATGGAAGACATCATGAACTCCAGACAATCCTTCCGGCAATTCCAACTTGTAAGCAACTTCTCCACGATGTTCGAGGATTTTGTAGGGGCCAATGAATCGGGTGCTAATTTTCCTTTAACACGAACCTCTTGATTCCACGAAGTGAGGACACACGAATATGCTCGGTCTCCCGGCCGTAAGTTACTTCCTTGCGTTCTTTGTCGGCATAACTCTTACGCCTCGGTGAGCTACCTTGAGCCTATCTCGAATCAGCTTGACTTTCTCTTGGAATCTCGATAAGATCGGAACCGAAAAGTCTTGATCTCGACACCATCCCACAGCAATGGTGTTCGCACCTCCTTCCGTATAGAGCTTGAAAGGGCCATCTTGAGATGGTGCGATAAGCATTATTGTATGAGAACTCCGCGTAGGGCAAATTATCATCCCAGCTAGACCCATAGTCTAGCGCACAAGCTCTCAACATATCCTCCGAATCTGGTTGACTCTCTGGTCTGCATCCATCATACTGCGGATGAAAAGCTGTCTTGAACTCCAGCCTCGTACCCAAAGTTTCATGCAAGCTGATTCCAAAACTTTGAGGTAAATTGTGTTCCTCTATCGACACGATACTCCTCGGAACTCCATGCAGACATCGATCCTGGTCATGTATATCTTGGCTAACTTAGCACTGGTATAGGTAGTCTTCACGGGGAGTGAAATGAGCTACCTTGGTCAAACGATCAACCACTACCGGATGGAATCATAGCTTGAGCGGGTCTGGGTAATCCTGTGATAAAATCCATTCCAAGTTTTCCCATTTCCACTCGGGAATCGGCAAAGGTAGAAGTAACCTGCTGGCTTCGATGTTCCGCCTTTACTCGTTGGCAAACATCGCATACCGCTACGTACTCGGCAATATCCTTCTTCATACCTGTCCACGAAACTTTCCTTCAAATCCGGATACATCTTGGTGTTCAAGGGGTGAATCGAGTACGGTGAATCATGAGCCTCTGAAGAATTAGCTTCACGAGTTGGGATCATTGGGTACATAATCGATCCTCGAACCATATAGCTCCGTATTCATCCTTACGAAACCCTTTAGCTTTTCCTTCATTCATCTTTTCTTTATCTCATCAATTTCCTTGTCCGACTTACGGGCTTCACGAATTCTTTCGGCCAAAGTGGACTGAACTTCGAGTTGCAACATATCCTCTGGAACTATCTCCGATCGGAGATCTACGAGTCATCGACTAACTCTGGGGTAATCCTCCTGCTATAAGAGTATTCATATAACTCTTACGGCTCAAAGCATCTGCTACAACATTAGCCTTTCCTGGGTGGTAATGCAATCTCATGTCATAGTCTTTGATCAACTCCAGCCATCTCCTCTACGAGGTTCAACTCTTTCTGCGTGAAAATATACTTCAAGCTCTTATGATCTGTGTAAACATCTAGCGGTTTCCGATAAGGAAATGCCTCCAGTCTTGAGTGCATGCACTCGCCGCTAACTCCAAATCATGTGGCATAATTCATCTCGTGTAGGCGTGGCTGTGCGGAGGTATAAGCTACAATTTTCCTTCTGCATGAGTACTCCTCCGAGTCCACGACGAGAAGCGTCACAATATACTGGTAATCCTTTTGTATGTCGGCAAAATCAATCTGGGGCTGTGACCAAGCGTTTCTTCAATTCACAGGCGGCTTCACAATCCTCGGTCCAATTGTACTTGGCTTCCTTCTTCAACAGCTCGGTCATGGGCTTGGCAATCTTCGAGAAATTCTCAATAAACCTCCGATAATATCCTGCGAGTCGAGAAAACTGCCGATCTCCTTGACTAAGGTGGGCGGCGCCAACCGTGGTGATTCAACCTTGGCGGGGTCAATGCTATTCCTTCTCCTGAAATAACATGTCAGGAATCCGACTTCCTTCAGCCAAAATTCACATTTACTGAACTTGGCATACAAGCGATGTTCTCGGAGTTTCTCGAACTAGGCGCAAATGTTCCTTATGCTCTTCCTCGCTCTTGGAAAATCGGTATATCATCGATGAACACCACGACAAACTTGTCCGGATATTCCATAAATACCTTCTTCATCAAATTCATGAAGTATGCGGGGGCATTAGTCAATCCGAATGACATGACGGTATACTCATATAAACCATACACAGTGGTGAATGCTGTTTTGGGTATATCCTTTTCACGGATCTTCAAGCGATGATACCACGAGCGAAGATCGATCTTGGAGAATACCTTGGCTCCAACTAGCTGATCAAATAAGTCATTAATCATCGGCAGAGGGTACTTGTTATTGATGGTTACGTCGTTCAACGAACGATAATCCACAACCATTCTCAGGGTTCCATCCTTCTTCTCTACCAAGAGAACTGGGGCTCCCCAAGGTGACGAGCTTGGCCGAATATATCCTTTCTCCAATAGCTCATTAATTTGATTATTGATCTCTTTCAAATCGTTTGGGGGCATCCGATAGGGTCTCTTGGATATTGGGGCTGTGCCGGGCAATAACTCAATCAGAAACTCAATGTCCCTGTCCGGTGGCATTCCTGGTAATTCTTCCGGGAACACATCGGGAAAATCTTGCACTACTGGCACTTCCTCCTAAACAACACCCGTGAGGGAATTCACTTGATTCTTCATCTGGCTACGTCTGGATACATACTTGATCCTCTTCTGCTCTGGGGTGGTGAGCAGAATCGACTTGCGAGCACAATCTATGTTTCCTTCAAACTTCGTCAACCAATCCATGCCTAGGATCACATCCAAGGTGCGGGTTTCCAATACTATGAGGTCTGCGGAAATTTATGGTTTCCGATGTTGAGGTTGCATGACAGCCTAAGCCTGCCATCATTTCTCCTCTGCGGGCCCGGCGTGAAGAGGGCTTCTAAGGGTTCTAGTGGGCAACCCATACTTTTCCACAACTACCCTTGATATGAATGAATGTGTTGCACGAATCAAAGAGTACCAATCTTTGGATGTGAATTTAATAAAAATTACCAACCACGATTATCGGCTGATCATAGGCGTCCTCCACGTCAATGTGGTTCACGAGCACGAGGAAAAGGGTTGGGCTTCTTGGCTGAGCTTCCATTGCCGTTTACATTCCTCTGCTTGGCCTCGGGCGATCGGTGGCATAGTGCCCTGTTTTACGGCACTTGAAGCAGGTGATGTGACTCGAGATCTTTACGAGCGAGGCGGGGCGATCTTTGGTTGCCGTTGCGTTTCCATTGCCATTTCCATTGCACGACTTGTTGTCCTGGTTGCGGTTGTTCCCATTTCCTCCATGGTTATGTCCTCCGTGATTATGATGGGTATGCCCTCCCGAGTATGGGGCATAACGGGGCTTCTGCCGAGCTCCAGAGTTGTACTTCCCCTGGCCATACTTTCGTTTGCGGCTATCAATCTGCTGCTGCTTGCCTTCAAGTATGGTGGCCTTGTCTACCAGCTCCTGGTAGTTGGTGAAGGTAGCCACCATTAGCTGCATTCCCAGCTCGTCATTGAGTCCCTCGAGAAACTTTTCCTGCTTTGCGGCATCTGTGGCCACATCATCCAAGGCGTGGCGTGCTAACTTGCTGAACTCATCCGTCTTGTCCCTGTACGGTTCCCTGGCGTAAGTTGCGGAACTCACGCTTCTTGGACTCATGGCTCCGGCTGAAACATGAGCGGTGCGGAAGCTGCTGGAACTGATCACGTGATGGTGGCGATGGGATAAGTGGCGGTGTAGTTCTCCCACCAAGAGGCTGCAGGTCCATCAAGTTGATGTCGGCAAGCGCACCTTTTACGCCTCTGTGCACCCAGCGGTGGCTAACTCCTTCCGACCTTGCGGAGCCAATCGCCGGCCACAATCGGCTCGGTGCTGCTAGAGAACAACTGGCGGATTCGGCCTTAGGAAGCAGGTCAAGTTGTCAGCGAGGGGTGGTGGCGGTGGATTGTTGTTGTTGTTGTTCTGGTTCTGGATGAGCATCTGCATGATGGCATTCTGCTGCTGAATCAGCTGGGTGAGCTCCGGCGGAAAGTTGAGACCGGGGTCACGTCTTGGAGGCATCTGGTGTTTTGGAGTGGATGAGAAAATTAGAATAGAACAAGGGTCTAATGAGAAAATATCACTACCCATATGAATGCACAATCATAATCACACCAATCATTTATTCAATCCACTCAAACATGGTTCAATCTCGATTACAAATTCTCACGACTAATCGAAAAAATAACGGCCTAACTGATCGATGAAAATAAAATAACATGGCGGTCGACTAAATGTCTTCATCAATAATCCTTGCGTCCTCTGGTGCGGCGTCCTCCGGTGTGGCGTCCTCGATCTGGCGCCTCCTCTTGCGACTTTCTTGATGGACCTCCTTCATAATCCTGGTCATTGCTCACGAGAGGTCCGTCATCTCCACTTGGAAAAGGTCCTCTCCCAAGTCCATCTTCTCCTCTAATGCGGCAACATTCATCTTGATTATCGACTCTCTCCATGAAATCCTTGATTTCTTCTTCATAGTCAAGGAAGTCTGCGTGTGCCTTCTCCTCCGGTTCAGTTCATGGAACAACAGCCTCTGTGTACCATCGAGTTCTGGAGTGCGGATCTCCGTTTCTGAGAAGACACTCCAAGTCTTGGACATATGAGAGAATGGAGTCGTCCTCTATGGTACGGATGATATCTCCATTCCTACCTCTGCGAGAAATCATGGCGAGGTCTGATGGATCAAGCTCGGCCCTGTACTCTTCTCGGAGATGTCCAAGTGCACGATAAATCGCCATGTCTCTTCCGAGGATCCAGTTGAAATCGGTAAACTCAAAGTCAATAGGCTCTGTATGTCCTCCGAAGGTTCTCCCTGGAATGTGCACCTCGATCCTGTAGCGGGTATCCGTCGGAAGTGCATTGGTAGGCTTCCCGGTGATCGAGGGCAGAGCAATCTTCAGCTTCTTCACGATCTGGACCAGCTTCCTGCGAAAGGCATCGTCTCATCTGGTTGGCAAAACTCCGTAGCAGGCGGGGTGAACTTCGGCGGCCATCTAGAATGTTGAAAATCGGAGAGAAGTCGAGAAATGAGCAGGGAGAATTACGGAATGATAAGGACATAAAATAAATAGTCTCTTCCTATGGTTTTCCGATCCTAGGGGTTCGTCCTACGGTCGCGTGTGCTCTGAGTACGAGAGGAGAGGCGGAGGCGGCTCGGCCACGCTGCAGCTCGGGAGGCGATAAGCGGCTGCATAGCGATCGACCCGGCTACACCTACGGGTATCCGCGAGCTATCCACAGCAATTGTAGCGACCGACCTCGGATGGTCAAGTCTCGTGCTTCGTGTCATCCACGGATCGGTAATCTTGACACACATTACTCGAAGGATTTATAACAGAGTAGCAATCACACACTTATTACATGAATGTCTCAAAGAGAACTTATTACAATAATATGGCTTAAGGCCATCTAATGCGATAACAGCGGAAGGCTTGGAAGATAAAGTGAGTCCATCAACTCCAGCGGCATAAGCGAGCTGCACGGCAGCGACCTATCGAACTTTACTCCTCGTGCGAAAAGTCGCAACATAATATGTTGCAGCCGAAACAATCAACACATGGAATATCTTGGCAATGTAACATATAGAGTAATGAAAGAATAAGCTATACTACATGCATATATGGCTGGTGGAAAGCTCTATGGTTACAGTTTTGCAAAAAGCCACTTTTTCCCTACATCAAAGGAATAAATTTTAATTTAACTATCATGGTGGTTGAGATACATGTGAAAACTCAAGCACTAGATACTCAGAATTGTCCATAACCGGGGACACGGCTAACCATGATTAGTTTGTACACTCTACAGAGGTTTGCGCACTTTTCCCCACAAGACTTGATCGCCTCGTTGGTTTCTCGCACTACATGGTGTTTGAAAAACGGATGACCGAGACATAGTCTTTCAGAAACATTAACTCTCTACTCCGGATAGATCATACCAAACCTATAAAACCCACTACCTGCTGATCTACCTCTTCGAGAGCTTCACGTAACTTACTCAACTATGCTAGAGCCCATAATAGCTTGTGGCTGCACACGGAAGTTTCTAGCATGAATAATCTAAGTTCCCTTTGAGCCTGGGTGGCGGTCCATAGGAAGATCACACGGATAGCCCAGGATTTCCAAAAATAAAACAGACAACACTAGGTTCCCCAGGTGCCTCAATCCACCCAGATGTGTATTTAAGTTGCCACCTTAAAGTAAACCATTAATTTACAATCTCACATCTGTCATGAATATCTCTCAACCCAAACCCGTCTCTGAGCATAGCATAGCAATATAAGCAACACGTAGAAGTAACTCCCAATGGTTTGATAAGTAACAGGCAATAGGTTCCTACCTCATCATCTACTTCCCAACCCACAAATTAATGACATCCTAATCATGCAATGTTTAAGGATTGAGCTAATGCATAAAAACTGGGTATGAAAAGGTATGATCAAGTGTTACTTGCCTTCTTGACGATCCGTGAATCCTAGAGACTTCGTAGTAACACGCTTCGCACTCGGGAATTCTATCGTAAGCAAACAATACATACATAAGCAACAAACAAGATGCACAAGCGAAACTTCAAGCTGAAAGAGGTTGACCGGAGAGTTCAACTTAAGAACTCCGGTTTGCAAAAAGAATCAAACCAAGCGAACAGCGAAACTCAAGCGGCGAGAAAAACAAGATCCGTTTACTAATCTGAACTAGGGTCAAATTTTACAGAATCAAAAACTGATTTAAGTTGGCTATTCGGAAGAGGGTTTGAGATGAAACTCCGAGCGCTTGAATGCACGATTCCGATAAGCAGCGAAAAGTTATACTAATTTGAACATCGGTTGAAATCGCGATCGAATAATCGCGGAATAAAACCGATAAAAAAGCGACGAGCGGCTAAGCGAATGAGCGTTAGTTAGCGAAACTAAGCGACGAGCGGTTCGTAAAAGCGAGCGAGCGGGTGAACGTTCTCAAAATAAATAAACCAAAAAAAGCAATCTTATAAAAGCGGCTAGGGTTTTCTAAAAAAACGAAGGTTATTTAAAAAAATCGGCGACTACCTCCCGCGATCGTCCGTGGGCGGCGGCTCGGTGAGGTCCGTGAGGCGTGGAGGCTCGGCGACTCGGCGGGGTGGGGGGCGGCGAGGCGGCGATGGCGATGGCGGCGCTCGGCTCGGCTCGGCTCGGCTCGGGTCCGAGGCGTGGCGTGAGGCAGTGGTGGTGGCGGAGTTAGAGGCGGTATTTAAAGGGAGGGAGGCGGTGGCTTGGAGGAGGGCAAGGCGGGGGAGAAGAGTCGGCTCGGACTACATTTGGTGGCGTGCCAGGCGGCGACTTAGGCCAACTGCTCGGTGGGCCTTTAGCCCGATCAGTAGTGAGTTCTTTTTAAAACATTCCATGAAAATTGTAAAAACCCAGAAAAATAAATAAAAATCTAAAAATGCCAAAACAAGTTTTCTTTGCCTAAATAAAATATTTAGAACAAGATGAACTTTTCTTGGCCCCTAAAATACAATTTTAAATATATGCAAATTTTTCTCTAGGCAAATAAAAATTCCAAATAAATAAAATAAAATCGCAAATAATGATTTTAACATTGTTCCTCCGGTATTTCAATTACTTTTGGAGAAGTCATTTTATCTTCTCTCGTTTATTATTAAACGTGAAATATTTTCTGGAGAGAAAAATAATAAAATCCAAAATCCTCTTCTTCATTATTTGATAAAATTCAAATATGAAAATCGGAAAATCCCCAACTCTCTCCGAGGGTCCTTGAGTTGCTTAGGATTTCGAGGATGGGAAATGAGAATGTAATAAAATATGATATGCATGGATGACCTATGTATAACATGCCAAATTGAAAATTTGGGATGTTACAAACCTACCCCCCTTAAGATGAATCTCGCCCTCGATATTGGGTTGGCTAGAAAATAGGTGCGGATGGTCCTTGCGAATATCATCTTCTCGCTCCAGTGGCTTCCTCCTCGGTATGGTGGCTCCGATGAACTTTACAAAACTTGATAACCTTCTGCGAGTGACTCGGTTGTCGAAATCCAGAATCTTTCTTGGCTTCTCCTCATAAGTCAAATTACTATCCATTGTATCGCCTCTAGGGGCCTTTGTATCCTTTATCGGTATGTCGGCCATCTCAGCGTGGCACTTCTTGATTGTGATCGTGAAACACATCGTGAACTCGACAATCCTTGAGTAACTCCAGTTTGTAGGCAACCGCCCATCCGTTCCGAACACGATACGGTCCTACAAATCTTGGGGCTAACTTTCCCTTTACTCCAAAGCGTCTCACTCCCTTGAGGTGATACTCATGAGTAGGCTCATCTCCAATTTCATAGGTTACTTCCTCGCATTTTGAATCTGTGTAACTCTTCTGTCTAGACTGAGCAAGCTTTAGTCTGTCTCGGATCAGTTTAACCTTCTCCTCTGAGTCTTTGATCAAATCTGGTCCAAACAACTGACGGTCTCCGACCTCATCCCACATCAAGGGTGTTCTACATCTCGTCCATCTGAGCTTGAGCGGTGCCATCTTCAAACGGCACAGTAGCTTGTTGTTATATGAGAATTCTTCGTACAGCAAATTGTCATCCCAACTAGATCCGTAATCCATCGCACAGGCTCTTAACATATCCTCCAGGATCTGGTTAACTCTCTCTGTCTGTCCATCTGTCTGTGGGTGAAATGCGGTACTAAACTCCAACCTGGTACCCAAAGTCTGGTGTAGCTGGTGCCAAAACTTTGAAGTAAATTGTGTTCCTCTATCTGATACGATGCTCCTCGGAACTCCGTGCAAACATACGATCCTGGTCATATATATTTTGGCCAACTTGGCACTTGTATAAGTTGTTTTCACTGGGATGAAGTGAGCTACTTTGGTCAAATGATCCACAACTACCCATATTGAATCATATCCTGCTTTGGTTCTGGGTAATCCGGTGATAAAATCCATGCCAAGTTTGTCCCACTTCCATTCGGTTATTGGCATAGGCTGTAATAGTCTTGCTGGCTTTTGGTGCCCTGCCTTCACTCTCTGACATACATCGCAAACGGCTACGTACTCGGCAATATCCTTCTTCATACCAGTCCACCAGAAATGTTCCTTCAAGTACAAATACATCTTGGTGTTTTCGGGGTGAATCGAGTATGGGAGTCATGGGCCTCTTGAAGTATTAACTTCCTGATCTCCGAATTGTTGGGTACATAAATCCGGTCCTCAAACCACAAGGTATCGTGCTCATCCTCGCGAAAACCTTTGGCTTTTCCTTTGCCCATCTTCTCTTTTATCTCAACAATCTCTTTATCCTCCTTCTGAGCTTCTCGAATCTTGTCTAACAATGTCGACTGAGCCTCCATTGTTGCAAGAAAACCTCTTGGAACAATCTCCAACCGAAGTTCCATAATATCCTCTGCTAACTCCTTTGGCAGTCCTCTACTTTCAAGGATATTAGCATAACTCTTCCGACTCAGAGCGTCTGCTACGAAGAAGGATTGTAGCATAACTCCTTTGGCAGTTCCATAATATCCTCTGCTAACTCCTTTGGCAGTCCTCTACTTTCAAGGATATTAGCATAACTCTTCCGACTCAGAGCGTCTGCTACGATGTTGGCCTTTCCTGGATGGTAGTGTAGCTTCATATCGTAATCCTTTATAAGCTCCAGCCATCTCCTCATGCGAGGTTCAACTCATACGTGTGAAAATGTACTTCAAACTTTTATGATCCGTGTACACATCTAGCGGTTTCCAATGAGATAATGTCTCGGTCTTCAACGCATGTACTACAGCTGCTAACTCCAAATCATCGTGGCATAGTTCAACTCATGTGGCTTGGTTATCGTGAGGCATCTGAAATAACTTTTCCGTCCTGCATAAGAACACATCCAAGTCCCAAGCGAGAGGCATCACAATACACTTGAAACTCCTTATGTATATCTGGAAATGTCAGCACTAGGCTGTAGTCAACCGTTTCTTCAACTCTTGGAAGCTTGTCTCGCAATCCTCTGTCCATTTGAACTTGGTATCCTTCTTTAGCAATTCTGTCATTGGTTTAGCAATCTTGGAAAAATTCTCAATGAACCTCCGGTAATATCCTCCCAGTCCAAGGAAACTGCGAACCTCGCTGACTGAAGTGGGTGCCAACCATTCGATGGTGACTGAATTTTCTTTGGGATCTCTTGCTATACCTCTCTCGATATAACATGCCCAAGAAATCCAACTTCCTTCAACCAAAACTCGCACTTGCTGAATTTGGCGTATAACTGGCGTTCCCTGAGTTTCTCAAGAACCAAACATAGGTGTTCTGCGTGCTCTTCTTCGTTCTTCGAGTAAACCATAATATCATCAATAAACACCACAACAAACTTATCCAAATACTCCATGAACACTTTGTTCATCATACTCATGAAATAGGCGGGCGTTAGTGGGTCCAAGCGACATGACCGTATACTCATATAATCCATATCGAGTGGTGAGCGCTGTCTTGGGTATATCCTTCTCTCGAATCTTCAAGTGATGGTATCCCGATCGTAGATCAATCTTTGAAAACACCTTAGCTCCTTGCAACTGATCAAACAGATCATTGATCATCGGTAATGGATACTTGTTCTTTATCGTTACTTCATTGAGCTCGGTAATCAACAACCATCCTTAGGGATTTATCCTTCTTCTCCACCAAAATCTTGGGGCTCCCCAAGGTGATGAACTTCTCTGAATGTAACCTTTCTCCAGTAGCTCCTTGATCTGCTTCTTAATTTCCTCCAGATCATTTGCGGGCATCCGATAGGGTCTTTTTGATATTGGCCGTGTACCTGGCATTAGTTCTATCAGAAACTCGATGTCTTGATCTGGTGGCCTGCCTGGTAACTCTTCTCGAAAAACATCTGGATAATCCTTCACTACAGGTACTTCCTCTTGTACAACTCCCGTGAGGGTATTCACTTGGCTCCTCCTAGGCACGTGCCTAGATACATACTTAATCCTTTTTCCCTCTGGGGTGGTAAGATAAATTGACTTGCTAGCACAGTCAATATTTCCTCCAAACTTTGACATCCAGTCCATACCTAATATCACATCCAATCCTTGCGACTCCAATATAATTAGGTCAGACGGAAAAACATGCGTGCCAATGATTAGGGGTATCTGGGTGCACCATTTGCTAGCCATGTACTCAGTTCCGGGTGAGCTTACTAAAAGAGGTGTCCTAAGTGTCTGGGTTGGTAACTTAAACTTATCCACAAATCCCCTTGATATGTACGAATGCGATGCACCAGTATTGAAAAGAACAATAGCGGTAAATGACTGAACCAAAAACTTACCTATTACCGCGTCCGGCTGCTCTTCAACTTCCTCCACGTTAACGTGGTTCACTTATCCTTTGTTGAATGGATTGGGCTTCTTCCCAGCGCTTCCATTTCGCTTCCATTCTTTCCTTGAGGCAGTCATTGGCATAATGCCTGTCTTCCCTTATAAAGCAAATAACTTGGCTTAAGTCCCTCTTGGCGGGTGTAGCTGGGTTTGAGCGATTCTGATTATTGTTGACTCCATTCCCATTTCCATTCTTCGCACCATTATGCGATCCTCCTCCATTATGTTTATGTCCTCCATGGTTATGAACAAGTCCTCCCGAGTTCGGGATTAAGCCAGGCTTCTGGTGAGCTCCAGAGTTATACTTCCCTTGTCCGTACTTTCTCTTACGACTCTCGATTTGTTGCTGCTTTCCTTCAATCATTAGCGCCTTATCTACCAACTCCTGGTAGTTGTTGAAAGTTGCCACCATCAACTGCATACTCATCTCATCATTCAGCCCTTCCATAAACTTCTCTTGCTTCGCGACATCTGTGGCTACGTCATCAGGGGCATAGCGTGATAACTTGCTAAACTCATCCACGTACTGAGCCACAGTACGGTTCCCCTGGCGTAAGTTGCGGAACTCACGCTTCTTTATCTGCATGGCTCCAGTTGAAACATGGGTCATGCGAAAAGCTTGTTGGAACTGGTCCCAAGTGACATTGGCTATAGGAAAGGTAGCCGTGTAATTCTCCCACCATGCGGCTGCTGTCCATCCAATTGATGTGCGGCAAAGCGCACTCTTTCAGCATCCGTGCATCCTGCGGTGGTTAACTCCCTTCCAATATGGCGTAACTAGTCATCTGCAACTATTGGCTCGGTGCTACTGGAAAACACCGGCGGTTGTAACCTCAGAAAACGGGCTAAATTGCCCACTGGAGGCGGGTTGTTGTTGTTGTTGTTGGCATTGCCCTGGTTCTGAACTAGCAATTGCATCAAGGCATTCTGCTGTTGGATCAACTGAGTGAGCTCCGGTGGGAAAACAAAACCGGGTCACGTCTCGGAGGCATCTGAAGGTTTAGATGGGAGAGATTAGAATAGAAAGAGGTCTAGCGAGAAAACACTACCCATATGCACATGAGGCAAACACACATTCATTCAATCAAGCAAGCAAGGGCATACAAAACGGTCTAGGACTTTCGCATAAGTGCTCAACTATTACTAGTTACGGAAATACTACTATTATATGGTGGTCATCTAGAAATTTTGATCGGTGGAAGACTCCATGATGTACGCTCGACTTCGTCTTCATAGTCATCATCACTTGGATCTGAGTCGGTGTAAATCGGTGATGATGTAGTTGTCTGGACAAGAGGGATCTTCTTCCTCTTCTTGCTCCTCTTCCTTGGGTGCTAGTCCTCCCATGAAGACTCCGATCTTTTTGACTAGGTCGTCGTTCTTCTCCGATGAGTATTTTGATTTCTTCCTCATATCCATCGCGTGTAGACTTGAGTTCTTCCTCCAGCTCGATGATCTTAGTTTTCGCCTTCTTCAAATCCATCATGTCTGCGCACATCTGGTTCTCTTGACGCCGAATGTGCTGGTTTAGCTCCTGGATGTAAGCTGCAATGGATCTATCCTTCTTGGTGCTGATTACTTCCCATTGCTCGTCTCGGCGCCCACATATTTGGTATATGGTGTCTTTAAGCTCTTTATTGTAGACTTCTCCAATGCGTCCCATGGTAATGTGAGCTGCCATACTCTTTCCTAACCTCCATGTTGGTGCATTGAAAACACACACTATGGGCTCCGTGCTTGGCGCAAACGTTCTTCCGGGAACTAGAGCTTGAATCTTCTAGCATTCTTCTTCTGGTAAGGTGGCGTTGTACGTCCCGGTGAAGCTTGGTATTCTAATATTCAGGTACCTAGTGACTTCCTTCAAGTGGCGTCCAAAAGGTGTGTCTTCATCCGGTTGTGCAAACTTGTACTTCATCTCCGTCATCCTAAAGAGTGGAAAAATGGAGAGGGGTCAGAAATGAGTAGAGAGGAGTGACCTATGGGTTTTTTTTCTTAGTGGTCGTGTCCTACACTCGGTGTGCTCTCGATACCATCTTGTAGCGACCCGACCTCGGATGGTCAAGTCTCGTGCTTCGTGTCATCCTGGATCGGTAATCTTGACACACGATTACTCGAAGGATTTATAACAGAGTAGCAATCACACACTTATTACATCGAATGTCTCAAAGAGAACTTATTACAATAATATGGCTTAAGGCCATCTAATGCGATAACAGCGGAGGGCTTGGAAGATAAAGTGAGTCCATCAACTCCAACGGCATAACTGAGCTGCACGGCAACGACCTATCGAACTTTACTCCTCGTCTGAAAAGTCTGCAACATAATATGTTGCATCCCGAAAACGGGTCAGCACATGGAATATGCTGGCAATGTAACACATAGAGTGTAATGAAAGAATAAGCTACACTACATGCATATATGGCTGGTGGAAAGCTCTATGATTACAGTGTTGCAAAAAGCCAATTTTTCCCTACATCAAAGGAATAAATTTTAATTTAACTATCATGGTGGTTGAAACATCATTGAGAAGGTATAACCCCAACTCAATCCCAATTAAAGTAATTAACAACCCAACAGTATTAATTTAGAGTGATGATATACATGTGAAAACTCAAGCACTAGATACTCAGAATTGTCCATAACCGGGACACGGCTAACCATGATTAGTTTGTACACTCTGCAGAGGTTTGCGCACTTTTCCCCACAAGACTCGATCGCCTCCGTTGGTTTCTCGCACTACATGGTGTTTGAGAAACAGATGACCGAGACATAGTCTTTCAGAAACATTAACTCTCTACTCCGGATAGATCATACCAAACCTATAAAACCCACTACCTGCTGATCTACCTCTTCGAGAGCTTAACGTAACTTACTCAACTATGCTAGAGCCCATAATAGCTTGTGGCTGCACACGGAAGTTTCTAGCATGAATAATCTCAGTTCCTTTGAGCACTGGGTGGCGGTCCATAGGAAGGTCACACGGATACCCAGGATTTCCAAAATAAAAGCAGACAACCTTTGGGTTCCCCGGTGCCTCGATCCACCAGATGTGTATTTAAGTTGCCACCTTAAAGTAAACCATTAATTTACAATCTCACATCTGTCATGAATATCTCTCAACCCAAACCACGTCTACGAGCATAGCATAGCAATATAAGCAACACGTAGAAGTAACTCCCAAGGGTTTGATAGTAACAGGGCAATAGGTTCCTACCTCATCATCTACTTCCAACCCACAAATTAATGACATCCTAATCATGCAATGTTTAAGGATTGAGCTAATGCATAAAAACTGGGTATGAAAAGGTATGATCAAGTGTTACTTGCCTTGCTGACGATCCGTGAATCCTAGAGACTCGTAGTAACACGCTTCGCACTCCGGGAATTCTATCGTAAGCAAACAATACATACATAAGCAACAAACAAGATGCACAAACGAAACTTCAACTGAAAGAGGTTGACCGGAGAGTTCAACTTAAGAACTCCGGTTTGCAAAAAAAGAATCAAACCAAACGGAGAAACGAAACTAAAACGGCGAGAAAAACAAGATCCGTTTACTAATCTGAACCAGTGTCAAATTTTACAGAAGCAAAAACTGATTTAAGTTGGCTATTCGGAAAGAGGGTTTCGAGATGAAACTCCAGGCGCTTGAATGCCTAATTCCGATAAATGAGCGAAAAGTTATACTAATTTGAACATCGGTTCAGAAATCGCGATCGGAATAATCGCGGAATAAAACCGATAAAAGAAAATGACGAACGGCTAAACAAACGAACGTTCGTTGGCAGAAACTAAACGACGAACGGTTCGTAAAAACGAACGAACGGGTGAACGTTCTCAAAATAAATAAACCAGAAAAAAATAAAACCAATCTTAAAAAAATGGCTAGGGTTTTCTAGAAAAACCGAAGGGTTATTTAAAAAAAACCGGCGACTACCTCCGAAGATCGTCTCTGGGCGGCGGCTCGTGGGTCCGGCGAGGCGGGGGGCTCGGGGACTCAAGGGGGGGGGGGCAGGCGGGAGGCGGCGCGACGGGCGGGCGGCGCTTGGGCTCGTCTCGGGCGGGTCCGAGGCGGGCGGCGGAGGCGGCGGTGGTGGCGGGTTAGAGGGGGGGCGGTATTTAAAGGGGAGGGGGAGGGCGGTGGCTTGGAGGAGGGGGCAAGGCGGCGGGGAGAAGAGTCCGGCTCAGACTCTGTCCGCGGAGGCGGCGGAGGCGGCGGCGACTTGGGCCGGCCTGCTCGGCTGGGCCTTTGGCCCAGTCGGGCGCGGTTCTTTTTTTTTTAAACATTCCGCCGAAAATTGTAAAAACCCTAGAAAAATAAATAAAAATCTAAAAATGCCAAAACAAGTTTTCTTTGCCTAAATAAAATATTTAGAACAAGATGAACTTTTCTTGGCCCCTAAAATGCAATTTTAAATATATGCAAATTTTTCTCTAGGCAAATAAAAATTCCAAATAAATAAAATAAAATCCCAAATAATGATTTTAACATTTTTCCTCCGGTATTTCAATTATATTTGGAGAAGTCATTTTATCTCCTCTCGTTTATTATTAAACGTGAAATATTTTCCAGAGAGAAAAATAATAAAATCCAAAATCCTCGTCTTCATTATTTGATAAAATTCAAATATGAAAATCGGAAAATCCCCAACTCTCTCCGAGGGTCCTTGAGTTGCTTAGGATTTCGAGGATGGCAAATGAGAATGCAATAAAATATGATATGCATGGATGACCTATGTATAACATGCCAAATTGAAAATTTGGGATGTTACAGCAATAGACCAACTTAGGCCAAAAGCCTAAGCTTGGGGGAGTACTTATTTCTCACCGACATTACATTTATGTTCAGACACACTCATTGCTAGATGTCGGTGCTCATACTCTTTCACTGTAATATTCATGCTAGTTTATTTTCTTTTTCCTGCTTTCTTCTTGTGTGTTTAATAAACCTTAAGAAAAAACCAAAAAAATAGTAGTAGTTTATTTTTCCTGCTGTAGTAGTAATAATTAAAAAGAAAACCCAAAAAAATATTTCCTATTCTTCTTTTGCTTGTTGGGAGCTTTCCCGTGTAAATAGTTTTTATTTCCTTTCTTTTCTTTGGGGGTCAGTAGGAGAATACCATGATTAAATTGTTGAAGTGGCTCTTATATGCATCATTGTTTATTTAGCCAAGAGCCCATATTGCCTTGTCTTCTCCTCTTTATTGAATGCTCGCAGATTCCGGCTTAGTCAAATGCACGTGCACTCTTATTATTATTCACACTGTTCGGTCGTGCATGTGAAAGGCAATTATGATGATATATGATGGACTGACTGAGATGGGAAAAGCTGGTATGAACTCGACCACTTTTGTTTTTGTAAATATGATGAGTCCATCGTTCTTGATTCGGCTGATTATGAATAAACATGTTTGCAATGACAATTAGAGATCATAGTTGCTTGTGCCATGCTTGATTAGCTATGAGTTATAATGGTTTACCTTGCGTGCCAACATGCTATTAAAATGGTTGTGATGTGGTATGATGGGGTGGTATCCTCCTTTGAATGATTTAAGTGACTTGACTTGGCACATGTTCACACATGTAGTTGAAACAAATCAACATAGCCTTCACGATATTTATGTTCATGGTGGATTATATCCTACTCATGCTTGTATTCAATGTTTATTAATTTTAATGCATGTTCATGACTGTTGTCGCTCTCTAGTTGGTCGCTTCCCAGTCTATTGCTAGCCTTCACTTGTACTAAGCGGGAATACTTCTTGTGCATGCAATCCCTTAAACCCCGAAGTTATTCCATATGAGTCCACTATACCTTCCTATATGCGGTATCTACCTGCCGTTCCAAGTAAATTTGTATGTGCCAAACTCTAAACCTTCAAATAAACATTCTGTTTTGCATGCTCGAATAGCTCATATATCAACTAGTGCTTCCCTTATCTTCCGTGTTAGGCGGGTTATTCTCAAGAGGAGTGGACTCCGCTCCTCACCCACGAGAAAATGGCTGGTCACAGGGATGCCCAGTCCCATGCTTTATGCAAACTAAATCAAAATAATTGCAAACAAAACTCCCCCTGGGACCCGTTGAATGTTGGAGGCACTCGTTGTTTCGAGCGAGCCATGGATTGATACTTGTGGAGGAGGGGGAGTATAAACTTTACCATTCTGTTTGGCAACTGCCTATTATTTGTTTAGCATGGAAGATATCGTCATCTCTTAGTTGTTATGTTGACAATGAAAGTATGCCGCTCAAAATATAATTTATCTCTATTCCAAAATCAAGCTCTGGCACCTCTACAAATCCCTGCTTCCCTCTATGAAGGGCATATCTATTTACTTTTATGTTGAGTCATCACCCTCTTATTAAAAGCACTAGCTGGAGAGAACAGCTGTCATTTGCATACATGTAGCGACCCGACCCGAATGGATCAAGTCTCTGTGCTCCGATGTCATCCCTGGATCAGTAATGCTGACACCACACAGTACTTCGAAGGATTTATAACAGAGTAGCAATCACACACTTATTACATCGTTGTCCAAAAGAGGACTTATTACAATAAAAATGGCTTAAGGCCATCTAATAACGATAACAGCGGAAGACTTGGAAGATAAGTGAGTCCATCAACTCCGGTGCATCATCGAGTATAGAACCACGACCTAAAGCACCTTACTCGGCGTCGAAAAGTCGCAACATGAAAGTTGCAGCCCAAAGCGGGTCAGCACATGGAATATCTTGGCAATGTAACACATAGAGAATAATGAATGATAAGCCTGTACTACATGCATATGTGGCTGGTGGTAAAGCTCTCTGATTTACAATTTTTGCATAAAGCCAGTTTTTTCCTCTGCAAAGGAATAAATTTGTTTAACTATCATGGTGGTTGTTAAACATTGAGAATGGTTGATGACATCCTCAATCCCAATTAAAATAATCCTTAACAAACCCAACAATATTAAATTAGAGTAACATGTTGAGATTCACATGATATTCAAGTACTAGATACTCAAGATGTCCATAACCGGGGACACGGCTAATCATGATTAGTTTATACACTCTGCAGAGGTTTGCGCACTTTTCCCCACAAGACTCGATCGCCTCCGTTTGGTTTCTCATACTGCATGGTGTTTGAGAAACGGATGACCAAGACATAGTCTTTCAGAAGCGCTAGCACCTTACGATGGGTAGACCGGTACACCTACATCCCCTACATCTGCTAGTCCACCACTATAAGAGTTCGCACGACTTAGTCAACTATGCCAGAGCCCATAATGGCTTGTGGCTGCACACGGAAGATACTAGTTTGAATAATCTCATGATCCCTTTGAGCCTGGGTGGCGGTCCGAATAAAAACAGGCAAGTCCCGATGGAAACCAGGTGCCTCAATCCACCCAGATGTGTGTTTAAGTTGCCACCTTAGATAAACCATTAATTTAACAATCTCACATCTGTCATGGATATCACTCACCCAATCCACGTCTACTAGCATAGCATGGCATAATAAGCAAACGTAGAAGTAACTCCCAAAGGTTTCATAAGTAAAACAGGTAATAGGTACTACCTCAATCTACTTCCCATCCCACAATTTGATTAGATCCTAATCATGCAAGTTTTTGAGGATTTATCTAATGCATAAAAACTGGGTGGTAGAAAAGGTATGATCAAGTGTTACTTGCCTTGCTGATGATCCGCGAAACCTAGAGATTCGAAGTAACAAGTGGCGCACTCCGGGTGATCTATCGCAGACAAACAACAAGCATACAATAAGTACTCATCTAATGCACGGGTAAATCTCGAATACAAGATCTGACCAGAAATTTCAACTTAAGAACCCTGGTTGCAAAAGAAAACGAATCAAACAAAACTACGAAAAACAATCGGCAGAAGAAAAACAACTCGGTTCTAGCAAGTTGAAACTAGGTCAAATTTTACAGTAGCAAAACTTTATTTAAGTTGATTAGTCGGAACGGCGGTTTCGAAACGAAACTCCTGGCGCTTGAATCACCTGATTCCGATAAGCGAGCGAGAAGATAAACTAGAACGAAGATCGGATCTGAAATCACGATCAGAAAAAATAGCGGAATAAATCCGATTAAAAGAAAACGATGAACGGTTAAACGAACGGACATTCGTTAACCGGAAATAACCGGTGATCACGTTCGTTAAGACGAACGGTCCGGCGAACGCTCGCTAAACAAAACCGGAAATAAAACCGATCTAGGGTTTCGAAAATAAAACCTAACAACGGAAAGAAAACCGGAACGGTTTTTATAAAAAAACCGAACCGAGGGGAGGGTGGCGCGTCGCGGCTACCTCGTCGAGGTGGGGCTCCGGCGGGGCGGTGGCTAGGGCCGACGGCGGCGGCGGGCGGCGCTAGTGGCGGCGGCGGGTTGGGGTTGGGAGAGGAGAGGGGGTTTGTGGGGAGAAGAGGGGGGCTTGGGTATTTAAAGGGGAGGGTAGCTTGTGGGAGGGCAAGCAAAGGAGGAGGAGGTCCTCCTCGGACTCGGCTTGACGGAGGAGGGCTCTTGTGTGTGGCCATGAGGGAGGAGGGTTGGGCGGGTGGGCCCTTGGCCCAAAGCGGGTCTTCTTGATTTTTTAAAATATCGCATGAGAAAAACAAATAAAATAAAATCTAAACGAACTCCAAAATTTACCAAGTAAATTTTCCCGACTCTAAAATGAGTGAACAAAATGAACTTTACTCGGGGCCAAAATGCAATTTTTGAAATGACGATTTTCCCTAAGGCAAATAAACTCCGAAAAATCCAGAATTGATTTATTTATTAAATCTTCATTTTTTTCCTAATGTTTGGGAAATTCATATTATTCCCTCTCATATTTTGAATTCGGAAAAATTATTTGAAGATGAAATAAATAAAACCAAATGATCCTCTTTTCATAATTTTAGGAAACACAAATATGAAAATTTCGAAATCTCCAACTCTCTCCGAGGGTCCTTGAGTTGCGTGAAATTTCTAGGATCGGCAAAATGCAAGAAAATATGTAATGCATGATGATCTAATGTATAACATGCCAAATTGAAAATTTGGGATGTTACAAACCTACCCCCCCTTAAGATGAATCTACGCCCTCGAGATTCGGGTTAACTAGAAAATAGGTGAGGTGGTCCTTGAGCAAATCTTCTTCTCTTTCCCGGTGGCTTCATCCTCGGTGTGGTGGCTCCACTGAACCTTGCAAAACTTGATAACCTTGCTGCGAGTAACTCTGCTGGCATAATCGAGAATCTTGACTGGTTTCTCCTCATATGTCAATTCATCCTTTAACTGAATTGCTTCAAGTGGCACTGTATCTCTTAGTGGTACCTCTGCCGTCGCGGAGTGACATTTCTTCAGCTGAGAAACATGGAATACATCATGAACTCCTAACAGTCCTTCTGGCAATTCCAGTTTATAAGCAACTTCTCCCATGCGTTGCAAGAACCTATACGGTCCAACGAAACGTGGTGCTAACTTTCCTTTAACTTCAAATCGCTTAACTCCTCGAAGTGGGGATACTCTAAGATAACTTCTGTCTCCAACTTCATATTCTATCGCCTTGCGTTTTGAATCCGCATAGCTTTTCTGTCTGGACTGGGCCACCTTGAGCCTATCGCGAATCAACTTAACCTTCTGTTCATAATCCTTAATCAAATCTGGTCCAAACAAGCAGCGGTCTCAACCGTCCCATGATAACGGTGTCCTGCACCTCCTTCCGTACAAAGCCTCGAAGGTGCCATCTTCAAGCTGGTTTGGTAGCTGTTGTTATAAGAAAACTCTGCATACGGCAAGTTATCATCCCAACTAGATCCATAATCTAGTGCACAAGCTCTCAAGCATATCCTCCAAAATCTGATTGATTCTCTCGATCATCCATCGGTTCGTGGGTGGAAAGCTGTCTTTGAATTCCAGCCTGGTTCCCAATGTTTCGTGCAACCGATTCCAAAACTTTGAGGTAAATTGGGTTCCTCTATCGTCACGATACTCCTTGGAACTCGCGCAAACACACAATTCTGGTCATGTATATCTTTGCCAACTTAGCGCTGCTATAGGTAGTCTTGACTGGAATGAAATGAGCTACCTTCGTCAAGCGGTCGACTATAACCCAAATCGAGTCATAGCCTGAACGAGTCTTTGGCAAACCTGTGATGAAATCCATGCCTAGTTTATCCCACTTCCATTCGGGTATCGGCAATGGTTGCAACAATCCTGCTGGCTTCTGATGTTCTGCCTTCACCCTTTGACATACATCACAAACTGCTACGTACTCTGCAATATCCTTCTTCATTCCGGTCCACCCGAACGTTTCCTTCAAATCTAAATACATCTTGGTATTTCCTGGGTGAATTGAGTAGGGCGAGTCATGTGCTTCTTGCAGAATCAATTTCCTGATCTCCGGGTCATTTGGCACGTAAACACGGTCCTCAAACCATAGGGTATCATGCTCATCCTCACGAAATCCCTTTGATTTTCCTTCGCTCATTTTCTCCTTTATAGAGGCAATTTCCTTGTATGCCTTTTGAGCTTCTCTGATTTTGTCCATTAACGTAGATTGAATCTCCAATGCTGCTACATATCCTCTCGGGACTATTTACAAACATAGTTCTCGAAGGTCCTCGGCTAACTCCTTGGGTACTCCTCCCATCATTAGTGTATTGACGTGGCTCTTACGGCTCAATGCGTCTGCTACAACGTTAGCCTTCCCGGGGTGATAATGCAATCTCATATCATAATCCTTAATAAGCTCCAACCATCTCCTCATCGAGATTTAATTCCTTCTGCGTGAAGATGTACTTCAAACTCTTGTGATCCGTGTACACCTCACAATGATTTCCAATGAGAAAATGTCTCCATGTCTTCAATGCATGCACAACGGATGCTAACTCCAAATCATGTGTGTCATAGTTCAACTCATGAGGCTTAAGCTGTCGTGAAGCATGCGAAACAACTCTTCCTTCCTGCATAAGCACTGCTCCAAGTCCTCGGCGTGAAGCCGCAATACACCTCATAATCCTTGGTCCGATCCGCAAAATTAACTTGGTGAGGTAACCAATCTTTTCTTCAACTCCTGAAAACTTGCCTCACAATCCTCGGTCCATATGAACTTGGTATCCTTTTTCAGCAATTCCGTCATAGGCTTTGCAATCCTTGAGAAATTCTCAATGAATCTTCGGTAGTATCCTGCGAGTCCAAGGAAACTCCGGATCTCTCCAACTGTCGTTGGTGCTTCCCATTTGGTTACGGTCTCAACCTTCGTGGGGTCAACTGTTGTCCCTTCTCCGGATATAACATGTCCAAGAAATCCAACTTCCTTTAGCCAAAACTCACATTTGCTGAACTTGGCATACAACTGTTGTTCCCTTAGTTTCTCCAAGACCAATTGCAAATGTTCCTTATGTTCCTCTTCATTCTTCGAGAAAACCAAAATATCATCTATAAACACCACGACGAACTTATCCAAAAACTCCATAAACACTTTGTTCATCAGGTTCATGAAATAGGCAGGCACGTTAGTCAGTCCAAATGACATAACGGTATATTCATACAGTCCATATCTCGTGGTAAATGCTGTCTTAGGTATGTCCTGCTCTCGAATCTTCAACTGATGGTACCCTGATCGTAAATCGATCTTGGAAAACACTTTAGCTCCTTGCAAACGATCAAACAGATCATTTATCATTGGTAGTGGGTACTTATTCTTGATTGTTACTTCATTTAAACCACGATAGTCAACAACCATCCATAACGATCCGTCCTTCTTCTCTACTAAAAGTACGGGTGATCCCCAAGGCGAAGAACTTGGGCGTATAAAACCTTTATCCAATAGCTCCTTAATCTGCTTCTTGATTTCCGCCAAATCCTGTGCGGGCATCCTGTATGGTCGCTTCGATATTGGGCCTGTACCTGGCAAAAGCTCAATTAGAAACTCAATGTCTCTATCCGGTGGCATTCCTGGCAATTCCTTAGGAAATACATCAGGGAAATCCTTCACCACTGGCACCTCTTCCTGCACAACTCTTGATAAGGAATTTACTTGATTCCTATTTGGTCCATGTCGCGATACATACCTAATCCTTCTTCCTTCTGGTGTTGTGAGCAAAATCATCTTACTTGCGCAATCGATGTTTCCCCCATACATCGACAGCCAATCCATACCAAGAATCACATCCAATCCTTGGGATTCCAAAATGATCAAATCTGTCGGGAACACATGCCTTCCTATACTTAATGGCACTTGAAAACATCCTTGTCCGCCATATACTCCGCTCTGGTGAGCTTACTAGCATAGGGTTTTAAGAATCTGAGTAGGCAGGCTATACTTTTCTACAAATCCCCTTGATATGTATGAATCGTTGCACGGTATCGAAAAGAACTAGTGCAGTAAATGACTTAACCAAAACTTACCGATTCTTGCATCGGGCTGATCTTCAACCTCCTCCACATCTATGTGGTTCACATCCCCTGTTGAAAGGGTTTGGCTTCTTTCAGAGCTTCCATTTCCACCTTGGCCTTGGGACATTCATTTGCATAATGTCGGTCTTGGAACACTTATAACGGTGACATGGCTCAGGTCTTTCTTGGTTGGGGTTGATGGTGTGGTCGGTTCGCCGTTGCTTCCTCCATTCCCATTACCATTTTGTGGCCATTATGGTTGTGCGAACTACCTCCTCCATGGGTATCTGAAACCGAACTCCCCGCTTAGGGGTATATCGGGGCTTCATGGGCTCGAGTTATATTTCCCTGCCCATACTTCCTCTTGCGATTCTCAATTTGCTGCTGCTTTCCTTCAATCATAAGGAGCGGTCTACCAACTCTGGTAGTTGTTGAAACTTTCTACCATCAACTGCATGCTTAACTCATCATTCAGTCCTTCCGAAACTTCTCCGCTTAGATGCATCCGTAGTAGCGTCATCAGGGCATAACGTGCTAACAATAAAATCATCCACATCTCGCCAACAGTCCTTCCTCCTTGGCGTAAATTGCGAAACTCACGCTTCTTCATGGCCATAGCTCCTGCTTTGAGACATGGGCGGTGTGGAAAGCTTCTCAAACCGATCCCATGTGGCAGTGTCTCTGAGGGTAAGTGGCTGTAAAATTCTCCCACCATGCTTCTTGTGGGTCCTTCAAGCTGGTGTGCAGCAAACTTCACCTTTTCTCCATTTGTACATCCTGCAGTGGTCAACTCCTCCCTATCTTACGGAGCCAATCATACGCTACAATCGGCTCGGTGCTCTTGGAATACACCGCGGATTCAGCCTAAGAAAACGAAGTCAAGTGATCCGGTGGTGGTGGTGGTGGGTTGTTGTTGTTGTTGTTGTTGCCTTGGTTACTGTACCAATTTTTGGATCAAAGTGTTCTGCTTGCTGAATCAATTGGGTGATCTCTGGCGGGAAAACAAACTCGGGTCGCGTCTCGGAGGCATCTGAAGGGTTTAGAGAAGGCGAGAAATTAAGAATAGAGTGAGGTCTAAGGAGAAAACACTACCCCAAATGCATATGAGCAAAAACACACAAAATCACTTCATTCATTTCAAACAAAGGGCTTACAACGGTCTAACTATCGCAAAAGTGCTTGAACTATAATGTTTACATGGAGGAATACTACTAATATGTGGGGTCATCTATTAATTTGAACGGTGGAAGACTCCATGATGTCTGCTCCAGCTTCGTCTTCAAAGTCGGGTTCACTTGGATCCGAATCGGTGTCGTCGATGATGATGTAGTTGCTCGGACCGTCGACGTACTTGTCTTCATTCTTGAGCGCTAATTTCCTCTTGAGTTCTTCAATCTCATACTTAAGATCGCTATTGTGCCTTACTACAGCTACGATCTCGTCCATGTAGTCCTTACGTGTAGACTTCAGCTCTCCTTCAAGTTCGATGATCCTTCCCTTCGCATCCTTCAATTCGATCATATCATTGCACATCTGGTTCTCCTGGCGTCGAATGTGCTGGTTTAACTCCTGGATGAAAGCTGCAATGGATCTATCCTTCTTGGTGCTGACTATCTCCCATTGTTCATCTCGGCGTCCGCAAATCTGGTAGATGGTGTCCTTAAGGTCTTCTTGGTAAACTTCTCCAATGCGTCCCATGGTGATATGAGCTGCCATGCTCTTTCCCAGACTCCAGGTTGGTGCACTGAAAACACTATCTATAGGCTTGGTGATCGGGGCGAATGTCCTTCCCGGAACGTGAGCTTGAATCTTCCGGCGCTCCTCTTTAGGCAGAGTGGCGTTGAAAGTCCCGGTGAAGCTTGGTAGTCCAATGTTCAGGTACTTGGTGACTTCCTTCAAGTGGAATCCGAAAGGTCTGCCTTCATCTGGTTGGGCATACTTGATCTTTGCGTCCGTCATCCTAAAAGAGTAGAAAAGATGAGGAGTTAGAAAATGTGAAGAGAGTAGTGATCTATGGATTTAGCTTAGTGGTCGTGTCCTACAGTCAGCGTGTGCTCTGATACCATCTCTGTAGCGACCCGACCCGAATGGATAAAGTCTCTGTGCTCCGATGTCATCCCTGGATCAGTAATGCTGACACCACACATTACTTCGAAGGATTTATAACAGAGTAGCAATCACACACTTATTACATCGTTGTCCAAAAGAGGACTTATTACAATAAAAATGGCTTAAGGCCATCTAATAACGATAACAGCGGAAGACTTGGAAGATAAGTGAGTCCATCAACTCCAGCGGCATCACTGAGTATAGAACCACGACCTAAAGCACCTTACTCGACGTCTGAAAAGTCTGCAACATGAAAGTTGCAGCCCGAAAACGGGTCAGCACATGGAATATGCTGGCAATGTAACACATAGAGAATAATGAATGATAATCCTGTACTACATGCATATGTGGCTGGTGGTAAAGCTCTACGGTTACAGTTTTTGCATAAAGCCAGTTTTTTCCTACTGCAAAGGAATAAATTTGTTTAACTATCATGGTGGTTGTTAAACATTGAGAATGGTTGACAACATCCTCAATCCCAATTAAAATAATCCTTAACAAACCCAACAATATTAAATTAGAGTAACATGTTGAGATTCACATGATATTCAAGTACTAGATACTCAAGATGTCCATAACCGGGGACACGGCTAATCATGATTAGTTTATACACTCTGCAGAGGTTTGCGACTTCTCCCCACAAGACTCGATCGCCTCCGTTTGGTTTCTCAGATCGCAGGGTGTTTGAGAAGCGGATGACCGAGACATAGTCTTTCGAGCGCTAGCACCTTACGATGGGTAGACCGTACACCTACATCCCCTACATCTGCTAGTCCACCACTATAAGAGTTCGCACGACTTAGTCAACTATTCCAGAGCCCATAATGGCTTGTGGCTGCACGGAAGATACTAGTTTGAATAATCTCATGATCCCTTTGAGCACAGGTGGCGGTCCGAAGAAAAACAGGCAAGTCTGATGGAAACCAGTGCCTCAATCCACCCAGATGTGTGTTTAAGTTGCCACCTTAGATAAACCATTAATTTAACAATCTCACATCTGTCATGGATATCACTCACCCAATCCACGTCTACTAGCATAGCATGGCATAATAAGCAAACGTAGAAGTAACTCCCAAAGGTTTCATAAGTAAAACAGGTAATAGGTACTACCTCAATCTACTTCCCATCCCACAATTTGATTAGATCCTAATCATGCAAGTGTTTGAGGATTTATCTAATGCATAAAAACTGGGTGGTAGAAAAGGTATGATCAAGTGTTAATTGCCTTGCTGATGATCCGCGAAACCTAGAGATTCGAAGTAACAAGCGGCGCACTCCGGGTGATCTATCGCAGACAAACAACAAGCATACAATAAGTACTCATCTAATGCACGGGTAAATCTCGAATAAAACCCTGGTTGCAAAAGAACACGAATCGAACAAAACTACGGAAAACAATCGGCGGAAGAAAAACAACTCGGTTCTAGCAAGTTGAAACTAGGTCAAATTTTACAGTAGCAAAACTTTATTTAAGTTGATTAGTCGGAACGGCGGTTTCGAAACGAAACTCCAGGCGCTTGAATCACCTGATTCCGATAAATGAGCGAGAAGATAAACTAGAACGAAGATCGGATCTGAAATCGCGATCAGAAAAAATAGCGGAATAAATCCGATTAAAAGAAAACGACGAACGGTTAAACGAGCGGACGTTTGTTAACGGAAATAACCGGTGATCACGTTCGTTAAGGCGAACGGTCCGTAACGCTTCGCTAAACAAAACCGGAAATAAAACCGATCTAGGGTTTGAAAATAAAACCGAACAACGGAAAAAACCGGAGCGGTTTTATAAAAAAAACGAACCGAGGGAGGGTGGCGCGTGCTGCTACCTCATCGAGGTGGGGCTCGGGGAGGCGGCTAGGGGCGGCAATGGCGGCGCTAGTGGCGGCGGCGGCGGGTTGGGGTTGGGGAGAGGATAGGGGGTTTGTGGGGAGAAGAGGGGGCTTGGGTATTTAAAGGGGAGGGTAGCTTGGGGAGGGCAAGCAAGGAGGAGGAGGAGTCCTCCTCGGACTCGGCGGCGGAGGCGGCGCTGCAGGCGTCTTGTGGCCTTGAGGAGGAGGGGGTGGGCAGTGGGCCCTTGGCCCAGGCGAAGTCTTGTGGTTTTTAAAAATATCACAGAGAAAAACAAATAAAATAAAATCTAAACGAACTCCAAAATTTACCAAGTAAATTTTCCCGACTCTAAAATGAGTCGAACAAAATGAACTTTTACTCGGGGCCAAAAATGCAATTTTTGAAATCACGCATTTTTCCCTAAGGCAAATAAACTCCGAAAAATCCAGAATTGATTTATTTATTAAATCTTCATTTTTTTTCCTAATGTTTGGGAAAGTCATATTATTCCCTCTCATATTTTGAATTTGGAAAAATTATTTGAAGATGAAATAAATAAAATCAAATGATCCTCTTTTCATAATTTGAGGAAACACAAATATGAAAATTTCGAAATCTCCAACTCTCTCCGAGGGTCCTTGAGTTGCGTGAAATTTCTAGGATCGGAAAAATGCAAGAAAATATGTAATGCATGATGATCTAATGTATAACATTCCAAATTGAAAATTTGGGATGTTACAATACATTATTGTTAATTTATATCGGGTATGACTATGATTGGATCTCTTTTACCATGAATTACAATGTCTAGTCAGTCCTTGATCTTTGAAGGTGCTCTGCATTTACGTTTTGCGGTCTCAGAAAGGGCTAGTGAGATACCATCTTGTTATATCATTTTATGATTGTTTTCAGAAAGTTTTGTCATCCGAGATTTATTATTATGGCTTGCTAGCTGATTATGTTATTGATATGAGTAAACATGAGACCTAGGAGTTATTGCAAATGTGGTTAGTTATGATCTTTGCTGAAAACTTGAATGCCGGCTTGACATAGGTACAACAACAAGAGCAAACAGAGTTTGTTAAAGTTTTTCTTTTTCTCTTTCAGTTTGTCAACTGAATTGCTTGAGGACAAGCAAGGGTTTAAGCTTGGGGGAGTTGATACGTCTCCGTCGTATCTACTTTTACAAACACTTTTGCCCTTGTTTTGGACTCTAACTTGTATGATTTGAATGGAACTAACCCGGACTGACGCTGTTTTCAGCAGAGTTGCCATGGTGTTGTTTTATGTGCAGAAAACAAAAGTTCTTGGACTGACCTGAAACTCCACGGGATGTCTTATCCTCGCCAAAGATGAAGACCAGGGAGCTCACACCCTGTCCACGAGGGTGGGGGGCGCCCCCCCTCCTGGGCGCCCCCCCTCCTAGGCGCCCCCCTCCTGGGCGTGCCCCCTACCTCGTGGGCCCCCTGGAGACCCTCCGACGCCAACTCCAACTCCATATATATGCTTTCGGGGAGAAAAAATCAGAGAGAAGAAATCATCGCGTTTTACGACATGGAGCCGCCGCCAAGCCCTAATCTCCCTCGGGAGGGCTGATCTGGAGTCCGTTTGGGGCTCCGAAGAGGGGGATTCGTCGCTGTCGTCATCATCAACCAACCTCCATCACCAATTTCATGATGCTCACCGCCGTGCGTGAGTAATTCCATCGTAGGCTTGCTAGACGGTGATGGGTTGGATGAGATTTATCATGTAATCAAGTTATCTTTGTTAGGGTTTGATCCCTAGTATCCACTATGTTCTGAGATTGATGTTGCTATGACTTTGCTATGCTTAATGCTTGTCACTAGGGCCCGAGTGCCATGAATTCAGATCTGAACCTATTATGTTTTCATGAATATATGTGTTCTTGATCCTATCTTGCAAGTCTATAGTCACCTATTATGTGTTATCATCCGACAACCCCGAAGTGACAATAATCGGGATACTTCTCGGTGATGATCATAATTTGAGGAGTTCATGTATTCACTATGTGCTAATGCTTTGTTCGGTTCTCTATTAAAAGGAGGCCTTAATATCCCTTAGTTTCCAATAGGACCCGCTACCACGGAGGGTAGGACAAAAGATGTCATGCAAGTTCTTTTCCATAAGCACGTATGACTATTTACGAATACATGCCTACATTACATTGATGAATTGGAGCTAGTTCGTGTGTTACCCTATGTTACGATTGTTACATGGCGAACCACATCCGGCATAATTATCCATCACCGATCCGGTGCCTCTGAGTTTTCCATATCTTGGTTTACGCTTATTTACTTTTCCGTTACTCTTGTTACAATCACTACAAAAATACCAAAAACATTACTTTTGCTGTCTTTACTTTTATTACCGTTGCCGCCACTATCATATTACTTTGCTACTAAACACCTTGCTGCAGATACTAAGTTTCCAGGTGTGGTTGAATTGACAACTCAGCTGCTAATACTTGAGAATATTCTTTGGCTCCCCTTGTGTCGAATCAATAAATTTGGGTTGAATACTTTACCCTCGAAAACTGTTGCGATCCCCTATAGTTGTGGGTTATCATGCACCTCGTCACCGCGTCGCCGGACCTCGCCGTCATCGCGCCACCACGCCCTGGAGCAGCCCCGACGCCGTTGCTCGTCGCCTCCCCGACCCCGTCGCCGCCGCCCGGATCGCCACCTCACCGGACTGCCTCCCCGCCGTCCTCTACGTCATCACCTCCTCCCCTGCAACGGCCGTCCCCGTCCTCCTCCCCAAAGGCTCCATCGAGCCTCGCCGCCCGTTCCCCTGCAACGCCGGTGAGGCCATCGGCCTCCGCCTTCCCTCCTCATCTTCCCCTCTGTCGCCGTGCACACTCGCCGACCGGGCCCCGAACGTGCTCACCGCGCCGGCGCATGCCTTTGACCACCGCCCCGTACGCGCGCTGACCGCGCTCACCGCATCCTCGCCTCGCACGGCGCGCCTCAGCACGCGCCCCCGGCCGCCCTTCCCTGCTGTCGTGCGGCCGCGGATCCCTCCCCATCCGTCACCGCGTCACCCCTCACCACGCTGGTCGGAGCCTCCCTACGGCCTCTGCGCCGCCTCGTGACCGCGCTCCCGCTCGGTCCCTGGCCTCGCCCGCTGCCCCCTTGTGGCTGCTGCTCCAGCGGTGGCCGCGACCACAGCCGCCGCCGGCGCTGAACCCCGTAGCCCGCGCCATTCGGACAGCGCCCAACGCCCGGCGCCCACGATCCAACGGATCCGCGCCCGCATCCCCCTGTGCCCGCTATGCCCTGAGCCTATGACAGATGGGGCCCATGCCCTTAGAACATTTTAAAAAAGAGAGAATAAAAATAAGAATTAAGAAAATAAATAATTAATTAATTAACTTAATTAATCCTGATTAGATTAACCTAATCACTTAGGTTAGTTAATTAATCTGTTAGGTTAGTTAACAGTCAATGACATGCGGGATCCTCACGTCAGTTTGACCTAGTCAACGCCATGTTGACTGCTGACGTCATGCTGACGACGTCAGCATACACTATTCTGGATAATGTTGATGTAAATTAATTAATTAAATTCTAAAAATGATCAAAAAATTTAAAATTAATATAAAATAAACCGTAGATCGGATGGATAAACTTTGTACACGAAAGTTGCTCAGAACGACGAGACGAATCCGAATACGCAGCCCGTTCGTCCGCCACACATCCCTAGCGTAGCAAACACACAACTTTCCCCCTCCGGTTCATCTGTCCGAAAACGCGAAACACCGGGGATACTTTCCCGGATGTTTTCCCCCTTCGCCGGTATCACCTATCCCTGCGTTAGATCACCCCCTGGCACCGCGTATTGCCTTTTTATATTTTTGTGATGCCTTGTTTGCTTCGTATTTACTGTTTCCTTCCCCTCTTCTTCTCCGGTAGACCCCGAGTCTGGTGTTGATGCGATTGAGTATGACTACGTCACCGACGACCCCTCCTTCTTCCGAGAGCAACCAGGCAAGCCCCCCCTTGATCACCAGATATCACCTATTCTTCTCTATACAACTTGCATTAGAGTAGTGTAGCATGTTACTTCTTTCGGTTAATCCTATTCTGCTGCATAGCCTGTCATTGTTGCTACAGTTGTTACCCTTACCTGCTATCCTACTGCTTAGTATAAGATGCTAGTGTTCCATCAGTGGCCCTACTCTCTTGTCCGTCTGCCATGCTATACTACTGGGTCGTGATCACTAGGGAGGTGATCACGGGTATATACTATATAATTTATATACATGACACATGTGGTGACTAAAGTCGGGTCAGCTCGTTGAGTACCTGCAAGTGATTCTGATGAGGGCGCTGAATGGACAGGTGGCTCCATCCCGGTAGAGGTGGGCGTGGGTTCCCGACGGCCCCCGACTGTTACTTTGTGGCGGAGCGACAGGGCAGGTTGAGACCACCTAGGAGAGACGTGGGCCTGGCCCTGGTCGGCGTTCGCGGTTACTTCATAATAACACGCTTAACGAGATCTTGGTATTTGATCTGAGTTTGGCCACTGGCCTATACGCACTATCCAACTACGGGGGAACAGTTATGGGCACTCGGCATCGTGGTATCAGCCGAAGCCTTCGTGACGTCAGCGACTGAGCGGCGCGCGCCGGATTGGACTGGAACGCCTGCTAGGCTAGGTCTGCTTCCGGCCGCCCACGCAACGTGCAGGTGTGCTAAGGGCGATGGGCCCAGACCCCTGTGCGCTTGGGATTAGATCGGCATGCCGACCTCTCTGTTGGCCTAGGTGGGACTGCGACGTGTTGATCTTCCGAGGCCAGGCATGACCCAGGAAAGTGTGTCCAGCCAAATGGGATCAAGCGTGTTGGGTTATGTGGTGCACCCCTACAGGGAAGTTTATCTATTCGGATAGCCGTGATCTTCGGTAACAGGACGACTTGGAGTTGTACCTTGACCTTATGACAACTAGAACCGGCTACTTAATAAAACACACCCTTCCAAGTGCCGGATACAACCCGGTGATCGCTCTCTAACAGGCCGACGAGGAGGGATTGCGGGTAGGATTATGCTCTGCGATGCTACTTGGAGGACTTGATCTACTCTCTTCTACATCTGCAAGGCGGAGGCTGGCGAAGCGTAGTCTTCGACGGGATTAGCTATCCCCTCTTATTCGACATTCTGCAGATTCAGTCCACCGATATGGCCCTTTACACATATACCCATGCATATGTAGTGTAGCTCCTTGCTTGCGAGTACTTTGGATGAGTACTCACGGTTGCCTTGTTCCCCCTTTTCCCCCTTTCTTTACCCGATTGCTGCAATCGGATGATGGAGCCCAGGAGCCAGACGCCACCTTCGACGATGACTCCTACTACACTGGAGGTGCCTACTACTACGTGCAGGCCGCTGACTACGACCAGGAGTAGTTTAGGAGGATCCCAGGTAGGAGGCCTGCGCCTCTTTCGATCTGTATCCAAGTTTGTGCTAGCCATCTTATGGCAACTTGTTTAACTATGTCTATACTCAGATATTGTTGCTTCCGCTGAGTAGTCTATGATCGAGCACTTGTATTCGATCCCTCGAGGCCCCTGGCTTGTATTATGATGCTTGTATGACTTATTTATGTTTTAGAGTTGTGTTGTGATATCTTCCCGTGAGTCCCTGATCTTGATCGTACACGTTTGCGTGCATGATTAGTGTACGATTGAATTGGGGGCATCACAAATTACTTCTGGCCCGTTACTGGCCTGTTCCCCTAATGGGCCAAATTCGGCCCGTTTCTGGCCTGTTAACCCATTGCGCCATTTCTAGCACGTCCTATATTCTGGCCCATTAACGACCCGTTATGCCTGTGACAGAATTAAACCTTTGCTGTCCTCCGTCCTGTTAACGGCCTGTTACCGTGCTAGGCCGATACCAATTACGCCCGTTTACGGCCCATGTAGACCCATTTATCCAATGGTCCGAGGCCTACCGATTCGACGGCCCTGTTGGAGGCCCATTTATCGACGGCCCGTAGGAGGCCCATGGATCCTACCGCTCGTAGCAGGGTCAAGGTTACCACGGTCCGTATATGGCTCGTGGTTGTTGCGGCCACTAGCAAACCAGCGAAAAAGAAGACTAGGAAATAAATAAGCCCGAAACTAATGCTAGGCTATTAAGGCGATTGCATAGATTACATCCACTGGGAATCAAAGAACGCCACCAGTGCAAATATAGGGAACACCCTACACTATACAAAAATGGCTTGTTGTTTTCTTCAGCCCGTGGCTGCACGTTAAGAACAAATTTTGTATCACAACAAAACAAATTACAACTATAAAACAAAAGGAAGGTTGGCATAAAAGTTAACAGTCTGGCAGATAAAATGCACCACCAGAAGTTCAGAAGCTCAGTTCATTTGACCTGACTGTTATGTTTTCATGCTGTATTGACCGATGGAGCACCATAACCTTCGCCTTCATTTCTCCTAGGCTCCTGACCAACATAGCAAATGTTTGATAGTCTGGTTTCAAAACCGTGTATATCTTGATGACATTGAACAATCTTTGTCCTTGTTTCACAAAGGATCTCTGTTAGGGAATGGACTTGTGTCTGGAGCGCAGATATAACATTGTTTTGATCTTGCATATCTTGATCATGATGCAGTTTGGAGGAGATTGCCTTAACAACCAACCTTGTATTACGCAGGAACGTGCTTTTGGCACTGTTCGTGGACAAGTATTGACCCACTGCAGCAAGAGCTAACATTGCGGTTATAGTTGCCTCGCCACCTTCAGAAGGTTGCGGTTCCACCATTTTTTCCATAGCTTGCTGAAAAGTTGAGTTTTTACATTAGTAGTACCAGAACAGAAGATATTAAGGAGGCCGCAAAACTAAACAAAATAGCTTTGGTCTATATACAGAACTTATTCTGGTGAACCCATGTAAAATATTAGTTGTATTTTACTGCAAAGTACATACAAAACCAGGTTCCAAACATATGACCATGTACCATGGCTAATGTATGGTCTATTTCTTCACATTGTATTGATAGCTAAGGATAAAGAGACAAAGTTCATAATACGGTAAGCATAGTATGACATCACTCATATCACAAAACAACTGAGAATAGACAAACATGCAATTGTAACGTTGTGTGGGCAAGTCCAGCACAAAACTATATTACAGGTCAAGATCAAAAGAACATCACTCCTCTCTTTTAAACCTTGTAACGTACAATGATACGCTAAGACAATTGTGTATAAAATTGAAAAGAGTAATAGACATTGTCTGCAAACCATGCAGTTCAAGGCACAAGTCAGAGTAAGTAGTATTTAAAAGGCACGAGGATTAAGGACTTACAATAGCGGCTTTGACCGGTGTAGTCATGCCCTTCGTCTTGCTGGTGTGACAGTCCTTGAAGATTTCGACATCATTTTGTTCAGGTACTTTTTGGTCCTTCCGGGCTTTCCTCTGCATTTGGAACAAGTCAATATAGATATGATAATTTGGTACAACGAAAAGAGTGAAACAACAACTAATTACAAGAGCCTCGCAGTGTGCAATATAGCTATGAGATCTTGTAAGCTATTGGAATTTCACTTCCATACGGTTGGCCTTGTTCTTTGAACAGTTCACCTACAAGAAGATAGATTTGTGTGGCACATGCGTAAATAGGACTTCAACATGTGATCTGATCACATATATATATATATATATATTTATATATATATATATATATATATATATATATATATATATAATGTACCGATACTTTGGATCATCGAGTGTTTAACGAGGCCTCTCGATCTTCATCTGATATAATTACCACTGGAGATGTTTGGGCAAGTTCACTGTTAGCCTTGCCTTGAAAGTGAGTTTTCCTCAAGTTATACCAATATTGTCGCAGAGCAGACTTGAAAAGATGGGTGCAAGCTTGTCTGGTTGCATCATCTCGGCTATCCAACTTGAACCTCATCTGTTGAAAATTATGAGAGTCTCATTATCAGCAACCTAGAAACTATGGGAGAGAGCAAGACGATATTACTAGTCTCCATACATAACCATACTTACAGATAAATGGTCGAGGAAGGTGTTGAACTAGGTTTCGTATTTGTTATTCCTGTACTGAATCCACGTTGGGAGGATACATACATGACACCTAACGGCAACCGTTGCCTCTGATACTAACTTGGCTGACTTTGTAGCATCATGTGGCCTTTTTAAACTTGCCTCAAAATGGATCACGACTCTTCCTCCTCTAGATTTGGTTAACCTATCAAGCATTATCCCTGATGTTTGTTTCCTCTTGCGCCTAGGTGCTAGTCCAATAACGAACATAGGAAGTGTTAGTGTACATGAAACTGTGAGACTACATATAAAGAAGCATGCAACTGTAACTTGACTCCAGCAACTACCTTCTTGCTGTTGAAGCTCACAAAGTTCATCTGATCTTGCCAACTCATCTTGTGTCAAGAGTGCTTCAGAAGTAGTGTCAGGTGGCAAGGGAGCTTGGGACATGCTGCTAGCTGAGTTGACCAACGAGTAACTCGTGCAGCTGGTGGTACTGTGGAAGGTATTGCAACAACTAGGGCTGTCTCTGCTTGTTTGGTGGCAGCAATTTGTTTCTGTTTGGCTTGTTTTGCAGCTCGTCTAGCATAGGATAGCCTGTTTGTACAATTTTCCGCTGGAGTTTGACCTTCTAGTGCACCATCAGTACCAGCTGAATCTGCAGGATTCTTCCGCTTCCCTTTCCCTGTCATTCTGTGTTGCTTCCTCTTTCTCTGTGTCATGTTAAGTCAAGCCGACAAAAAAAATGAATAACAATTTAGTTCTTCAAAAAAATTGATGCGTGATACAGACGAACTGAACTTTGTTGTTAGACAACCACATGATAGGAGGATGTAATATGTACGAAAAACCGGACGACATGAGATAACCAGAACTATGATGTGTATACTAAGCAGAAGACATTTCACTAAATTAGAAGCAATGTAATGGAAGGTAGACACCATATGAAAGATGCTACAAATATCGATCTTCCAAGTTAACAGTGTCTCATCATAAATGGCGTTTAAACAAATGTGAAGCAGTACAAGAAATAAATCATATGCAAGATGCAAACAACATTACACTACCAAGTTAAAGGTCTCTCGTCATTAGTGCCATTGCATATTCAGTACATTGCATATTCACAGCTTATGATGTGTAAATTAAGGAGAAAGCATTTCAACAAATTAGAAGCATTGAAAGCGAGACACCATATGAAAGATGCAACGAATATCACTCTACCAAGTTAAAACTGTCTCGTCATAAGTGCCTTTTCAACAAATTAAAAGTAGTACAAGCTAGAAAAGAATGTGAGATGTAACCTATATCACACTCCCAAGTCAAACATGACTTATGATAATTGATTGTTGCAGGTTACACAACAGTAGTACTTTTATGTGAGAACATTGTGTGATGGACAGATATTGTATGTTCTAGAAACAGGAACACATGTCTTATTCACAAGTATAATGTGTAAAGTAAGAAGATGGAATTCAACAAAATTAGAAGCAATACAAGCTAGACATCATACATAACATGCAACCACATATAACAGTGCCAAGGTAGAGGGAGCACCTGTGATGGTGCACTAGGGGAGACGTGCTCATCATCAACACAATTACGTTGAGTGTCTATGCATGTGTTGTCTTGCAAATCATCTTGGGGGGATGGAGGAGTAGAATATTTTCGGGGAACGACACCTATGGGATCACAGGGAATCCCTACTATGGTTGGCGGGGCGCGGGGCTATGGAAAGAGCGGGTTTAGAAGATCAACGCGGGGGAATTTTATCCAGGTTAGGGCCGCAACGATGCGTAATAACCTAGTCCTGCTTTGGTGTATATTTGGTGTTCTTGAGCTCTTGAACTAGTTGCGGTGCATGCCCAGTCCAAAAAGTCCGAATCCTTCTTCAGTACTCCTCGGGCCTCCTTTTATATGTCAAAGGGGTCGCCACAGTGGCACACAGGACGTGGAAAGTATGTACAGTGTACAAGTCTATCGCCTGGCCCCGTAGGACAAATGCATTTAATGCACTGCCTACATGCCCTCTCTCTTTATCGAGGACGACAAAGAAGCTCGTCCCGTCCGTCGCTGCCTCGCCTCTCTCTAACACGCGTCCAAGCTGACGAGGCAAGCAACGCCACACTGGCTGGCTGGCTGCTGAGCTGGTGCGGTGGCAGTGTCTTCACGAAGATCTGCATGCCACCACGCAGGTGCTTGGCAAGTTGGCCTAGAAGCTGCATGCTGCCACGCAGACGCTCGCCTAGTTGGCGGGCTGGCCGCTACGTCGGAACGGGGGCGGGGCAGATAAACCTTGGTTGGTGTGGGCCTGCAGATGTCCCCGGCAAGGGTCTTGCCGGGGTCTTCGGGGCGTCCCCGGCAAAGGTCTTTCCGGCGTCCTTCGTATTCTGGTTCGCATCTAGTCTTGTAGGCCTTTGGTCTTCACAAAGATCTGCATGACACCATGCAGGCGCCTCCCGAGCCTTGGTTCCAGTGTTGTCAATGGTGTCGGAACTCTTAGGCTCAAGGGTGGAAGCCTTGCTGGTGTTGGGCAAGTTGCCCCGGCAAGGCTCTTGCCAGGGCTACGCAGGCCGCCCCGGCAAGGCTCTTTTTTTTTGACTATGACCCCGGCAAGGCTCTTGCCGAGGAAAGCCCATTGAGGGAGTCCCGGATTAGGGGGTGTCCGGATAGTCGGACTACCGTCATCGGTCGGACTATCATTTGCCGGACTATCATCATCGACCGGACTCCAAGACTATGAAGATAGAAGATTGAAGACTTCACCCCGTGTCCGGATGGGACTTTCCTTGGCGTGGAAGGCAAGCTTGGCGATACGGATATGTAGATCTCCTACCATTGTAACCGACTCTATGTAACCCTAGCCCTCTCCGGTGTCTATATAAACCGGATGGCTTTAGTCCGTAGGACAACAATCACAACAACCCTTACAATCATACCATAGGCTAGCTTCTAGGGTTTAGCCTCCTTGATCTCGTGGTAGATCCACTCTTGCAAACATCCACAATATCAATATCAATCAAGCGGGGCGTAGGGTTTTACCTCCATCAAGAGGGCCCGAACACAGGTAAACATCGTGTCCCTTGTCTCTGTTACCATCCGCCTAGACGCACAGTTCGGGACCCCCTACCGAGATCCGCGGTTTGACACCGACTTTGGTGCTTTCATTGAGAGTTCCTCTGTGCCATCACCGATAGGAAGGATGCCTCCTCCGTCTTCAAGGGCGGTATCTTCGCCAAAAGGAGCCTTGGCCGCCGACCAAACTATCCGGCTAGGTGGTTTCTTATGACCGCCTGTCCGGCCATCGCTCGACAACGACCTCTCAAGTCGTCAAAAGCAATCTTCACGTCAGCTCGAATTCGCGGCGGCTGGATCAATAGAGCTCTCGTCCGTAAGCGAGCTCTTGGATCGCATCGCCGCCTCAGGATTCGCTACGGACTACGATCAGATTGGGCTTAAACCCGATCGAGAGAAATTAACTCTCCCGGTCACCCACCACGTTGCGGTGGTAGAGGAACAATGCGGCGGCGCTTCTCTGTATTGAAAACTAGTCATGTCCGGATCCCGAACCCCCATGCGGATTCAGCGGAGGGATGGGCTTCGATCAAACACTGAACTTAAAGTCAGGCATCGGACTAGACTCGTTGGACAACGTCCAGAAATCCAAGCTTCCAAAATTGGAAACTTCTCGGCCTTCGAGCCTTGAGATGGGTAGCGTTCCGGACTTAGCTCCACCCACCCGCCCAGACATATGCGATCTAACTCTAATTCGGCAAGAGCCGCCGAGATAGTACATCACTCTTGGGCGATTCCTCCTGGTTATGGACAGGATAAAGGACTGCCGAGAGGAAAACGCAATCTCGGTCTTACGCAATAATTGCACGGACAAGGGAATCCTAAGCGCCATAAGTCGCGCGACATTACGTGCCGCTGACTTGGTGACCATCGTACAAAAGTATCTTGTGCGATGGAGAGCGCTGAAAACCGAAAGTAAATTTTGGGATAACCCGGTCCCGAATACATCCCTAGCCGGAACCAAAGGGTGCATCATTATCAAGCACCGGGCTGAATACCAAAAACCAAAACCCCTAAAAAGTGCGGAACCGTCTTGGAGGGCTGGCTAAGCGGACCTGCAAAATTCATAGCACGAGGGTGCCACTCCAACTCATAGCCTTGAGCATGTTGGATACTACGGCAGTGGCCAAAAGTGGCGAGAGCTTCAGCTCGAATCCCAGCCCAAAGAACACCGAAGACGGTGTTAACAGTCTTCGAGACTTTCGCATCCAATAACATGCGAAAACGACAACTCCGCAACCTTGCCGAAGTCTACCAAGTAGCAACAATAAATCCATGGAGCGACACGGCTATTACCTTCAATGCTAGTGACGAACCTAAATTCTGAACTGCCCGGGCACCAGCCGCATTGGTCCTCAGCCCAATAGTAGACGGCTTTCGCCTTACTAAGGTACTCATGGATGGCGGCAGCGGACTAAACCTCATCTATGAGGAAACCCTCCGAAAAATGGAAATAGATGGAACCGCATTGGCGAAGCAGCACAACCTTTAGAGGAAAAATCTCGGCCGGAAGCATCTTTGCACAGGAAAAATCACGCTGGGCGTAGTGTTATTTCGCTCCGGACAATTATAGGTCCAAGGAGGTCACGTTCAAGTGGCCCCATTCAGCAGCGGATATCATGCTCTTTTAGGACGAGAGGCATTCACAATTTTTCAAGCTATACCCCATTATGGGTACATGAAGCTCAAAATGCCGGTCCCAGCGGAATTATCACTCTCGCTAGTGATCCGGACATAGCACTCAGCGCGAAAACAAGACAGCTGCACTAGCCCTCGAGGCACTATCCAAAGCCCTAGCGGCGAGGAACTCACCGCGATCGCTCCACGGTGAGCAGGGCGATGTGATACTTGATAAAAGATCCAAGTCCACCTCTTTTAAACCAGCGGATGAAATAGTCAAATTCGAGGTCCACCTAACGGATCCCACGAAGACGGCCTCCATCGGGCACAATTGAACCTCGATGTAGGCGCCAGCCTGCGAGAATTCCGCCGGGAAAATTGGGACATTTTGCTCGGCACCCATCGGATATGCCGGAATCCCACGCAGATTGGCGAGAACACAGCCTAAACATCCTAAAAGGATTCAAGCCGTCAAACAGGCTCTTGACGATTTTCGAACCCAAAAGACAGGCAATGGGAGAAGAGCTAGCCAAGCTATTGGAAGCCGGATTCATCGAGACATCAAGCACCGGATTGGCTAGCAAACTTGGTGATGGTACCAAGAAGGACAAATCTGGCGCCTATGTGTCGATTTCAAAGACCTAAATAAGGCCTGCCCAAAGGATCCCTTCCCCTCCAAGCATCGACCAAATCATCGATGCCACCGCAAACACGATTCATTGTGCTTCCGGGCGCATACTCCGGCTATCATCAAATCAAGATGGCGAAGCGGATCAAGCCGCAACAACATTCATTACTCCATATGGACCATTCGCTTCAACACGATGCCCTTGGACTTAAAAACACCGGCGCAACATATCGGCGCATGATTCGGACATGTCGGCTACCCGGATCGGCAAAAGAGTAGAGGCATATGTGGGCGACGTAGTCGTCAAAACTAAACACGTCAAAACTCTAGTAGGCGACTTGAGGCTCACATTCGACAGACCTCGAGCATATGACATCAAGCTAAATCCGGAAAAATGTGTTTTGGCGTACCGGTGGAAAGCTCTTTGGGCTTCATCGTATCCGGTAGAGGAATTGAAGCAAACCCAGCCAAGATCCGAGCTCTGTCACAGCTAGATATCCCAAAAGACCTCAAGCAAATACAAAATTGACCGGATGCGTGGCGGCTCTAAGCCGCTTTATCTCCCGTCTAGGAGAAAAGGCATTACCCTCTATCGCCTCCTCGGTAAGATCGAACACTTCGAGTCGGCGAATGCTGCCACCGCGGACTCAAAGAAATAAAGGCCATATTGGTAACAAATCCGGTCTGGCTGCGCCCAACCTGGGCGAACCAATGTTGTTATACATCGCAGCTACACATCAAGTTGTAAGCGCGGTACTCGTTGTCGAGCGAGAAGCGAAGGGCATAAATTCCCTCTTCAAAACCAGTATACTACGTATCCTTGTGTTAACCCCTTGCAAGTCCCGTTACCGCACTATCGAGAAGATAGCGTCGCGGTGTTCATGGCATCCGGAAGCTCGACACTACTTTCAAGAGTGTTCGATAACAGTGGCCTCTGAAGTACCACTTAACGACATTATAAACAACATGACGCGACGGGCGGGATTGCAAAATGGGCCATTGAGCTCTTACCATTTGATATATCTTACAAACCTCGGCGAGCTATAAAGTCTCAAGTTTTGGCCGACTTTGTCGCTGAATGGACGGCGAACTCCCTAAAGAATCGGCGCATACTCCAATTGGATTATGCGCTTCGACGGCTCTAAAATGTTAGCGGACTAGAGGCTGGCGTCGTATTAGCGTCCCGACCGGAGACACGATCCAATACGTGCCGGATAATGTACACGGACTCTAACAACGCGGCGAATCGAGGCCCTTTTACGGTCTCCGGATGGCAATCTCCATGGGCATTCAACGCCTAGAGGTGCGCGGGGACTCAAACCTCGCAATATCCCAAATAAGCGGAGACTTTGACGCCAAAGATCCGAAAATGGCAGCATATCGCAACGCTGTCCTCAAAATGTCAGCCGGTTGAAGGACTTGAATTCCATCACGTCACGGGATAATAACCAAGCAGCCGACGTCTTGCACGCATTGGCTAAAAGCAGCGACGCTATCCTCCTAACATCTTCACTGGAGCGGCTCTTCAAGCCATCCGTACTATGGGAAGAGGAGTCGGAACTAACAATCCGGAACAAGCCGCACCAAGCGGCGATCCGATTGATGACATAAAACCTTCCGCCACGACATAATGGTAGTAATTGCCCGTGGACAGAACCATTCCTCGCCTACTTGCTTAGGCAGGAGCTTCCGAAGACCAAAATGAGGCCCGCTGCATTGTCCGTGATCAAAAGCCTACAAGGTCTATGAGGAGAACTTTATAAGAAAAGCACAACCGAGTCCTTCAAAGGTGTATCTCCGAAGAGGAAGGCGAAACCTCTGGCTGAAATTCATGCGGACTAGGCGGACACCACGCCGCAGTTTGGGCCCTTGTAGGAAAGGCATTCCGACAGGATTTTATTGGTCGACGGCTCGGCGGATGCCGAGACTTAGTCCAAAGATCGTCGGTTGTCAGCTCTTTGCTACTCGAGCCATATGCCACCCACCGCCCTCAAAACTATACCAATTACCGGCGTTCGCGGTGCAGGGGCTTCACATGGTTGGACCACTTAAAGGGGAACCCACAAGCAAAGGTACCGATTGGTCATGGTGGATAAATTCACCAAATGGATATGGGCCAAGCCGGTTAAAACAGCGAGTCCGGACCAGTGATAGACTTTATATCCGGGGTAGTACACCATTATGGTGTCCCCACAGCATCATCACCGATAACGCACGAACTTCACCGCCGATGAGGTTAAATCATGGTGCAAAAATATGGGCATCAAGCTCGACACGCCTCGATCTATCATCCTCAAACCAGCGGTCAAGTGGAGCGAGCAAATGGTCTAATAATGAGCGGCATCAAACCCGGACTAGTGCGGTCCCTCACGAAATCGACACGCCTTTGGGTAGAGGAGCTCGACTCCGACTGGGGCTGCGGACAACGCCTAACCGTACCACCGGATTCACACCATTTTTATGGTATACGGCGCGAAGCAGTTTTGCCTGCGACATCATTCATGACTCACCTCGAGTGCGCATGTACGAAGAAAGAGAAGCCGAGTTGGATCGGCGGGATAGTTTGGACACATTGGAGGAAGAGCGCGACATCGCCAAGGCTCGTTCCGCATTCTATCAACAGCAGGCTCGAAGATACCAAAGCAGAGAAGTACGGGCCAAGACTTACAACGTTGGCGAACTGGTTCTCGCTCACGGACAAGAAAAAGGACAAGCTCAAGCCCAAATGGGAAGGCCCTTCATCATTGATCAAGTCTTGACCGGCGGAGCGCACCGTCTCTGAAATGCATCGGATAACCGACTCGAGCGAACCACGGAGCGCAGCCCGCCTCCGGCGATTCTATGCCTAGCGCGGACTAAGAGTTCGCCCCTTCCCCGTCCAAAATTTTTCTTTTATTTATTTCAGCTGCCTTTTGTTTATCTCTTTCTTCTCAACCCTATTCATCCAAGCCTTAAAGGGCTTTACCAGCATAACGTTCGCAAGACAATTGATGTGCTACCGCACTCATTATATTCGGGGCTTCTTTAATGAAGCTTAATTATACGGGCTTCATGCCCAGGCATGTGTCAAGCCTCCACATGTACCTTTTATTCACCATTATATGCATCGATATGACTTAAGTTTTGGCCAAGCTGGGTTGCTGGCTCTGTGCTTACCCCTACGTTCCCGATTGTTCGGCTAGGAGGTAAAGGAGCACCTCTGCGATTGTTACTGCGGGTCAGCGGATGTGTACCTCGACCGGGTGAAGCGAAAGCTAGCGTTCTTAAGGGAATATTCGGTCGGTGACTTAAAAGATGATTTTTATCCACTTATTTATCTGCCCCAGATGTTTTCTGCTTTTTCAGAGTCGGACATGCACTTTAGGGCATGCCACCCCCAATGAAAGGAACCCTTAACGGAACTATTCTCCTGGAAGATGTTTCTTACTAACCATATAATATAACATAACTAGTTGGGCACTTGTGCGATAAAGCACCGATGACCCCTCGCTGGTCTCCATGCATACCACGGTTGTTTCATAACCGAGAAGGTATTCGGACACCTCCGGACTCTAGGGTCCCGAGGTCGAAGCTTAAAAGGTCGGCAAAGACAAACGATCTACAATCCGGCTAGAAGGCATTTTGTATGTCATTTTAAAATACATTGTCACATGGACTGATTGTATTCTTCCTCAATCCCGTCTAACAGGTTGTCTAATTTACAGTCTTGTTGGGAAAATTTTGCGGCCAACTCCACTTGGCCGTATACTAAACTCACAGGATCTCCTTCCCATCGGGCCCCACAGTCCGACTTGACCATGTGGTTGGGATCCGCCTTCTTGTACAGCGTCTTTACCATGGCCCAGGCCTCCCGGGCACCTTGGCGGCAGGCTGAAATCTTCCATAAATGGAAGCGCTGCCGCACTCCCTGTAGCTTCTCCGCAAGCTCCCCAAGACCCTCGGGTATGGAGAAGGCTGGCCATAACGCCTGGATGATGCCGCTCATAGCCTGCCGAACTCGTTCGATCGGTTGCAACAATTGGAAGTTGATCACCGTTATTACGGGCATCTCCTCCATGAGGCGACTGTGAGCATACCTCTGACATATTCTGTCAAATTGACTTCCTCGCCGAACTCTTCTTTTCAAAGGAGTTCGCTCAAGCACTTACTATATATGCCGCGACGAAGCCGCTGATTCTCCTTAACGGAGCCCGACAGCTCGGCCCGAACACCTTTCAGCTCTTCGCCAAGCTGGGCATGGGCATCCTGGAGCTTGTTCCTTTCATGCTGCACCTTATGCAGCACCCTCTCGCCGGCCTTTAGTTGGCGCAGAAGTTCTTGCCTGTCCGGATCTTGTCCGGTAGCACCTGCAACCTCGTTTTTTAGACTTGCGCAAAGGCCAAACGCTACTTATCCTTCTAAAAAAATGCGTTACCAGGAGAGGTCCTTGCGTTTCCTCCTGCGCCAGGCAATGCGGCCTCAAGTTGGGCCTTGCACTCTTGCAGCTCCTGAGACAGTTGGGTATTCTTCTCGGTAAGATCCTGCATTTCATATGATCCTTAAATCAGTTAATATAACTAGTTTAAGTCTCGGGGGCTACTGGCATATACAACCGTTAAAATCTCTTACCCATATGTCTTTTACATACTGCTCCGTGGCTCTGGTAAAACTATCTTGAGCGGCACGAAGGTGCGCGTCCCCCGTGTTAAAGGCATTCAAAGCCTCGGGGGAGAAGCACGCGTCACGAAATATTGTCCGGCGGCGCCTATGATTCAGGGCACTCTCCACCTCAGACTTGGTGGCGGACAGTCTTTCGGCATCCTCCGTCGAGAACGTCGGCTCGCGCCTTGCGCTCGCCTCCCCCTCGACCGGGTGAGGGAGCCCGCTGGTAGAGGCTGGATTGACAACTTCCACGCCCAGATCCGGCGGACGCTTTTTCCCTATAAAAGTCATGAGCACTCAAAGCGCTTCCTAGGAGCGTTGCTCTAAAAATAAGGAATTGTGAGCTACACCTTTGCGGCGACGTTTCAGCGCGCTCCTCTTCCGCCTACCGTCCGAATGGCCCTTGTTGGTCAGCCACGCTGGCTCGGCTTTCGCCCTAGGGCGCCTCCTGCATAGCGCCATCATATCGGTGGTCGAAATAAGCAAGGAAGGAATGGCGGTATCGGGGCTTCGGCGCAATTACACAGGAAGCGGATATAGTCGGGATAGTCTGCCGTGATGGCGACTAAAGCGTTGTCCATGCTAAGCTGGTGGAACACCCGTCGATTAGCTCCACCTTTATGTCCGGATCCTCTTGGAGGCGGATCCCGGATCTCTCTGGATCCTCGGGCTGTGGAGCGGACTCAGCATTCCTCCATAGTCCGGCGCAGTTCTGCGTCGAAGAAGAACACAACATAAGAAACTTAAGTTTCGAAAGGCACGGGTCGGACACGCTGAGTGTTCACTTACCCAAGGTCGGGGATTGTTCATGGAAAACCCATTTAACGGGTTCGTCCGAAGGAAATCCTCCTTCTCCCCCTTATACAGGCTGGACAAGATCGTCGCCAGATCTTCGGCCGATTCCGGCCCTTTGCGGCCATGACGGGTGGCATCGTCCTCCTCGTTGAAATCCCACATGGGGTGGCCCCTGTATTGTAGTGGCTGCACCCCCCGCATAATGCATGTTGCCATGACCCCAATCATGGTCAACCCGGCATGGGCCAGTAACCTTATTCGGCCCATCAAATAATGGACGCTCTTATCTTCCTCCAAGCGGGGGCTCCGCGGGCGCCAACTAAGGTGTTTCTTCAGAGGAGCATTGCTGAACTCCGGGAGGCCGATCCGAACAGGGTCCAGCAGCGGAGCGTCTTCTATATAAAACCATTCCGAAGGCCGGTCTTGGGCACCTTCTTAGGGGTTCGGATGGATATCCGGTCCGGCAATGCGCCATATTTGGCGCCGCCCACTTGATATATGGACCCCTCCCGAGGCGGGGTACAAGGAAAAACAACCTCTTCCACAGCGCGAAGTGGGGCTCGATGCCGTGAAAAGCTCAAGAAGAGCTATATAACCCGCAATATGCGGGATAGAGGCGGGCGAGGTGATGGAGCTGGAGTCCGTAAAACTCCAGAGCCAGCGGAGGAATGGATGTACAGAAATCTGCCCCCCTTATCGGATAGGGGACGAAGCATACCGCTCCCCTTGGTTGGGATTTGGGGTAACTCTCGCTTGCTTCCCACCTTTGTAGGTGGCAAGCCGGCTCGAACCGGAACCATGAAGGTCGGAGGAGATATCCCCCATTTGGAGCTTCACCAGCTCGTTGTGCGAGATGAGCATCTCCTCCAATCTCCTGGCAAAGGGCTGGGAGCGCGGGAAGAGGAGCCGCGTTGACGGTCCATGATGGAATTGATTCTTGGTCGAAAGCGCTCCGATGAGTATTTGCGAGAGGAAGATGGTGATTTGGATCTGGATTCTTGCCTCCCTTATAGGCAGATTATTCGCACAACTAGGGGTAAAACATAAAAGACACCACTGGCTTTTCACATTCGCACGACAGCGTGGAAGAAGGCCCTTATTGGGCGTGGAAGCCAAGACGCGCAACATTGATGAGGAAGCTGGACACTGTTCGGCGGTACATGGAACTTAAAGGAGAACCCGCCTTGCAACGCCGAAGACTACGCATGCTGGACTTATCGTCATTGAAGCCTGGTTCGGGGCTCTTGAGGAGTCCGGATTAGCGGGTGTCGGGATAGCGGACTACCGTCATCGGCGGACTATCATTTGCGGACTATCATCATCGACGGACTCCAAGACTAGGAAGATAGAAGATTGAAGACTTCACCCGTGTCGGATGGGACTTTCCTTGGCGTGGAAGGCAAGCTTGGCGTACGGATATGTAGATCTCCTACCATTGTAACCGACTTTATGTAACCCTAGCCCTCTCCGGTGTCTATATAAACGGATGGCTTTAGTCCGTGGGACAACAATCACAACAACCCATACAATCATACCATAGGCTAGCTTCTAGGGTTTAGCCTCCTTGATCTCGTGGTAGATCCACTCTTGTAAACATCCACAATATCAATATCAATCAAGCGGGGCGAGGGTTTTACCTCCATCAAGAGGGCCCGAACCTGGGTAAACATCGTGTCCCTTGTCTCCTGTTACCATCCGCCTAGACGCACAGTTCGGGACCCCCTACCCGAGATCCGCCGGTTTTGACACCGACACCCATCTTGTCCCTTTGCTCCTCGCGCCCCTGGCTTGGGCACTGCTCTGGTAGTCTTGTTTTTTTTGTTCCTCTGCCCCGCCAAGCGTGGCCGCAGGTGTGGCTACAACTACGTGCCAGCTGTGTTATTTATATGTTTGTTGCATTTCATCATGTCATCATTTGCATTGCATCGGCACTCCGTTGCCGTCATGTTTTAAAACTTACATTCGTTCGTCATTGCCGTTTCTCCCTTTTCCTTCATCACCTTCTCTCGGACTGCTTTTCCTTCGTTGACCATTCCAGACCAATCGGATTTTCGCTTCCCTCTTGACCGTGACCGCCTAACCCCTCTTTGTGAAGTGCATAGACCCCTCTCGCGCGTCCAACAACTGTCCCGAACCCGACCTGCTCATTCGTCACCATTGGATCCGGATCATCCGCAAACATCCCTAAAATATCATCGTTTCTTATTTAGACTTTCGTAGCCTATTTGTTCTCGACCATTCGATTTTGATTGGGGGTTCCAAATAGCCCTAACAAAAATCCAATACTATAAGTAGCAGTCTAACCCTAGCCCTGTCCCATCCATCCATCTAATCCTCCCGCCGCCGCCACCCACTCTTCCTTGTTCATCGGGAGCTTGTCCCTTCGCCAACCAAATCTTCCCCTCGGGATCCCCTCCCGGTCCAGCCCACCAACTAGCACCCCTTCGATCCACCTCGCTCTAACCATCTCCCTCGATTTTCGCTGCCGGTCCACCTCACCTGCTGCCTCCTCCAGTAAGCCTTCTACCACCTCGTCCGATCCCCTGCTCGTTCGAGTCCCTGTCCAGGTGCTCCCGCAACGACCCAGCATCGGCCTCCCGCGCTTAGCCTCCTCCTCGCCGATGCTCCCCGTCGAAGGTTCCCGGCCAGCAGCAACGGTCGCCAGGAACCGCCCGTTCCTCCTTCTCCCTTCGGTTTTCCCCTGGACCACGCTCTCTCTCAGAATCTCTCATCCCTCTCGCTTCTCTTCGCAGGAAAGAAACCATGGCCGCCCGTCCATGGAGATGGAGCCGCGCTGCCCTGGTCACCTGCCACCTCGGCTCACCTCTGCTTCGTCCTCGCCGCCCGCTTGTGCTCAAGTGAGCCCTGCTGCTGCTCCCCTTCCCTTGTGTTCTCTTTTTCCTGCTGCATCCCCTCTAAATTCTTCCCCCACAATGGCCTTGCAGCTCCCATCGCGGCCCTGCTCCGTTTGTTGCCGCCTCCGCTAGATTCGGCGAGTCCCTGCTCCAGATCGACCGCCAAGCCGCCGCCTTCCTGACCACTGGACGCCCCGATCTGCTGCCCCTCGCTGGTCCTTGCGCCGTCGCCGACCTCCCCTGCTTCTGCTTCGAGCAGGAGAAAACACTCGCTCGGTTCGCCCGCGCGTTGACCACGCCCCTCGACTCTGCGCATGGGCCACCACCTCTCTGATCCGCTGGCCCAGCCAGAGGCCTCCTCAACCGACCTACCTCTCCACCGACTAGGCCTTGGCCCGTGGTGAGCAGCCCATCCGCCTCAGTGCACCTCTCAGTTTCAGCCTACTACGTTTTTTTCCTGTTCTGTGAATTTCCCAATTTCCAGGGAATTGGCAGAATGGCAGAAAAACCCCTAGTGTTCATGCATTTAATAACTAAATAACCATGCACCATATGTCAAAACTTCAAATATGTAAAATGCTTAGAATTTTTTCTAGTTTCATAATATGCAACTTTCATCCATGTTTAAAATGTAGTTTGCATTAATTTTCTTAAAGCCATGCTAAAATGCTTTATTTCATAACTAAATAACCGTAGCTCCATTTTAACTTTATATGTAAATGGGGTGGAAAAATGCATAGAATAACTTGGTTCACTTTATTTTGATGTTTAACAACTTTACAAATATGAGTTAGGGCAGAACAGTAGCTAATTCAAAATATGGACATGAGGATTTTTCGGAATTGTTGTTTGTTGTTCCGGCCTCATTTAAACTTGCCTAGATAGGTAGTTTTCATATGCTTCACCCCTTGCTATGGTTAATAACATTTAATATTGTTGGGTACATAAATGAGAGAGAACTAAATAATTGATGTGGTGTTTCGTCAATATGCAACTCGTTGCATATTGAGCTCCACTTAATTTGTAGTGTTGTTTGTTACACTTTGTCATGCCATGCCTCATTAAACCGGACATGCATCATACTTGATTGTGCATCATGTCATGTTGATGTGATGGTTGTTTACCATGTTGTTTGCTTCTTTCCGGTTTGCTTCTCTCGTTAGCTTCGGTTTGTTCCGGAGTTGTGAGGATTCGTTCGACTACGTCCGTTGGTCTTCTTCTTTGACTTGTTCTTCTTCCTTGCTGGATCTCATGCAAGATGACCATTACCCTCGATATCACTTCTATCTTTGCTTATTAGTTGTTCGTTCTGTCGCTATGTCGCGCTACCTACCACTTTGTTTGTCATGCCTCCGATATTGCCATGTCAAGACTCTAACCCACCCTCCTAGCAAACCGTTGTTTGGCTATGTTACCTCTTTGCTCAGCCCCTTTTATAGCGTTGTTAGTTGCAGGTGAAGTTGAAGATTGCTCCATGTTGGAACATGATTATGTTGGGATATCACAATATCTCTTATTTTAATAAATGCATCTATTTACTTGGTAAAGGGTGGAAGGCTCGGCCTTATGCCTGGTGTTTTGTTCCACTCTTGCCGCCCTAGTTTCCGTCATACCGGTGTTATGTTCCTTGATTTTGCGTTCCTTACGCGGTTGGGGTTATGGAACCCCCTTGACAGTTCGCTTTGAATAAAACACCTCCAGCAAGGCCCAACATTGGTTTTCCATTTGCCTACCACCTATTCCCTTCCCTTGTGGTCTGCAGCCCCGAGGGTTATCTTTATATTAACCCCCCAAGGCCATTGCTCCTCTGAGTGTTGGTCCAAACTAGAGCCCTTTGCAGCGCCTCCTCGGGGAAACTTGAGGGCTGGTTTTAGTTGTACGGATTGCTCATCCGGTGTGCCTTGAGAACGAGATATGTGCAGCTCCTATCGGGATTTGTCGGCACAGTCGGGTGGTCTTGCTGGTCTTGTTTTACCATTGTCGAAATGTCTTGTAACCGGGATTCCGAGACTGTTCGGGTCTTTCCGGGAGAAGGAATATCCTTCGTTGATCGTGAGAGCTTGTGATGGGCTAAGTTGGGAAACCCTTGCAGGCTATAAACTTTTGAGAGCCGTGCCAGCGGTTATGTGGTAGATGGTAATTTGTTAATATCCGGTTGTAGAGAACTTGACACTTGACTTAATTAAAATGCATCAACCGCGTGTGTAGCTGTGATGGTCTCTTCTCGGCGGAGTCTGGGAAGTGAACACGGTTTGGGTTATGATTGAACGTAAGTAGTTCAGGATCACTTCTTGATCACATCTAGCTTCATGACCGTTGCGTAGTTTCTCATCTTACTCTTGTATTTGTATGTTAGCCACCATATTTGCTTAGCGCTCGCTGCAACTCCACCTCATTACCACATCCTACCCATAAGCTTAAATAGTCTTGATCTCGTGGGTTTTGATATTGCTGAGTCCTCGTGACTCACAGATCTACCAAAACAGTTGCAGGTGCCAAGGATACCAGTGCAAGTGATGCTACCGAACTCAAATGGGAGTTCGATGAGGACCTTGGTCGTTAATATGTTTCGTTTCCTGATGATCAGTAGTGGAGCCTAGTTGGGACGATCTGGGATCTAGCATTTGGGGTTATATTTGTTTCTTTTGGATTTGTCCGTAGTCGGACTATGTGTGAACTCTGAATGATGTAAGAATTATTTAATCATTGTGTGAAGTTGCGATTGTAAGCCAACTCTATTTATCCCTTTCTTGTTCATTACATGGGATTGTGTGAAGATGACCCTTCTTACGACAAAACCACAATGCGGTTATGCCTCTAAGTCATGCCTCGACACGTGGGGGATATAGCCGCATCGTGGGCGTTACAAGTTGGTAATCAGAGCCATCCGTGACTTAGGAGCCCCCTGCTTGATCGAATCGCTGACGTTGTTGAGTCTAGATCAAAAATGTTTTGAGTCTTAGGATTATATATATCGGATAGTAGGATTATTTTTACTCCTCAGTCCCTTCGTTGCTCTGGTGAGGTCTTCTGACGTAGATGTTTTGTCTTTCCTCTCCTCAAATTTCACAAAAAAAATTAGGATCACGCAGGTATCTTGGGATCGTTCCGATATTCTTGTGACGAGAACATTGTTCTTGGTGCCTCCTGACATTTAGGGGTTGTGGCAGTGTCCCGGGGTGTTGAGCTCCGAGGTGTTGTCGTCACAGTTTTATCATTGCAGTTCAGGAATACCTGAGTTTTGCCGACATCGAAAATCTCTTTTATGCAGCCAGTGGTGAGATAACCTCGACGCCACCCAGTACTGGGGCGGGAGATCGGGAGTATTGCCATAGCTCGTATACCGAAAGCTTTTCAAAGGTTGAGGTACATGATTTCCGGAGTTTTCTTGGTTATGTGTTGATGGATGGATACAGATGGATGTAGGGATTGTTTAGTTTGGGTGAGATATATTGCTTCCCCTGTATCCCCAACACCAGATTGGTTAACCAGAAAGTTTCGAGAGTTTATAGGTGGGAATTCAAGTATCACGTAGGATATCTTTCCAACAGACACATGATAGGATATGGGATCTATCATATGTTTGTTCCGTCTTATTCTGCAAGCCAAATATTTGTTTTGTTTTGAGTTGTGGTATTCGAGTTGCTTCGATGTCAAGTGTTGATTCCATACCTTTTTCCTAAACGGTTTTCTCATATTTCTATGGGAGTGCTAATCCTTTGGATCATCGAGATTGTCATGTCAATTCTTTTCTAATTGGTGTGCTTCTCTCTAGGCTTATACTATCATTTTTCCCATTCGCGAGATCAATTCTATGTTTTCTCAACGACATCCATTCCATCTGCCCAAGTTGCCTTTGTTTTCCCTCCCTCCCACCCTTTTCTTCAAGGACTCATATATCTTAATCTAGTTTCCATTTTATTCATGTGAAGTCTCTTCCTTCTTTTCCCTCATGTTCTTACCTGGTGATTCTCATGAAGATGCTAAGGAAGCTTCGAGTTTATTAATCTTTGTTCTTTTTCTTATTTGGTGGACTCAATTCAAGCTTTGTCAATCATATCCTTTCCTTGTTTCAAATGTTTTCTCATGTCTGTGCATCTCTTAATCATTCACCTCTCGCTATTCATTTGTTCTGGAGTACTTAAGATATCCCAGGAGATTCATGTTTTCATTCCTAATCCGTTCAAGCTATCTCGAGGTTGTTATCTCTTTCGAGCTATTTAATTCAACCGGTGCAATCTCTCTTTTAAAATCGTTCAACGATGTTTTCTTTTGAGTGGGCCCTAACCGACAGGTCTTTTCCCAGGATCTTACCTGACTCTTCTAATTTTCCCGGAGCTATTCCCAAATTCCTTTCAAAGTTTGATGTAAGAATGAATTGTCATCAGTCATATGTATTTCTCTAAGATCTTTCAAATTCTTTTCACCGTTGGTTCAACCTTTCTAATTTTCATTACGGAGTACCTCAACAATTCATGGTGTTGTTTCTCGTCGTCATTCCCGGATTGTGAAGACCGAAGAAGAGTTTCTCTCAAATCTTGGTCCGTTCTCTCGAAGATTCATGGTTCTAGCTTCATGCCATCCTCTCAAATTGTTCCGTTCATCAGGAATTCCTTTCATACCCATCCGAAGTATTTCATGAGTCCTTTCGATTTTATTCCTACGAATTCCATCATTTCGGGTTTATTCATTCCCAGTTTTCAGCTCGCGATCTTCAAATCTTACAGGTGCATCATTCAAGTATTCTGTAATCAGCTCGTGATCTATTCGTTCACTTGTATCTAAATTCTCTCAAGCATCTTCGTTCATTTTCCAATTCTTCCTGGTGATGCGTTCATTTTTTTCATTCGTTTTTTTAATCCTTACAGTGGTTCGTCCAACATTCCTCTTCCGTTGTTATCATTCCAATTCATTCACTCTTTCCAAATCCTACCGGTGGTTCGTGGAAGACCTTCCCAAGTTGAGCTATTTCTCTCTTCAATATTTTCAAGAAGAATAAGTAGTATGCCAAATCCATTGCTTGTCATCAATTTATATTGGCGAAGGATACGCATAACATAATTCTTGTTCTTGTTTCATCCAAGTGATTAATTCCTTCTTCCGGAGTTTGTAGTGATATCAATTTCTCAATTATATGTGTTCATCTTCTTCCGGAGTTCCAAGTTTTCCGCATTATCTCGTCGCGAAGCTCCATCTAAATCATCACAAGGCTTCACCTTGTGTTCTCAACTTCTCTTTCTTTTTATCATCCTTTTATTACCGGAGTTCTTCATGGAGGCTCTACATGGTTGTTCATCCAGGATTCTTTTCATTCTTCAATTGTTCTTCAAGATTTTCTCTCGAAGTTATGATCCGCCAAGCTATACTCAAAATTAAACAGGGTGCTTAACACATGTTTTGTTTTCAGGAGTTCAAGTATTCTTCATGTTGCATTCCGAAGTGAAATTCTTTCTACCTTATCTTTTGAGGTGGTGTTATGTCATTCTTGATAATTTCCCTTCGTGTTTCATGATTGTAGCGACCCGACCTCAAACGGTCAAGTCTCTGTGCTCATTGTCATCCCTGGATCAGTAATGCTGACACCACACAGTACTTCGAAGGATTTATAACAGAGTAGCAATCACACACTTATTACAATCGAATGTCTCAAAAGAGAACTTAATAAAATAAATATGGCTTAAGGCCATCTAATAACGATAACATCGGAAGGCTTGGAAGAATAAGCGAGTCCATCAACTCCAACGGCATCACTGAGTATGGAACCACGACCTAAGCACCTTACTCGTCATCTCAAAAGTCTGCAACATGAAACGTTGCAGCCCGAAAATGGGTCAGCACATGGAATATGCTGGCAATGTAACACATAGAGAATAACGGAATGAATAGCCTATACTACATGCATATATGGCTGGTGGAAAGCTCTATGGTTACACTTTTTGCATAAAGCCAAATTTTCCCTACTACAAAGGAATAAATTTATTTAACTATCATGGTGGTTGTGAAACATTGAGAATGGTTGACAGCATTCTCAATCCCAATTAAAAGTACTCATTAACAAACCCAACAATATTAATTAGAAGTAACATGATGAGATTCACATGATATCCAGGTACTAGATACTCAAAATTGTCTATAACCGGGACACGGCTAACCATGATTAGTTTATACACTCTGCAGAGGTTTTGACTTTTCCCCACAAGACTCGATCGCCTCCGCTTGATTTCTCGCCTACATGGATGTTTGAGAAACGGATGACCGAGACATAGTCTTTCAGAAGCACTAGCACCTTACTTGTGGGTAGACCGGTACACCTACTTTCCCCTACATCTGCTAGTCTACCCGTAAGAGTTCACACAACTTAGTCAACTATGCAGAGCCCATAATGGCTTGTGGCTGCACACGGAAGTTTCTAGTTTGAATAATCTCATGATCCCTTTGAGCCCTGGGTGGCGGTCCGAAGAAAACAGGCAAGTCTGATAGAAACCAGGTGCCTCAATCCACCCAGATGTGTGTTTAAGTTGCCACCTTAAATAAACCATTAAATAACAATCTCACATCTGTCATGGATACACTCACCCAATCCACGTCTACTAGCGTAGCATAGCATGATAAGCAAACGTAGAAGTAACTCCCAAAGGTTTGATAATAAAACAGGTAATAGGTACTACCTCAACTACTTCCCATCCCACAATTTAATTAGATCCTAATCATGCAAGTGTTTGAGGATAGATCTAATGCATAAAAACTGGGTATGAGAAGAGTATGATCAAAGTGTTACTTGCCTTGCTGATGATCCGCGAAACCTAGAGATTCGAAGTAACAAGCGGCGCACTCCGGGTAATCTATCGATCGCAGACAAACAAACAAGCATACAATAAGTACTCATCTAATGCACAGGTAAAACTCAAATAGATCTAACCAGATAGTTCAACTTAAGAACTCCGGTTTGCAAAAAGAATCAAATCAAACGAAGCAACAAAAGTCAAACGGCGGAAGAAAACAGCTTTGTTTTACTAATCTAGATCTAAGTCAAATTTTACAGATGCAAAAACTTGTTTAAGTAGATTATTCGAAAAGAGGGTTTCGAGACGAAACTCCAGGCGCTTGAATCGTCTGATTCCGATAAACGAGCGAAAAGTTATACTAAAACGAAAATCGGATCTGGAATCGCGATCAGAAAAATCGCGGATTAAATCCGAGAAAAAGAAAAATACGATGAACAGATTCGAACGGAAAAAGAAAAAAAAGATAAATAAATAAATAAATAAAATAAAAAACTGAAAAAAACCGAAGAAAACCGATAGGGTTTTTTTAAATAAAAATCGGCACGGAAATCAAGGCGCGGCGAACCTCGGCGCGGCGAACTCCGGCGAGTCGGCGTGGCGGCTCATGGGGGCGGCGGCTGGGCTGGGCTCGGGTGGGCTCGGCGGCTCGGGGTGGCCGCTATTTAAAGCGCCCAGCGGAGTCCCGCTGGCACGGCCCGATAAAGCGGTTCGTTTTTTTAAATAAAACATTACGCGTAGAAAAAAATCAAAAGAAGTACCAAACGGACTCCAAAAATCCAGAAATAAATTTTCCCCGGTTTCTAAAATCAAGCCGGATTTAGTGAAAATTTATTTGGGGCCTAAATGCAATTTTGAAAAACGCACATTTTTCCTAAATTCAAATAAAAAGGCGAAAAACTCCAAAATAAAATCTTATTTGATTTTATTATTAAATCTTCATTATTTCTTTATTTTGGGAAAGTCATTTTATTCCCCTCACATATTTTTGTAATAGAAATAATTGAAGATTAAATAATTAAACCAACGATCCTATTTTCAAAATTTGAGAAAACTCAATTATATGAAAATAACGAAAATCCCCAACTCTCTCCGAGGGTCCTTGAGTTGTGTAGAATTTTCTAGGATCGAGCAAAATGCAAAGAAAATGCGATGAAAAATATGATATGCAATGATGCTCTATGTATAACATTCCAAATTGAAAATTTGGGATGTTACAATGATTCACAAGTTGTCAGGAATGAGATATTTAAACCCATTATTTTTCTCCTTGGAGTTATCTTGGTATAGATTTCACCTTAAGCCTTCCATTGGGAATGTTGCTATTTGTGGTGCTCATCAATGATCCAAGATTCCCCTTCTCTTCTTGGTGAAAGAGTTTTCATCTTCGTGTTGCTCTCAAGCAATTAATTTATTCCGTTAGTGGCTGGTCTTCACCTCATAATTTTGGGATGTTTTCCATAAAACAATTGGAAATCACATCTTTTTTGTTGATTTTCCAACAACTCCCTTCAACCCTTCTTCGTAAGGATGCTTTTCCAATTTAATTGTGGTAGAGGATGTTTTCTCTTCTCCGTTCCATTCGTTCCAATCTTTCATTTTGTAGCGACCCGACCTCACATGGTCAAGTCTCTGTGCTTCCGTGTCATCCACGGATCGGTAATCTTTGACACACATACTCGAAGGATTTATAACAGAGTAGCAATCACACACTTATTACATCGAATGTCTCGAAGAGAACTTATTACAATAATATGGCTTAAGGCCATCTAATACGATAACAGCGGAAGGCTTGGAAGATAAAGTGAGTCCATCAACTCCAACGGCATAGCTGAGCTGCGGCAACGACCTATCGAACCTTACTAATCGTCGAAAAGTCTGCAACATAATACGTTGCAGCCCGAGAACGGGTCGGCACATGGAATATGCTGGCAATGTAACACAATAGAGCAATAACAGAATAATGCTACCACTACATGCATATTTGGCTGGTGGAAAGCTCTACGGTTACAGTTTTGCGGAAAGCCAATTTTCCCTACATCAAAGGAATAAATTTTAATTTAACTATCCTGGTGGTTGAAACATCATTGAGAAGGTATAACCCCAACTCAATCCTAATTAAAATAGTTAACATCCCAGCAATATTAATTGAGAGTGATGAGATACATGTGAATACTCAAGTACTAGATACTCAGAATTGTCCATAATCGGGGACACGGCTAACCATGATTAGATTGTACTCTGCAGAGTTTTGCGCACTTTTCCCCACAAGACTCGATCGCCTCCGTTGATTTCTCGCACTGCATGGTGTTTGAGAAACGGATGACCGAGACACCGTCTTTAAGAAACATTAACTCTCTACTCCGGGTAGGCCATACCAAACCTACAAAACCCACTACCTGCTGATCTACCTCTTCAAGAGCTTCACGTAACTTACTCAACTATGCTAGAGCCCATAATAGCTTGTGGCTGCACACGGAAGTTTCTAGCATGAATAATCTCAGTTCACTTTGAGCCTGGGTGGCGGTCCATAGGAAGATCACACGGGTACCCGGGATTTCAAAACAAAAGCAGACAACACTGGGTTACCCAGTGCCTCAATCCACCAGGATGTGTATTAAAGTTGCCACCTTAAGTTAACCATTAATTAACAATCTCACATCTGTCTTGGATAACTCTCAAACCCAATCCACGTCTACGAGCATAGCATAGCAATATAAGAAATACGTAGAAGTAACTCCCAAGGGTTTGACAAGAATGAGGCAATAGGTTCCTACCTCATCATCTACTTCCCAACCCACAAATTAATGACATCCTAACCATGCAATGTGAGGTTGAAACTAATGCATAAAAACTGGGTATGAAAAGAGTATGATCAAAGTGTTACTTGCCTTGTCGACGATCCGGAATCCTAGAGACTCAGTAGTAACACGCCGACGCCGGGAATTCATCGCCAACAAACAACAGCATACATAAGCAACAAGCAAAATGCACAAACGAAACTTCAAGCTGAAAGAGGTTGACGGAGAGTTCAACTTAAGAACTCCGGTTCACAAGAAGAATCAAACCAAACGGAGCAACGAAACTCAAACGGCGAAAGAAACAAGACCCGTTTACTAATCTGAACTAGGGTCAAATTTTACAGAGGCAAAAACTTGTTTGAGTTGGCTATTCGGAAAGAGGGTTTCGAGATGAAACTCCAGGCGCTTGAATCGCCTGATTCCGATAAACGAGCGAAAAGTTATCCTAGTTCGAACATCGGATCAGAAATCACGATCGGAAAAATCGCGGAATAAATCCGATAAAAGAAAACGACGAACGACTAAACGAACGAATGTTCGTTAGCGAAACTAAACGACAAACACGTTCATTAGAAGCGAGCGAGCGAATTAACGCCGCTAAACAAATAAACCGGAGAATAAAACCGATCTATAAAAAACGAACTAGGGTTTTTTTCTAAAAATAACGAAGGTTTTTTTAAAAACCGCGGCGGGCGGCTACCTCCGGCGAGGTCGTCCGTGGGCGGCAACCTCCGCGAGGCGGGCGAGGGCAGCGGGCTCGGCGAGGGCGCTGGGCGGGCGGGAGGCGGGCGGCGACCACGGCGCGGGGCGGCGGCCGGGCGAGGCGCCGCGAGGGGCTCGGGCTCGGCTGCGGGCGGGCGAGGCGAGGGCGGCGGCGGTGGTGGTGTTTAGAGGGGGAGGCTTATAGGTTGGGGGCTCCGACTTGGGGGAGGGCAAGGCGGCAGGGCGGTGGTGTCCGGGTCGGACACGGCGGCGGCGACGCTGGGAAGGCGGCGGCGCTTCGGTGGTGGGCCGGCCTGCTCGGTGGGCCCTTGGCCCGATCAGGCTGGTCCTCTATTTTTTCTAAAACGTTCCGCCGACAGAAAAAAAAACCTAAAAAAAAATAAATAAATAAACTAAAAATTCCAAAATAAGTTTTCTCCGTCTAAATGAAATATTTAGAACAGGACGAACTTTTCTTGGCCCCTTAAATGCAATTTTTAAAACATGCAAAAAAAATTTATAGGGCGAATAAAATTCCAAAATAACTAAAATAAAAACCAAATAATGATTTTAACATTTTTCCTCCGATATTTCAATTATTTTGGAGAAGTCATATTATCTCCCCTCATTTATTATTTTAAATTGAAATATTTTCCGGAGAGAAAATAATTAAAATCAAAATCCTCGTCTTCATTATTTGATAAAATTCAAATATGAAAATTTGGAAAATCCCCAACTCTCTCCGAGGGTCCTTGAGTTGCTTAGGATTTCGAGGATTGCAAACGAAATGCAATAAAATATGATATGCATGGATGACCTATGTATAATATTCCAAATTGAAAATTTGGGATGTTACAAACCTACCCCGCTTAAGATGAATCTCGCCCTCGAGATTCGGGTTGGCTAGAAAATAGGTGCGAATGGTCCTTGCGAATATCTTCTTCTCGTTCCCAGGTGGCTTCCTCCTCGGTATGGTGGCTCCACTGAACTTTGGAAAACTCGATAACCTTGTCATGCGAGTGACTTCATTGCCAAATCAAGAATCTTTATTGGCTTCTCCTCATAGGTCGATTACTATCCAAATGAATCGCCTCCAAGGGCATCAGTATCATTTAACGGTATATCGCCATCTCAACATGGCACTTCTTGGTTGTGATACGTGAAACACATCATGAACTCCCCGATAATCCTTGAGTAACTCCAGCTTGTAGGCAACTTCTCCCATTCGCTCCAAAACACGACACGGTCCTGCAAATCTTGGGCCTAACTTTCCTTTACTCCAAAACGTTTCCTCCCCTCAAGGGTGATACTGCAGATAGGCTCTGTCTCCAATTTCATAGGTTACTTCATTGCGTTTTGAATCTGCATAACTCTTACGTGCGGGTGAGCAATCTTTAGTCCGTCTCGATCAGTTTAACCTTCTCTCTCGATTCCTTAATCAAATCTGGTCCAAACAACCGACGGTCTCCAACCTCATCCCACATCAATGGTGTTCTACATCTGCGCCCATCTGAGCTTGAACGGTGCCATCTTCAAACTGGCCTGGTAGCTGTTGTTGTATGAGAACTCTGCGCACAGGCTCTCAACATGTCCTCCAGAATCTGATTGACTCTCTCTGTCTGTCCATCCATCTGCGGGTGGAATGCGGTACTGAACTCCAATCTGGTACCCATAGTCTGGTGTAGCTGATGCCAAAACATTGAAGTAAACTGCGTTCCTCTATCTGATACGATGCTCCTTGGAACTCCATGCAAACATACGATCCTGGTCATATATATCTTGGCCAACTTTGCACTTGTATAGGTTGTTTTCACTGGGTTGAAATGGGCTACTTTGGTCAAACGATCCACAACTACCCATATTGAATCATATAATGCCTTGGTTCTGGGTAATCTGGTAATAAAGTCCATGCCAAGTTTGTCCCACTTCCATTCGGGTATTGGCATAGGCTGTAACAGTCCTGCTGGCTTCTGATGCTCTGCCTTCACTCTCTGACATACATCACATACGGCTACATACTCGGCAATATCCTTCTTCATACCAGTCCACCAGAAACGTTCCTTCAAGTCCAAATACATCTTGGTGTTTCCGGGGTGAATCGAGTATGGTGAGTCATGGGCCTCCTGAAGTATTAACTTCCTGATCTCCGAATTGTTGGGCACATAAATCCGGTCCTCAAACCACAAGGTATCGTGCTCATCCTCGCGAAAACCTTTGGCTTTTCCTTCGCCCATCTTCTCTCTTATCTCAGCAATCTCTTTGTCCTCCTTCTGAGCTTCTCGAATCTTGTTCAACAATGTCGACTGAACCTCCATTGTTGCAAGAAAACCTCTTGGAACAATCTCCAATCGAAGTTCCATGATCTCCACAGCTAACTCCTTTGGCAATCCTTTGCTTTCAAGGAGATTAGCATAACTCTTCCGGCTCAAAGCATCTGCTACGACGTTGGCCTTTCCTGGATGATAGTCTAGCTTCATGTCGTAATCCTTTATAAGTTCCAACCATCTCCTCTGTCTGAGGTTTAACTCCTTCTGTGTGAAAATGTACTTCAAACTCTTATGATCCGTGTACACATCACAACGGTTTCCAATATGATAATGTCTCCAGGTCTTCAATGCATGTACTACAGCTGCTAACTCCAAATCATGCGTGGCATAGTTCAACTCATGTGGCTTCAGTTGTCGTGAGGCATACGAAACAACTTTTCCGTCTGCATAAGAACACATCCAAGTCCCAAGCGAGGCGCCACAATACACTTGAAACTCCTTATGTATATCCGCAATGTCAAGACTAGGGCTGTAGTCAACCGCTTCTTCAACTCACGAAAGCTTGTCTCGCAATCCTCTGTCCATTTGAACTTAGTATCCTTCTTTAGCAATTCAGTCATTGGCTTAGCACTGTTGGAAAAATTCTCAATGAATCTCCGATAATATCCTGCCAGTCCAAGGAAACTGCGGATCTCGCCAACTGAAGTGGGTGCCAACCATTCAAAGGATCGACTAAACTTCATCGATCTACTGCTATACCTCTCCCGATATAACATGCCCAAGAAATCCAACTTCCTTCAACCAAAACTCGCACTTGCTGAATTTGGCGTATAACTGGTGTTCCCTGAGTTTCTCGAAAACCAAAGGCAAGTGTTCTGCGTGCTCTTCTTCGTTCTTCGAGTAAACCATAATATCATCAATAAACACCACAACAAACTTATCCAAATACTCCATGAACACTTTGTTCATCATACTCATGAAATAGGCAGGGGCGTTAGTCAGTCCAAACGACATGACCGTATACTCATATAATCCATATCGAGTGGTGAACGCTGTCTTGGGTATATCCTTCTCTCGAATCTTCAACTGATGGTATCCCGATCGTAGATCAATCTTTGAAAACACCTTAGCTCCTTGCAACTGATCAAACAGATCATTGATCATCGGTAATGGATACTTGTTCTTTATCGTTACTTCATTCAGAGCTCGGTAATCAACAACCATCCTTAGGGATTTATCCTTCTTCTCCACCAAAAGTACTGGGGCTCCCCAAGGTGATGAACTTCTACGAATGTAACCTTTCTCCAATAGCTCCTTGATCTACTTCTTAATTTCCTCCAGATCATTTGCGGGCATCCGATAGGGTCTTTTTGATATTGGCCCTGCACTGCATTAGTTCTATCGAAACTCGATGTCTCGATCCGGTGGCATGCCCGTAACTCTTCCGGAAAAACATCTGGATAATCCTTCACTCATGGTACTTCCTCTTGTACAACTCCCGTGAGGGTATTCACTTGGCTCCTCCTAGGCACATGCCTAGATACATACTTAATCCTTTTTCCCTCTGGGGTGGTAAGATAAATTGACTTGCTAGCACAGTCAATATTTCCTCCAAACTTTGACATCCAGTCCATACCTAATATCACATCCAATCCTTGCGACTCCAAGATAATTAGGTCAGACTGAAAAACATGCGTGCCAATGATTAGGGGTATCTGGGTGCACCATCTGCTAGCCATGTACTCTGCTCCAGGAGAGCTCACTAGAAGAGGGGTCGTAAGGGTTTGGGTTGGTAACTTAAACTTTTCCACAAATCCCCTTGATATGTATGAATGCGATGCACCAGTATCGAAAAGAACAAGAGCGGTAAATGACTGAACCGAAAACTTACCTATTACCACGTCTGGCTGCTCTTCAACTTCCTCCACGTTAACGTGGTTCACTTGTCCTTTGTTGAATGGATTGGGCTTCTTCCTAGCGCTCCCATTTCCGTTTCCATTCCTTCATTCAAGGCAGTCATTGGTATAGTGCCCTGTCTTCCCGCACTTAAAGCAAATAACTTGGCTTAAGTCCCTCTTGGCGGGTGTAGCTGGGTTAGAGCGATTCTGGTTATTGTTGACTCCATTCCCATTCCCGTTCTTCGCACCATTTTGATTATGCGATCCTCCTCCAGTATGGTTATGACCTCCATGGTTATGAACAAGTCCTCCCGACTTCGGGGTTAAGCGAGGCTTCTGGTGAGCTCCTGAGTATACTTCCCTTGTCCATACTTCCTCTTACGGCTCTCAATCTGCTGTTGCTTTCCTTCAATCATTAGGGCCTTATCTACCAACTCCTGGTAGTTGTTGAAAGTTGCCACCATCAACTGCATACTCATCTCATCATTCAGCCCTTCCATAAATTTCTCCTACTTCGCGGCATCTGTGGCCACATCATCAGGGGCATAGCGTGGTAACTTGCTAAACTCATCCACGTACTGGGCCACAGTACGGTTCCCCTGGCGTAAGTTGCGAAACTCGCGCTTCTTTATCTGCATGGCTCCAGTTGAGACATGGGCCATGCGAAAAGCTTGTTGGAACTGGTCCCAAGTGACATTGGCTATAGGAAAAGTAGCCGTGTAATTCTCCCACCATGCGGCTGCTGGTCCATCCAAGCGACAAAGGCAAAGCGCACCTTTCAAGATCCGTGCATCCTGCGGTGGTTAACTCCTTCCAATACGGCGTAGCCAATCATCAGCAACTATTGGCTCGGTGCTACTGGAAAACACCGGCGGTTGTAGCCTCAGGAAACGGGTTAAATTGTCCACTGGCGGCGGGTTGTTGTTGGCATTGTTGTTGTTGTTGTTGCCCTGGTTCCGAACTAGCAATTGCATCAAGGCATTCTCTCTTTGGATCAACTGGGTGAGCTCCGGTGGGAAAACAAAACCGGTGTCACGTCTCGGAGGCATCTTAGGGTTTTAGATGGAAGAGATTAGAATAGAAAAAGATCTAGGGGAGAAACACTACCCATTTGCATATGAGGCAAACACACATATTCATTCAATCAATCAAGCAAGGGCATACAAAACGGTCTAGGACTATCGCATAAGTGCTCAACTACTACTAATTACATGGGGGAATACTACTATTATATGGTGGTCATCTAGAAATTTTGATCGGTGAAAGACTCCATGATGTCTGATCCAGCTTCTTCTTTGTAGTCATCATCACTTGGGTCAGAGTCGGTGTCGTCGATGATGATGTAGTTGTCCGGACAAGGGGGATCTTCTTCCTCTTCTTCCGGTGCTGGTCCTCCCATGAAGACTCTGATCTTCTTGACTAGGTCGTCATTCTTCTCCAGTAGGGTCTTGATTTCTTCCTCATATCCATCGCGTGTAAACTTGAGTTCTTCCTCCAGCTCGATGATCCTAGTTTTCGCCTTCTTCATCTCCATCATGTCTGTGCACATCTATTTCTCCTGACGTCAAATGTGCTGGTTTAGCTCCTGGATGTAAGCTGCAATGGATCTATCCTTCTTGGTGCTAATTACTTCCCATTGCTCGTCTCGGCGCCCACATATTTGATATATGGTGTCTTTAAGCTCCCAGTTGTAGACTTCTCCAATGCGTCCCATGGTAATGTGAGCTGCCATACTCTTGCCAAGGCTCCAGGTGGGTGCTTCAAAAGAAAACTCTATGGTCTTGGAAGTTGGCGAGAACGTCCTTCCTGGAACTTGTACTTGAATCATCCAGCGCTCTTCTTCTGGTAAAGTGGCGTTGTACGTCCCGGTGAAGCTTGGTATTCCAATATTCAGGTACCTAGTGACTTCCTTCATGTGACGTCCAAAAAGGTGTGTCTTCATCCGGTTGTGCAAACTTGTTCTTCATCTCCGTCATCCAAAAGAGTGGAAAAATGGACAGGAGTCAGAAATCAGTAGAGAAGAGTGATCTATGGTTTTATCTTAGTGGTCGTGTCCTACACTCAACGTGTGCTCTGATACCATCTTGTAGCGACCCGACCTCAGATGGTCAAGTCTCTGTGCTTCCGTGTCATCCCTGGATCGGTAATGCTTGACACACACAAGATCAAGGATTTATAACAGAGTAGCAATCACACACTTATTACATCGAATGTCTCAAAAGAGAACTTATTACAATAATATGGCTTAAGGCCATCTAATACGATAACAGCGGAAGGCTTGGAAGATAAAGTGAGTCCATCAACTCCAACGGCATAGCTGAGCTGCACGGCAACGACCTATCGAACCTTACTAATCGTCTGAAAAGTCTGCAACATAATACGTTGCAGCCCGAGAACGGGTTGGCACATGGAATATGCTGGCAATGTAACACAATAGAGCAATAACAGAATAATGCTACCACTACATGCATATTTGGCTGGTGGAAAGCTCTACGATTCTGATTTTATGGAAAGCCAATTTTCCCTACATCAAAGGAATAAATTTTAATTTAACTATCCTGGTGGTTGAAACATCATTGAGAAGGTATAACCCCAACTCAATCCCAATTAAGATAGTTAACATCCCAGCAATATTAATTTAGAGTGATGAGATACATGTGAATACTCAAGTACTAGATACTCATAATTGTCCATAACCGGGGACACGGCTAACCATGATTAGATTGTACACTCTGCAGAGGTTTGCGCACTTTTCCCCACAAGACTCGATCGCCTCCGTTGATTTCTCGCACTTCATGGTGTTTGAGAAAAGGATGACCGAGACACAGTCTTTCAGAAACATTAACTCTCTACTCCGGGTAGACCATACCAAACCTACAAAACCCACTACCTGCTGATCTACCTCTTCAAGAGCTTCACGTAACTTACTCAACTATGCTAGAGCCTATAATAGCTTGTGGCTGCACACGGAAGTTTCTAGCATGAATAATCTCAGTTCCCTTTGAGCCTGGGTGGCGGTCCATAGGAAGATCACACGGGTACCCCGGGATTTCCAAAACAAAACAGACAAAACTGGGTTCCCCAGGTGCCTCAATCCACCCAGATGTGTATTAAAGTTGCCACCTTAAGTTAACCATTAATTAACAATCTCACATCTGTCATGGATAACTCTCAAACCCAATCCACGTCTACGAGCATATCATAGCAATATAAGCAATACGAAGAAGTAACTCCCAAGGGTTTGACAGTAACAGGGCAATAGGTTCCTACCTCATCATCTACTTCCCAACCCACAAATTAATGACATCCTAACCATGCAATGTGTGAGGGTTGAAACTAATGCATAAAAACTGGGTATGAAAAGAGTATGATCAAAGTGTTACTTGCCTTGCTGACGATCCGGGAATCCTAGAGACTCATAGTAACACGCTTCGCACTCCGGGAATTCTATCGCAAACAAACAACATCATACATAAGCAACAAGCAAAAATGCACAAACGAAACTTCAACTGAAAGAGGTTGACCGGAGAGTTCAACTTAAGAACTCCGGTTCACAAGAAGAATCAAACCAAACGGAGCAACGAAACTCAAACGGCGAAAGAAACAAGACCCGTTTACTAATCTGAACTAGGGTCAAATTTTACGGAGGCAAAAACTTGTTTGAGTTGGCTATTCGGAAAGAGGGTTTCGAGATGAAACTCCAGGCGCTTGAATCGCCTGATTCCGACAAACGAGCGAAAAGTTATCCTAGTTCGAACATCGGATCAGAAATCACGATCGGAAAAATCGCGGAATAAATTCGATAAAAAGAAAACGACGAACGACTAAACGAACGAACGTTCGTTAGCAGAAACTAAACGACAAACACGTTCATTAGAACGAACGAACGAGCGAACGCTCGCTAAACAAATAAACCGGAGAATAAAACCGATCTATAAAAAAATGAACTAGGGTTTTTTTCTAAAAAAAACCGAAGGGGTTTTTCTTTAAAAAAACCGCCGGCGGGGCAGCTACCTCCGGCGAGGCGGGCGAGGGCGGCGGGCTCGGCGAGGGCGCTGGGCGGCGGGAGGCGGCAACGGCTCGGGCGAGGCGCGGCGAGGGGCGGCGGGTTCTGGCTCGGCGGGCGAGGCGAGGGCGGCGGGCGGTGGTGTTTAGAGGGGGGGGGCTTATATAGGTTGGGGGCTCCGACTTGGGGGAGGGCAAGGCGGGCGGCGGTGGTGTCCGGGTCGACACGGCGGCGGCGACGGGAAGGCGGCGGCGCTCGGCGGCTGGGCTGCCTGCTTTGGCTGGGCCCTTGGCCCGGTCGGTATGGTCCTCTATTTTTTTAAACGTTCACCGACGGAAAAAAAAAGCTAAAAAATAAATAAAAACTAAAAATTCCAAAATAAGTTTTCTCTGTCTAAATGAAATATTTAGAACAGGATGAACTTTTCTTGGCCCCTAAAATGCAATTTTTAAAACATGCAAAAAAAAATTCTAGGGCGAATAAAATTCCAAAATAAATCAAATAAAAACCAAATAATGATTTTAACATTTTTCCTCCGATATTTCAATTATTTTGGAGAAGTCATATTATCTCCCCTCATTTATTATTTTAAAATGAAATATTTTCCGGAGAGAAAATAATTAAAATGAAAATCCTCGTCTTAATTATTTGATAAAATTCAAATATGAAAATTTGGAAAATCCCCAACTCTCTCCGAGGGTCCTTGAGTTGCTTAGGATTTCGAGGATTGCAAATGAAATGCAATAAAATATGATATGCATGGATGACCTATGTATAACATTCCAAATTGAAAAATTGGGATGTTACACATTTCTTATGGAGGCATTGTGATGTTGCTCTCTTCGTCCCATCATCTCGTTTTCTCAAGATCATGTTCTTTCCTTGCTTATCCATTTAACCGTAGTGTTGTGTCATCTCTTCAAGTTCTTTTCATCTTATCAAGTTTTGCTCCTCTTTTCAACGAGATTGGTTTCAATTCATCCTTGCCCTTGTGTTCTTTTCATGTATTTGCAACCTTTAAGGTTCGTGGTTTCACTCGTTTGTCAAATAAGCAACTTTGTTTTACCTCTTCCACTTCCTCTTCCATTTCTCTCCGGTGCCATCCTTAGATCTCGGGTCGAGTTCTCTTGTAAGTGGAGGAGAGTTGTGACGCCCCAAGACCGACGCTCGAGTTGCCTTCCATGATTTGCGTGCCAGCTATGTTATTTATTTGTTTGTTGCATTTCATCATGTCAACATTTGCATTGCATCGGCACTCCGTTGCCGTCATGTTTTAAAACCTACATTCGTTCGTCGTTGCCGTTTCTCCCTTTGCCTTCACCACCTTCCCTCAGACCGCTTTGCTTTCGTTGACCATTCCAGACCAATGGGATTTTCGCTTCCCTCTTGACTGTGACCGCCTAACCCCTCTTTGTGCAGTGCGTAGACCCCTCTCACGCGTCCAACAGCTGTCCGAAACCCGACCCGCTCAGTCGTCACCGTTGGACCCGGATCATCCCCAAACATCCCAAAAATATCTTTGTTTCTTATTTAGACTTTCCTAGCCTATTTGTTCTCGACCGTTCAATTTCGATCGGGGGTTCCAAATAGCCCTAACAAAAATCCAATGCTATAAGTAGCAGTATAACCCTAGCCCTGTCGCATCCATCCATCTAATCCTCCCGTCGCCGCCATCCACTCTTCCTTGTTCATCGGGAGCTTGTCCCTTCGCCAACCAAATCTTCCCCTCGGCATCCCCTCCCGATCCAGGCCACCAACCAGCACCCCTTCGATCCACCTAGCTCCGACCATCTCCCTTGATTTTCGCCGCCGCTCCACCTCACCTGTTGTCTCCTCCAGCAAACCTTCTACCACCTCGCCGGATCCCCTGCTCGTTCGAGCCCCTATCCAGGTTCTCCCGCAACGACCCAGCGCCGGCCTCCCACGCTCAGCCTCCTCCTCGCCGGTGCTCCCCCGTCGAAGGTTCCTGGCCAGCAACAACAGTCGCCATGAACCACCTGTTCCTCCTTCTCCCTTGGTTTTTCCCATGGATCTCGCTCTCTCTCAAAATCTCTTGTCCCTCTCGCTTCTCTTCGCAGGAAAGAAACCATAGCCGCCTGTCCATGGAGATGGAGCCACGCCGCCCTGGTTAGCTGCCACCTCGGGTCGCCTCTGCTTCGTCCTCGCCGCTCGCTTGTGCTCCAGTGAGCCCTGCTGCTGCTCCCCATCCCTTGTGTTCTTTCTTTCCTGCTGCATCCCCTCTAAATTCTTCCCCCACCATGGCCTTGCAGTTCCCGCCGCGGCCCTACTCCGTTTGTTGCCGCCTCCGCTAGATCTGGTGAGTCCCTGCTCTAGATTGACCGCCAAGCCGCCACCTTCCTGACCACTGGACGCCCGGATCCGCTACCCCTCGCTGGTCCAGGGAATTGGCAGAATGGCAGAAAAAACCCTAGTGTTCATGTATTTAATAACTAAATAACCATGCATCATATGTTAAAACTTAAAATATGTAAAATGCTTAGAATTTTGTCTAGTTTCATAATATGCAACTTTCATCCATGTTTAAAATGTTTAAATTGCTGTTTGCATTAATTTTTTAAATTCCATGCTAAAATGCTTTATTTCATAACTAACTAACCGTAGCTCCATTTTAAATAAACTTTATATGTAAATGGGGTGGAAAAATGCATAGAATAACTTGGTTCACTTTATTTTGATGTTTAACAAATTTACGAATATGAGTTAGGGCAGAACAGCTAATTCAAAATATGGACATGAGGATTTTCCGGAATTCTTGTTTGTTGTTCCGGCCTCATTTAAACTTGCTTAGATAGGTAGTTTTCATATGCTTCACCCCTTGCCATGGTTAATAACATTTAATATTGTTGGGTACATAAACGAAAGAGAACTAAAAAATTGATGTGGTGTTTCGTCAATATGCAACTCGTTGCATATTGAGCCCCACTTAATTTGTAGTGTTGTTTGTTGCACTTTGTCATTCCATGCCTCATTAAACCGGACATGTATCATACTTGATTGTGCATCATGCCATGTTGATGTGATGGTTTTTTACCATGTTGTTTGCTTCTTTCCGGTTTGCTTCTGTCGTTAGCTTCGGTTTCGTTCCGGAGTTGTGAGGATTCGTTCGACTACATCCGTTGGTCTTATTCTTGGACTTGTTCTTCTTGCTTGCGGGATCTCAGGCAAGATGAACATTACCCTCGATATCACTTCTATCTTTGCTTGCTAGTTGTTCGTTCTATCGCTATGTCGCGCTACCTACCACTTGTTTATCATGCCTCCCATATTGCCATGTCAAGCCTCTAACCCACCTTCCTAGCAAACCATTGTTTGGCTATGTTACCGCTTTGCTCAGCCCCTCTGATAGCGTTGTTAGTTGCAGGTGAAGTTGAAGATTGCTCCATGTTGGAACATGATTACGTTGGGATATCACAATATCTCTTATTTTAATAAATGCATCTATTTACTTGGTAAAGGGTGGACGGCTCGGCCTTATGCCTGGTGTTTTGTTCCACTCTTGCTGCCCTAGTTTCCGTCATACCGGTGTTATGTTCCTTGATTTTGCGTTCCTTGCGTGGTTGGGGTTATGGGACCCCCTTGACAGTTAGCTTTGAATAAAACTCCTCCATCAAGGCCCAACATTGGTTTTCCATTTTCCTACCACCTATTCCTTTCCGTTGGGTTCTGCAGCCCCGAGGGTCATCTTTATTTTAACCCCCCCCCCCCCGGGCCAGTGCTCCTCTGAGTGTTGGTCCAAACTAGATCCCTTTTGCAGCAGCACCTCGGAGAAACTTGAGGGTTGGTTTTAGTTGTACGGATTGCTCATCCGGTGTGCCCTGAGAATGAGATACGTGCAGCTCCTTGTGACGCCCCGATTTGACCGTACACTAATCGTACACGCAAATGTGTACGATCAAGATCAAGGACTCATGGGAAGATATCACAACACAACTCTAGACACAAATTAAAATAATACAAGCTTTATATTACAAGCCAGGGGCCTCGAAGGCTCGAATACATAAGCTCGAATACATAAGAGTCAGCAGAAGCAATAGTATCTGAGTACAGACATAAGTTAACCAAGATTGCCTTAAGAAGGCTAGCACAAAAGTAGCAACGATCGAAAAGGCAAGGCCTCCTGCCTGGGACCTCCTAACTACTCCTCGAAGTCAAACTCCACGTAAAATCATCCTCGAGATCCTCTATCTCCTGGACTCCAGCATCTGGTTGCGACAACCAGGTAAAAAGGAAAGGGGGAAAAGAGGGAGAAAAGCAACCGTGAGTACTCATCCAAAGTACTCGCAAGCAAGGATCTACACTACATATGCATGGTATTTGTGTAAAGGGGCAATATCGGTGGACTGAACAGCAGGATGCCAGAATAAGAGGGGGATAGCTAGTCCTATCGAAGACTATGCTTCTGGCAGCCTCCATCTTGTAGCATGTAGTAGAGAGTAGATGGTAAGTTCACCAAGTATCATCGCATAGCATAATCCTACCCGACGATCCTCTCCTCATCGACCTGTGAGAGAGCGATCACCGGGTTGTATCTGGCACTTGGAAGGGTGTGTTTTATTAAGTATCCGGTTCTAGTTGTCATAAGGTCAAGGTACAACTCCGGGTCGTCCTTTTACCGAGGGACACGGCTGTTCGAATAGATGAACTTCCCTGCAGGGGTGCACCACATTACCCAACACGCTCTATCCCCTTTGGCCGGACACACTTTCCTGGGTCATGCCCGGCGTCGGAAGATCAACACGTCGCTGTCACAGCCCTAGAGCTTGCTTGCAACTAGTGGCATTGCATCCATGCATCATGTTTAATTTTCATGAAATTTGAAATGGGGATGACCAAGCCCTAGCACCAAAGCAATTCAAATAGGTTCAACTAAGAAATATTTTTCAATGAACCCAAATGGCCTTCAAAAATGTTCACCATTTTTGGAAAATGCTGGAAACAGAAACCAGAGATGTTGCACATTTTTCCATGACATTTGGATTTTTGAATTAAATCATATAGTATTTGCATTTGGGCATTTAATGCTAATAAATAGTTTAAATGTTCAAATAATCATAAACTGAAATGTTTGTTGTTGGAAATATTCCAAACAGTGACATTGACCAGTTTCATGATTTTTGGAAATGCCCTAGCATTTTTATTAAAGCCAAACATAATTACAGAAAATAGAAAATGGAAATAAAAGAGAGAAGCCCAGCCACTTACCTGGCGCTCACCTGGCAGCCCATCTGGCCCGCCCAGCCCACTGAGGCAGGGAGGTCTTCTTCCTCCCTTGATCGGATGCAGTCGTGCGACGCCGCCAGCGCCACCTCCTCTTTGCCGCCCTCCCCGACGCCTGACGCCTCCCAGCGCCACGCACCCCGACCTCTCTCCCTCACCGTGGCCTCTCCCTTCCTCTCGCTCTCTCTCAGACGCACCGAAGCGGCCCGTCCGCGACCGCCGCCGTTAGTCGTGGCCACCGACCTCCCCACGGCCAGCCATCCCGCCCACGAGCTCCGCCTCGCCACCCTGAACCTCTCCGCCGAGCCACGCGGCACCGGATGCCCCCGAATGACGTCTCCGCGGTCGTCTTCTACCTCGGGCAACCGAGATCGCCGGGGATGCTCCGACGCCGTCCGGCCTCCCCCGAGCCCGCTGAGCTACTCATCGACCTCGCCATGAGCTCCTCTGCCAAACCCCTCTCTCCCCATGCTCTATTTCCCTCTCTAGCCGTTGATTCCGCCGGACCCGAGAGCTTCCCGCCGGCGGCCATGGCGCCGCCGTAGCTAGAGCGCACCCACGACGCATTCGAGCCTACCCTCGTGTTCAGTGAGTCCGCAGGACTCCGTAGCACCCCTCCGCACCTCCTGTCGTGCCTCCTAGCGACGACCCGAGTTCGTCCGAGCCCGCAGCCGCCAACCTCGTCGCCGCCACTTTTCCGCCACCCGAGCCCAACCAATGCCACCAAGAACTGCGGGTTGCTCCGGCCACACGTAGGCGCCTCCATGCTCATTTGGTCGCCGGAGTGGCCAAACCCACTCTCACCACCGCGTTCGGCCTCGCCGGCGGCTAAACGCCGGCGAGTTGAACCCGCTAACCTCTCGTTTGACCATGGGTGGGCCCTGGTTGACTCTCCTGAGTCAATGACAGGTGGGGCCCAGCCCTGTTAACTAATCAGGATTAGTTTTAATTGAATTTAGTTAAACTAATTACACTGACACGCGGGACCCACTATCAGGTTTGACCCGGACCGTGTCCCGTTGACCCCTGACGCCACATCGACGTCGGTCGACGATAATACCTTTTCGGATTTATTATAATTCAGGAAATTTCAGAAAATATTCTAAACTTCTAAAAATCATATAAATTCAACCGTAACTCCAATGGAAATAAGTTATATATGAAAAATGATCAGAAAAATATGAAGAATCTGTTTATGGCACTTTCATGCATGATTGAACAAGTTAACCTCACTGAATAGGGTGAATCATGATTAGGGTAATTTATGAAATAACATTTGGAGTTGGAATTTGTTCTTGTTTGAGTTCCACTTCAATTAACTTGGCTAGATATTGCATTAGGTGAATTCAGTACCTTAACATGACATGTCATTCATGTGAATGTGCATTGCATTGGTTGTGTTCTTTCTCAGTTGCCGGTGTTTGTCCCCTCTCAGTAGACGACGTTTCGCCGATTGTTCGATGACACCGATGAAGAGCTATATTATCTTCGGGAGTGCCAGGCAAGCAAAACCCCCTTGTTCATTCCGATATAATCCCACTCTCTCGCTCCTGCTCTCTTTTACTGCATTAGGACAACAACGACTCATGTGTTACTTGCTGCGGTAGTTGAACCCCTTTATCCTCTGCATGACCTGTCATTCCACAGTAATTAGATGAAACCCACTAGCATGAGTAGGAGTTGCTTGAGCCATGTTGTGCCTACTCATTCATGCTTGTTAGTCATGCTTGCTACTGCTTAGAGTTGAGTCAGGTCTGATTCATCGGGGATGAATCGAAGGTGTGTGAACATGTCCTATTGTGTGTGAGCTAAGTGTGTGAACACGATTTGGTAAAGGTAGCGGTGAGAGGCCATGTAGGAGTACATGGTGGGTTGTCTCATTGCAGCCGTCCTCAGGAACTGAGTTTTGTGTTTGTGATCCATGAAACAGTTACTACCACGCATTGGGCCCGAAACCAATGGACCCTCTCGACTTCTTAACCACCCTTGTTCTCTGTCCAGGAGTTGCAACTAGTTTCTGGTGTTTGTAGGATATGTGTTGGAGGCCGTGCGTAGCGCTGACCCTAGGGGTGGGCTATGATGCGGTAGATACACCGTGGCCTGGTGTACCGAATGCCCGTTTGGTATCTCGGGAACCCTGCACACATCGTTTGGGGCCGTATGGGAAACCTCGGCCGGACTCCCTGCGGATGGAACCTGAATAGGCGATAAACCTGGACTAGGGACTTGAGTGTTCAGGTAGGCTGTGGCCGACACCCACGTTGGGCTTCCGCTTGAAGGTTGCCGAGTACATGTCGTAAACGGCGGTAAGTGGTGAGAGCGTGTGAAGAAGTACACCTGCAGGTTAATATGATCTATTGAATAGCCGTGTCCACGGAGAAGGACTTCTGGGTTGCCTATATCAGTTCATAGACAAGTGAAAGTGGATACTCTAAAATGCGCAAGATAAGCGTGAGTGCTATGGATGGCGTTCTCGTAGGGAAACGGGAGCGGATCCATAGTGGTGTATTGATATGGTGAATATGTGGACTCATGTGCGCCACCTCAAAAGAGTTACTTGCAGTCGTAGTTTAGGATAGCCACCGAGTCAAAGCTGGCTTGCTACAGTCAAACTCCACCACCCCCTTTGTTGATACCGATGCATATGTAGTTAGTTCTGATATAAGTCTTGCTGAGTACATTTGTACTCATGTTTCCCTATTTTATGTTTTTGCAGAGAGACGTCAGTCTCGCTAGTAGTTCCGCTTGGACTTCGACGTTTAGCTTGTTACCTCAGCTACGATCTTGTGCCCTCGGCAGGATCTGGTAGATAGTCAGGCTTCTCAGCCTTTTTCATTTTATAGATGTCTATACTCAGACATGTTAAGCTTCCGCTTGTGCTTTGACTTGTATGCTCTGAGTGTTGGGTCAGGAGACCCATGTTTGTAATATCTCGCTCCTCGGAGCCTAATGAATAAATATTTGAGTCGTAGAGTTATGTTGTGATGCCATGTTGTATTTACACATATTGAGCATATTGTGTGTATGTTTGAAATGCTTGGTATGTGTGGGATCCGACAAACTAGTTGTTTATCCTTGGCAGCCTCTCATATGGGGAAATGTAGTCTCGTGCTTCGAGCGATAGTAGTGCGCTACTGCCCGGTTCACCGAGTCTCGCTAGCCAAAGACTACTGCTTGGACACTTGATCTGGCGGCATGTGTATCACTGTTCCTATGTACATCCTTCGGGAAATGTCACGCGGTGATATTCGAGTCTGCCTAGCTGCTACAGCCGGGATACGGAGTCTCATAGCCCAGTGCTACAGCCCAATTCATACGTTGATGACCGACATGCTCGATGTGATTCATGTATGCCTATCCCCATGGGTTAGTGCCGCTTTGGGTTCACGACTAGCCATGTCGGCCCGGTTCTCTGTCATATGGATGCTAGCGACACTATCATATACGTGAGCCAAAAGACATAAACGGTCCCGGCCATGGTAAGGCGACACCGTGGGAATACCGTGCGTGAGGCCGCAAGGTGATATGAGGTGTTACCGGCTAGATCGATGTGACTTGGAATCGGGTCCTAACAGCGTTGGTATCGAGCTGATGCTCAGAGGATTACCAAGCCAAACCGGTCGAAGTTGTGTCTAGAAATGCTTTAGTTATGTAAGGAATTGATTGTGGAAGGGAACGTAAGGCTCTTTTTACTCCTTATACCTCATGGCCTTCTGATCTGAGTCATCCTCCTCTCTTCTACGGGGTTTAAGAACTAGGCTTATCATCTTTCTATCAGGATGACGTGTTACTAATCCATAGACCTTTAAGATTGTTGGTTTTAAGCCCCAGTTCAGTTCCTACTATTTCTGTATGATAACTGTTGATCTCGGAACCTTGATATTGTGATGTTGAGTGGTTATGCCACCATTTTTGCAGGATGTCTCAAATCATTTTGAGCATTTACAGCCGTTATGTTGTCCGAGTCATCCTAGGTCTCTAAATAGTCTGATGCATTTGCAAACCCTTTCCTTCCGTTCCCGATGTCCATTTGGGCCAGATTAATCACACAAATTAGTATGTTGAGGTACTTCGTTGCCTCGGCGTAGATGTTGGAACTATTATTATGACCCTAGGTGTTTAGGAAGTCACCTAGCAATTTAGCAATGCTTTTGTATCCCCAGTGTGATGATTCTGGCCATCATTCTCGAAAGCATCCCGTGATGCAATTTAGTTAGTAGGTATTCTATTCCTGGGTTCTTGAACCCGAGATTCATCCTACTTCATGTTGTTAGTAATTGCTAGCTCCCTTAGGCTATTAGTAACCTTGCAATAGTCCCCGAGGTCCGTGGTATTTCCTTCTCCCAAATACTATGAACCGCTTATGGTAGAAGTTCCTCGCGGAATCGAAGGATCACAATCAGAGTATTCTTGAGGAGTTCTCCATATATAATTGTGACTCTGCCAGTCCTACCTTCTCTGCATGGGTTATCCGGGAGAAATGTTGAGCTTTGCTCGATATACTAATCCATGCCTCCACAACTCGAAAAGTTATATGTTCCTCGAGTTGTCCCTCCTTAGTTGTATTCCGGTCCCCGTCTATCAGTTGATAGTCAGGAGTAGTCGTGCTCTCGTCCTCATCGATGCCTATTTTTCTTGTGGTCCGTCAAGCCATTCTGTTCTGGAATGACTAGGAGAAACAAACTCCAGTACCTTGTCCATTTCGGGGATTGGGTCAAAGCAGTTGTATTCCGCAGATCAAAGTGGCCGTCCAGCTTTTGATTCTGTTCTACCCTGAAGTATTGCCATCTTATGTCAAGGATGTCATGAGAACTGCACCAACTCTCATGAATTTTGACGTAGTGATACTTCTCACCATCATCATTCATTCCTCGATTCCGTGTTGTCGCAACCAGAATGCCAACTAGTGAATTGTGGTGTGTGAAATCGATACTCCTAGCAACTTCGTTGCTTGGTAGTAAATGGACAATATTCTCATTCTTAGCGTGTTGATTATTAAATCATCATCCTAAGATTGATCGTGCTACCTAGTCCTTATTTCTGGTGCACACTTCGATTGATGAGTTAGGATCTTGTCAAGTCCTCACTCATTTGATCATATCGTCTTGCCCTCAAAAGCAAGATTGTTCTCGATCTTAGTAACATACCGGTGGTTCGTGACTTTCCAAATATCTTCTTGGAAGTGTTACTGGGTTGTTTCCTGACTGTTATGTTGAGCTCGTGATCAAGTTGGTTTCTTGTGAACCACCCTTCTCCAAGAATCTGTGTTGGATATCCCTAAGCTAGTTGGTTAAGCTAGACAACAACTTGGAGAGTTGGAAGATAAAAGCTTGCCTAACTTAGTTCGATCCAAAGGGATATTCTTGCGTAGTGTGTGTTGAAGAAAGATGATATCTTCATCGATTGGTCCCTGTGATCAGTTACTGGACCTATTGTCTTATCAATCCTTTGATTTGAGTGTGGGCTATCGTCAAATCAAATCAGTACCAACGATGCTCGTAATGTTGTCTTACTCGTGGTTGATCCCTCGAGCATACACCATTACATCTTTTGGTCTGACCAATACTATCACCGTGTTCACATGATGGCGGAAGTCCAGTGATATGGAAATTCCGATGAGTTGTTGTTGAGCCCATCCGCAGCATTTTGTCTCCCCCATGATTCATGTTGAACATCAACCTAGTGTTGGAAATTTTGTAAGCAATGCCTTCGTGCTCCGTTCATGAAGCCTATGCTTGGATGAAAGAAGTGACTTCCTCTAATTCACATGCATTTGATGTAAGTTGTCGCCGTGGATCCGAGAAAGTTGTTTTGCTCCCTCTGGAATCATCCCAAGTCAGTCATGCATGTGCGAAGTATTCTATGGTCTGATAGACTGATCATCTTCATTCCATATGAATTCCCTAGCACACCAAGCCACTAACTGATTTGTTCAAGGAGAAGAAGTTTCTTCATAAGAGCTAATCATATGACTTATGCAAGGACTTCGTTATCCGCGATGATGGTTCCCCACCTGAACTTGGTAGTGTATAATATAAGACTACTACGTGGCCATGCTTGTCTAGGACAACGTGTTCACCTGTTTGTAGCAGAACCCGCTCATGTTTTGGAGCTTACTACCATAGTCCATATCCCGAGAATCTCATAGCGTCATGTAAATCGATTTGTGTGGTGACCTTTCCTTTCGGACATGCTGAGTCCAAGTATCCTATCACCAATCGGATCTGAATCTCAGGCAGATATGATGGTTGGAACCTTCCCAACAGTTGCATTTCGTTCCCAGCTTGCACCCCATTGTGCCAATTTCCATAGGCTGCCCCTCTCAGTAATTGATGTCTAGGATCATCCTCAAAAGTGGACTTACCATGGGTCCCATCCATTTCCGGTGATAAGCAAAAATCATCCATTGCGTTGTCTTCAACAAGGTAGTCCACATCATCCATTCTAGTCTGGGTATGCCATTCCTTGCACTCCACCAAACGATCTTTGTGAATCGCCTTAGGCTGGTATGAAGAGTTTCAATGATTTTTGAATAAAAAGTAATTCTTTTTGCCACTTAAGGGAATAGTTCCTCGCGTCACCTCCCCTGGGGTGCCCCGTTATTGAATCATGGCAAATATTTCCTCGCCACCTTGACACCATCCACCATCCTTCTAAGCGTGGAATTGTTGCCCACCAATCCAACCCCGTCGTTTGTTCTTCCATCCCTCTCGATGTGTGTTTGGTGTCTCAACTCAAGAGATGTTCTTACGTCTCACTCCATGAACTGATCTTGAGTTGCTCGATCTTCAAGAAGATTAAATCCTGTAGGGTTTCCCCCTCTATCTGTTGTCGTGTCGAGTGAAGATCTCGAAAGCAAAGACGTCTAGACCAAGATGATGGAATGAATCAACATCTTCGAGAAGGGCAAATGGATCATGAAGATTGCGATAGTTTTGTGACTCCCCTTTTCCTCTTACCTCACGTCTTGAATCTCGGGGCGAGATTCTTGTTTAGTGGGGGTGAGTTGTCGCAGCCCTAGAGCTTGCTTGCAACTAGTGGCATTGCATCCATGCATCATGTTTAATTTTCATGAAATTTGAAATGGGGATGACCAAGCCCTAGCACCAAAGCAATTCAAATAGGTTCAACTAAGAAATATTTTTCAATGAACCCAAATGGCCTTCAAAATGTTCACCATTTTGGAAAATCTGAAACAATAACCAGAGATGTTGCACATTTTCCATGACATTTGGATTTTTGAATTAAATCATATAGTATTTGCATTTGGGCATTTAATGCTAATAAATAGTTTAAATGTTCAAATAATCATAAACTGAAATGTTTGTTGTTGGAAATATTCCAAACAGTTACATTGACCAGTTTCATGATTTTTGGAAATGCCCAGCATTTTATTAAAGCCAAGCATAATTACGTAAAATAGAAAATGGAAATAAAAAGAGAAGCCCAGCCACTTACAGGCGCACACTGGCAGCCCATCCGCCCACCCAGCCCACCGGGGCAGGAGGTCTTCTTCCTCCCTTGATCGGCTGCAGTCGTGCCCTGACGCTTCTTGGCGCCACCTCCCGCTTGCCACTCCCCTCCCGACGCTCTGGGCGCCTCCCGGCGCCACGCACTTCGGACCCCTCTCTCCCTCACCGTGGCCTCTCCTCTCTCTGCTCTCTCACTCATACGTGCCAAAGCAGCCCGTAGCCACCGTCGCCGTTCGTCGTGGCCACCGACCTCCCACGGCCAGCCATCCCCCACGAGCTCCGCCTCGCCACCTGAACCTCTCCGCCGAGCCACGCGGCACCGGATGCCCCCGAATGACGTCTCCGCGGTCGTCTTCTACCTCGGGCAACCGAGATCGCCGGGTATGCTCCGACGCCGTCCGGCCTCCCCCGAGCCCGCTGAGCTACTCATCGACCTCGACGTGAGCTCCTCTGCCGAACCCCTCTCTCCCCGTGCTCTATTTCCCTCTCTAGCCGTTGATTCCACCGGACCCGAGAGCTTCCCGCCGCCGGCCATGGCGCCGCCGTAGCTAGAGCGCACCCACGACGCGTTCGAGCCTACCCTCGTGTTCAGTGAGTCCGCAGGATTCCGTAGCACCCCTTCGCACCTCCGGCCGTGCCTCCTAGCGACGACCCCGAGTTCGTCCGAGCTCCGGCAGCCGCCAACCTCGTCGCCGGCCACTTTTCTGGCCACCCCGAGCCCAACCAATGCCACCAAGAACTGCGGGTTGCTCCGGCACACGTAGACGCCCTCGCGGCTCATTTGGTCGCGGGCGCCAAACCCACTCTCACCGCGTTCGGCCTCGCCGGCGGCTAAACACCGGCGAGTTGACCCGCTAACCTCTCGTTTGACCATGGGTGGGCCCTGGTTGACTCTCCTGAGTCAATGACAGGTGGGGCCCAGCCCTGTTAACTAATCAGGATTAGTTTTAATTGAATTTAATTAAACTAATTACACTGACACGCGGGACCCACTGTCAGGTTTGACCCGGACCGTGTCCCGTTGACCGTGACGTCCTGCGACGTCGGTCGATATGATAATACCTTTTCTGGATTTATTATAATTCAGGAAATTTCAGAAAATATTCTAAACTTCTAAAAATCATATAAATTCAACTGTAACTCTAATGGAAATAAGTTATATATGAAAAATGATCAGAAAAATATGAAGAATCTGTTTATGGCTCTTTCATGCATGATTGAACAAGTTAACCTCACTGAATAGGGTGAATCATGATTAGGGTAATTTATGAAATAACATTTGGAGTTGGAATTTGTTCTTGTTAGAGTTCCACTTCAATTAACTTGGCTAGATATTGCATTAGGTGAATTCAGTACCTTAACATGACATGTCATTCATGTGAATGTGCATTGCATTGATTGTGTTTTTTCTCAGTTGCCAGTGTTTGTCCCCTCTCAGTAGACGACGTTTTGACGATTGTTCGATGACACCGATGAAGAGCTATATTATCTTCGGGAGTGCCAGGCAAGCAAAACCCCCTTGTTCATTCTGATATAATCCCACTCTCTCGCTCCTGCTCTCTTTTACTGCATTAGGACAACAACGACTCATGTGTTACTTGCTGCGGTAGTTGAACCCCTTTATCCTCTGCATGACCTGTCATTCCACAGTAATTAGATGAAACCCACTAGCATGAGTAGGAGTTGCTTGAGCCATGTTGTGCCTACTCATTCATGCTTGTTTGTCATGCTTGCTACTGCTTAAAGTTGAGTTAGGTCTGATTCATCGGGGATGAATCGGAGGTGTGTGAACATGCCCTACTGTGTGTGAGCTAAGTGTGTGAACACGATTTGGTAAAGGTAGCGGTGAGAGGCCATGTAGGAGTACATGGTGGGTTGTCTCATTGCAGCCGTCCTCAGGAACTGAGTTCTGTGTTTGTGATCCATGAAACAGTTACTACCACGAATTGGGCTTGAAACCAATGGACCCTCTCAGCTTCTTAACCACCCTTGTTCTCTGTCCAGGAGTTGCAACTAGTTTCTGGTGTTTGTAGGATATGTGTTGCAGGCCGTGCGTAGCGCTGACCCTAGGGGTGGGCTATGATGCGGTAGATACACCGTGGCCCAGTGTACCGAATGCCCGTTTGGTATCTCGGGAACCCTGCACACATCGTTCGGGGCCGTATGGGAAACCTCGGCCGGACTCCCTGCGGATGGAACCTGAATAGGCGATAAACCTGGACTAGGGACTTGAGTGTTTAGGTAGGCTGTGGCCGACACCCACGTTGGGCTTCCGCTTGAAGGTTGCCAGTACATGTCGTAATGGCGGCGGTAAGTGGTGAGAGCGTGTGTGAAGAAGTACACCCCTGTAGGGTTAATATGATCTATTCGAATAGCCATGTCCACGGAGAAGGACTTCTGGTTTGCCTATATCAGTTCATAGACAAGTGAAAGTTGATACTCTATAATGCGCAAGATAAGCGTGAGTGCTATGGATGGCGTTCTCGTAGGGAAATGGGAGCGGATCCATAGTGGTGTATTGATATGGTGAATATGTGGACTCGTGTGCGCCACCTCAAAAGAGTTACTTGCAGTCGTAGTTTAGGATAGCCACCGAGACAGGGCTGGCTTGCTGCAGTCAAACTCCGCCACCCCCTTTGTTGATACCGATGCATATGTAGTTAGTTCTGATGTAAGTCTTGCGGAGTACATTTGTACTCACGTTTGCCTATTTTATGTTTTTGCAGAGAGACGTCAGTCTCGCTAGTAGTTCCGCTTGGACTTCGACATTTAGCTTGTTACCTCAGCTACGATCTTGTGCCCTCGGCAGGATCTGGTAGATAGTCAGGCTTCTCAGCCTTTTTCATTTTATATATGTCTGTACTCAGACATGTTAAGCTTCCGCTTGTGCTTTGACTTGTATGCTCTGAGTGTTGGGTCAGGAGACCCATGTTTGTAATATCTCGCTCCTCGGAGCCTAATGAATAAATATTTGAGTCGTAGAGTTATGTTGTGATGCCATGCTGTATTTACACATATTGAGCATATTGTGTGTATGTTTGAAATGCTTGGTATGTGTGGGATCCGACAAACTAGTTGTTTATCCTTGGCAGCCTCTCATATGGGGAAATGTAGTCTCGTGCTTTTGGCGATAGTAGTCCGCTACAGCCGGTTCACCGGAGTCCTGCTAGCCCAAACACTACTGCTTGGATACTTGACTGGCGGCATGTGTTTCACTTCGTTCCTATATCATCCCTTCGGGAAATGTCACGCGGTGATATTCGAGTCTGCCTAGCTCTGCTACAGCCGGGATACCGAGTCCTGTTAGCCAGTGCTACAGCCGAATTCATCGTTGATGACCGACATGCTCGATGTGATTCATGTATGCATGTCCCCATGGGTTAGTGCCGCTTTGGGTTCACGACTAGCCATGTCGGCCGGGTTCTCTGTCATATGGATGCTAGCGACACTATCATATCGTGAGCCAAAAGCGCAAAGCGGTCCGGGCCATGGTAAGGCGACACGCGTGGGAATACCGTGCGTGAGGCCGCAAAGTGATATGAGGTGTTAGCGGCTAGATCGATGTGACTTGGAATCGGGGTCCTGACAGTCGCAGCCCTACCTAAGCACAACAGAGTGGTTAGCACGCTGGTCTAAATCCTATGGCGCAGGGGTCTGGGCCCATCGCCCATTGCACACCTGCACGTTGCGTGGGCGGCCGGAAGCAGACCTAGCCCCCTTAAGACAAGAGCAGGCCGGCGCGCGCCGCTCAGTCACTGACGGCAAGAAGGCTTCGGCTAATACCACGACATCGAGTGCCCATAACTGTTCCCGCGCAGTTGGGTAGTGCGTATAGGCCAGTGGCCAAACTCAGATCAAATACCAAGATCTCGTTAAGCGTGTTATTATGAAGTAACCGCGAACGCCGATCAGGGCCAGGCCCACCTCTCTCCTAGGTGGTCTCAACCTGCCCTGTCGCTCCGCCACAAAGTAACAGTCGGGGGCCTTCGGGAACCCAGTCCCACCTCTACCGGGATGGAGCCACCTGTCCTTCCAGCCCCCATCTCCGAACAGTATCATAAGTAATGTAACAGTATAAAGTATATAGCATATGCCCGTGCTTGCCTCCCGAAGTGATCACGACCCAGTCGTATAGCATGGAAGACATACAAGAATGTAGGGCCACTGATGGAATACTAGCATCCTATACTAAGCATTTAGGATTGCAAGTAAGGGTAACAACTTTAGCAACAATGACAGGCTATCCATCAGAATAGGATGAACCGAAAGCAGTAACATACTACACTACTCTAATGCAAGCAGTAGAGAGAAGGAATAGGCGATATCTGGTGATCAAGGGGGGGGGGCTTGCCTGGGTGCGCTGGCAAGGAGGAGTCATCAACACCGTAGTCAAACTGGGGGTCGCCGACAGTCTCGGGGTATACCGGAAAGAAGTAATGGAGGGGGAACACAATAAATAATAGGGCAAACAAAGCATCACAAAGTGTAACATGGCATCACGCGGTGCCAGAGGTGATCTAACGCAGGGATAGGTGATACCGGTGAAGGGGGAAAACATCCGGGAAAGTATTCCCGGTGTTTCATGTTTTCAGACAAACGAACCAGAGGGAGAAAGTTGCATGTTCGCCATGCTAGGGACGTGTGGTGGACGAACGTACTGCGGATTCGGATTTGTCTCGTCGTTCTAAGCAACTTTCATGTACAAAGTATTTTCATCCGAGTTACCGATTATTTTACATTAATTTTTAAAGTTTTAGTTCAATTTTTGGTATTAACAAATTTAAATTAATTAGAAAACGCAATTATGATGTCAGCATGACATCAGCAGGACAAAAGGTTGACTAAGTGAACCGTGACAAGTGGGACCCGTTCGTCATAGTCTCAGGTTAATTGAACATGGTTAATTGGTCTAACTAAATCATTAGGTTAATTAAGCATCTTTAATTAAGTTCATTAATTAACTAATTATTTTAATTATTATTTTGTCTTTTTAAAAACGTTCTAGAGCATGGGCCCCGATGCCAGTGGCATAGAGGCCGTAGCGGGCTATTGGGCAGTCGGCGCTGGGCGCAGCCCGGATGGGCACTACGGGCATGGCCGGCAGGGGCGCACTCGACTGGCGCCGCCTGCCATGGCGGTATTTGGAGCAGGGGAGGCCGGTGGCTGGGCGGCTGGTGGGCGCGGGCGGGCGGAGAGGGGCACCGCAGCGGGAGGCGCGGCGGATGGGCGATCTTGGCTTGGAGCTGGGATCTGAGGCGCGGGCTTGTGAGGAGAATGGCGAGCGAGGAGGAGGAGCAATGAGCGAGAGCACATCAGGCGAAGAGGCGAGCAGGGCGGACAGGCGAGGCGTGGCGTATGTGGGTGGACGAGTGCGTGTGTGGTCACGCGCGATGGGCCGCAATAGGAGGAGCAACGCGAGTGATACGTCCATTTTGCATCATGCTTTTATATCGATATTTATTGCATTATGGGCTGTTATTACACGTTATGTCACAATACTTATGGCTATTCTCTCTTATTTTACAAGGTTTACATAAGGAGGAGAATGCGGCACTGGAATTCGGCACGGAAAAGGAGCAAATATTAGAGACCTATTCGCACAACTCAAAAGTCCTGAAACTCCACGAAAGTCATTTTGGAAATAATAAAAAATATCCAGCGAAAGAAGTTCACCGGAGGGGGCACTGTCCACGAGGGTAGGGCGCCCTACCCCTGGCGCGCCCCTACCTCATGGGCCCCTGTTGACTCTCCGATGCCCATCTTCGCTATATGAGGTCTTTCGATGAGGAAAAATCATAAGAAACCTTTGGGACGAGACTCACCGCCACGAGGCGGAACCTTGCAGAACCAATCTAGGGCTCCGGTGAGCTGTTCTGCAGGGGACACTTCCCGGAGGAGGAAATCATCTCCATCGTCATCACCAACGCTCCTCTCATCGGGAGAGGGCAATCTCCATCAACATCTTCACCAGCACCATCTCATCTCAAAACCCTAGTTCATCTCTTCTATCCAATTCTTGTCTCCAAGTCCGGGATTGGTACTAGTAGGTTGCTAGTAGTGTTGATTACTCCTTGTAGTTGATGCTAGTTGGTTTATTTGGTGAAAGATCATATGTTTAGATCCTTTATGCATATTATTACCCCTCTGATTATGAGCATGAATATGCTTTGTGAGTAGTTACGTTTGTTCCCGAGGACATGGGAGAAGTCTTGCTATTAGTAGTCATGTGAATTTGGTATTCGTTCGATATTTTGATGAGATGTATGTTGTCTAGCCTATAGTGGTGTTATGTGAACGTCGACTACATAGCACTCCACCATTATTTGGGCCTAGAGGAAGGCATTGGGAAGTAATAAGTAGATGATGGGTTGCTAGAGTGATGAAGCTTAAACCCTAGTTTATCGTTGCTTCGTAAGGGCTGATTTGGATCCATATGTTTCATGCTATGGTTAGGTTTACCTTAATACTTTTGTTGTAGTTGCGGATGCTTGCAATAGAGGTTAATCATAAGTGGGATGCTTGTTCAAGTAAGAACAGAACCCAACACCGGTCCACCCACATATCAAATTATCAAAGTACCGAACGCGAATCATATGAATGTGATGAAAACTAGCTTGACAATATTCCCATTTGTTCTCGGGAGCGCTTTTCCTTATATAAGAGTCTGTCTAGGCTTGTCCTTTGCTACAAAAAGGACTGGACCACCTTGCTGCACTTTATTTACTTTTGTTACTTGTTTCTCGTTACAAATTATCCTATCACAAAACTATCTGTTACCACTTAATTCAGTACTTGCAGAGAATACCTTGCTGAAAACCGCTTATCATTTCCTTCTGCTCCTCGTTGGGTTCGACACTATTACTTATCGAAAGGACTACGATAGATCCCCTATACTTGTGGGTCATCAAGACTCTTTTCTGGCGCCGTTGCCGGGGAGTGAAGCGCCTTTGGTAGGTGAAATTTGGTAAAGAAAAATTTATATAGTGTGCTGAAATTTACTGTCACTTGTTACTATGGAAAGTAATCCTCTAAGGGGCTTGTTCGGGGTATCTTCACCCCGACCAGTAGAGTAAAGAGTTGCTCCTCAACCTACTGAACCTATTGAAAATGAAATTCCCTTTAAAGTTCCTTCGGGTATGATGGAAAAACGGCTAGCTAATGCTTTTACAGGTGATGGAACAAAGCATCATGATGAACATCTACTCTATGTGGATGAAGTTTGTGGATTATTTAAGCTTGCAGGTATACCCGGTGATGTTGTTAAGAAGAAGGTCTTCCCTTTATATTTTAAGGGAGATGCATCGACATGGTATAGGCTATGTGATGATACGGGATCATGGAACTATAAATAAACGAAGCTGGAATTTCATCAAAAATATTATCCTATGCATCTTGTTCATCGTGATCACAATTATATATATAATTTTTGGCCTCGCGAAGGAGAAAGCATCGCTCAAGCTTGGGGGAGGCTTAAATCAATGTTATATTCATGCCCCAATCATGAGCTCTCAAGAGAAATAATTCTTCAAAGTTTTTATGCTCGGCTTTCTCATAACAATCGCACCATGCTCGATACTTCTTGTGCTGGCTCTTTTATGATGAAGACTATTGAATTTAAATGGAATTTATTGGATAGAATTAAACGGAACTCTAAAGATTGGGATCTCGACGAAGGTAAGGAGTCAGGTATGACACCTATGTTTGATTGTGTTAAGTCTTTTATGGATACTGATGTTTTCCGTAAGTTTGGCACTAAATATGGACTTGACTCTGAGATAGTAGCTTTTTTCTGTGAATCTTTTGCTACTTATGTTGATCTCCCTAAAGAGAAGTGGTTTAAATATCATCCTCCCATAGAAGTAAAAGTAGCCACACCTATTAAAGTTGAAGAAAAGACTGTCACTTATAATGATCCTATTGTTCCTACTTCTTATGTTGAGAAACCACCTTTCCCTGTTAGAATAAAGGATCATGCTAAAGCTTCAACAGTGGTTCGTAAAAGTAATATTAGAACTTATACACTCCTGAGCAAGTTAAAGTTGACCTAATGTTGCTATTGTTAAAGATCTCTTGGCTGATAATATTGATGGGCATGTTATTCAGTTCTGCGGTGAAACTGCTAGAATCGCTAAACCTTGTGCTAAAGATAAACATAGACCTATGGTAGGCGTGCCTGTTATTTCGGTTAAAATTGGAGATCATTGTTATCATGGCTTTTGTGATATGGGTGCTAGTGCTAGTGTTATACCCTATGACTTGTATAAAGAAATTATGCATGATATTGCACCCGCTGAGATAGAAGGTATTGATGTTACAATTAAACTTGCCAATAGAGATACTATATCAGTAGTGGGAATTGTTAGAGATGTTGAAGTCTTGTGTGGGATAACTAAATATCATGTTGATTTTCTTGTTCTCAGTTCCCCACAAGACAACTTTTGTCCAATTATATTTGGTAGACCCTTCTTGAATACTGTCAATGCTAAGATAGACTGCGAAAAGAATGTTGTTACTATTGGTTTGGGTGATATGATTCATGAGTTTAATTTCTCTAAATTTAGTAAATAACACCGTGAAAAAGAATTGCCTAGTAAGGATGATATTATTGGTCTTGCTTCTATTGCCGTACCTCCTAGTGATACTTTAGAACAATATTTGCCAGACCATGAAAATGATATGTTTATGAATGAAAGAAGGGAAATAAATGAAGTATTCTTTAAGCAGGAACCTATTCTGAAACACAATTTGCCTGTTGAAATCCTAGGGGATCCTCCTCCACCCAAGGGTCATCCCGTGTTTGATCTTAAACCTTTGCCTGATAATCTTAAATATGCTTATCTTGATGAAAGGAAGATATATCCTGTAATTATTAGTGCTAACCTTTCAGAGCATGAAGAAGAAAGATTATTGAAAACTCCAAAGAAGCACCGTGCTGCTATTGGATATACTCTTGATGATCTTAAGGGCATTAGTCCCACTCTATGTCAACATAAAATAAATTTGGAAGAAGATGCCAAACCAGTTCATGATCGTCAACGACGTCTGAATCCTAAAATGAAAGAAGTGGTAAGAAAAGAAATACTAAAGCTTCTGGAGGCAGGTATAATTTATCCTGTCGCTGATAGTCAGTGGGTAAGTCCTGTCCATTGTGTCCCTAAGAAGGGAGGTATTACTGTTGTTCCTAATGATAAAGATGAATTGATTCCACAAAGAATTATCACAGGTTATAGGATGGTAATTGAATTCCGCAAATTAAATAAGGCTACTAAGAAAGATCATTACCCCTTACCTTTTGTTGATCAAATGCTAAAAATATTATGCAAACGTACACATTATTGCTTTCTAGATGGTTATTCTGGTTATTCTGACTTTTGTGAAAAGATTTGTGAGGTTTTCATGGACGATTTTTCCGTCTATGGATCTTCTTTTGATGATTGCTTGAGCAATCTTGATCGAGTTTTGCAGAGATGTGAAGAAACTAATCTTGTCTTGAATTGGGAAAAGTGCCACTTTATGGTTAATGCACTACTGGAAGCAGCTACTTTGCCATCTGCCAGATCTTTGCCGTCCGCTAGCGGACGGCAAAGAAGCTCTTTGCCATCAGCTACCGAAAAGCAGACGGCAAACTAACGGCAGACGGCAAAGAAGCTCTTTGCCATGCGCCATTTCTTTGCCGTCCGCCAGCTGACGACAAATAATCTTTGCCGTCCGCCGGTGGCGGCAAAGAAAGGTAACCCCACCCACCCGCCCGTTTAAAAAAACTTAACGCTCCACCTCTTTGCTGTCTGCTAGCAGACGACAAAGAGAGAAAACGGCGGACGGCAAAGAGCGTCGGACGGCAAAGAGCCGAGTAACTAACGGACGCCACGCCCCGCCCGTTACTCTCTCTTCTCTTCCTCTCTCCTCCCCGACGCCCCGCCCTAGCTAGATCCACCGCCGCCCCCGCCCCTGCCGCCCGGCGCCGCCCGCTCCGCACCCTTGCCCGTCGCCCCACCACCCTCCGCCCCCACCCTAGCCGCCGACGCCCGTAGCCCCACAATCCCTCCGCCACCCGCCCGGCCGCCCCCCCGCCGCTGCCGCCCTGCCGCCCGCGCCGCCCACCCGCACCCTTGGCTCGTCGCCCCACCACCCTCCGCCCCACCCCACCAGTCGCCCGTCACACCCGCCACCCGCCGCCCGGTGCAAGACTGCTGCCCGCGTCGCCCGCCGACCGTCCCATTGCTCGGTGAGGAAAACTACTTTTTTCTTCTGTTTTTCATTTTTTGCTGTTTAATTGTTAGTGCTAGATTGTGTTAGTGTTAGTGTTAGAAAAGAATTAGAAGAAGTAGAAGTAGTAGAAAGATGAAAAAGAAGAAGAAGAAAAGAAGTAGAAGAAGTAGAAGAAGAAGAAAAGAAGAAAGCGAAAAGAAGTAAAAAATAGAAAAAGATGAAAGAAGAAGAAGAAGAAAGGAAAGAAGAAGAAGAGAAAGAAAGAAGAAGAAGGATAGAAGGAAACACCCCGACCCCCGACCCCGACCCCGACACTCCGACCCCGACACCCCGACCCCCTGACCCCTGACCCGACACCCCAACCCCGACACCACACCCGACCCGACCGACACCGAGACACCCCGACACCCGACCCCCCGAGGCTGACGGGGTCTTATATTTGTGAATTATTAGTTAGGTCATATATTTTTCGATTTTGTTGATCGGGTTGATTTAAATGTGCAGTTGTTTCACCGCCGCGAGGTTTGGTGTTTGACGACCTCACCGTGCGTTTGACGAGCTCTGCCCCTTCATTCGTGGGTGAGCACAAATGACATGACCTCCTTCCCCATTAATTATTTGCTCTGTTCCGGTGTTCGTCAGTATGCATAACCAATATGTGTCTCCCGTTCGATAGGGTCATAGTTATAAATATGCATGCATTTGCATATTTATAACCTTGATTCTTTCGAATTGTCCAACGCTATCCATGGACAGCCCGAGTGTGTGTAGATTGGGTTCATATTCCCATATGCTTTGCTCAGATCGGCGCATAAATTTAAATCGATTGCCTCCCTTGTTGTTCTCTGGGTACATATCCTCTACATTTATTGCGAGGCGTGTATCGAGGAGAACAGCGGGGAGGTGTTGCCGAAATTTTGCGTCGGATCCGGAGCTTAGCATGGGAAAATGAACCCAATCTACACATACTCAGTGAGATTAGGACCTATCATTACCTATTAGAGTGTAGGTTGCATGGGCGTAATAAAATTGACAAAGTAGATCAACCGATGAATATATACATGGTGAATTATATATATAATTGTTGTGTGTCCAGTAGCTCTGAAAGTCAAGATGAGCTATCGTGCGTGGATGTATACCGGTCACGGTGGTTAGAACAAATGGAGCGCTGAATGGTTCACAAAAATCAAGGGGTTTGTGCAAGCCGCATTTGCAAATGGCCAGAGGAAAAACTGGTGCCCTGTTTCGGTGCGGCAATTGGGAAAAGAGACGAGAGGCTGAAATGGGCAAACACCTGCAGAAGAATGGTTTCGCCCGATTATACGGTGTGGACATTTCATGGTGAGTCTGCCCAACGTGACCGAGCTGAGGTGGATCATCCTCGCACCGACGAGCATGGTACCGGGATGGAAAACATGATGCAAGACTATGAGGATGCTCGGGATTCAGACGAGGAGATGGAGGAATCTGCAAAGGCCTTCAATGAAATGCTGGAGTCTTCAAAACGTCCGCTCCACGAGCACACTAAGCTTTGTCAGTTTGATTCCATCTCACAAGTAATGGCTCTGAATGCTCAGTTCAACTTGGGCAGAGAATGCTACGACGCAATTATGATAGTATTTGGACACTTTCTACCCAAAGGCCATGTAATGCCTGCAAACCTGTACCAGTCAGACAAAATCCTCCGTCCACTGAAGATGCCCTATGAGAAGGTACATGCCTGTGAGAAAGGATGTGCCTTATTTAGGCTTGACTATGCGGACTTGAACTATTGTCCCATTTGCAATTCTTCCAGGTATATTGTGGTAGACAACGGTATGGGTGAGAAGACACAGACCAAAATCCCTGTTAGTGTTCTTCGGTATATGCCAATCGTACCAAGACTTCAATGTCTTTTCATGGTCGAAGAGACGGCCAGACAGATGACATGGCACAAAACAGGCAAAAGAACCGAACTAGATGCGGATGGGAATCTGATGATGGTACACACATCGGATGGTGTTGTGTGGAAAAAGTTTGATGAATTACATGCTGACAAAGTGGCAGATCCGAGGCATCCTCGAGTCGGCATCAGCACGGATGGGTTCAGTGTGTTTGGTATGACGGCAGCCCAATACAATTGTTGGCCCATATTTGTCTTTCCACTCAATCTCCCCCCTGGACAGATTATGCAAAGAAAGAACATTTTCCTGACGTTGATAATTCCAGGGCTCAACTATCCGGGGGAAAATATGAATGTGTACATGCAGCCGCTTAAGGACGAATTGCAAGAAGCCTGGGATAATGGGTTCAAGACATACGACGCCAATAGCAAACGAAACTTCATAATGTGTTTCTGGTACATGTACTCGACGCATGACTTGTCGGCGTATGCGCTATTCGTTGGCAGGTGTGTGCATGGAAAGTTCCCGTGCCTCACATGCAAGGGAGCTCTTGAGTTTCGTTGGCTTCAGGCCGGTCGCAAGTTTTCTTGCTTCGACATGCATAGACAGTTCCTGGATCCTCGCCATAAGTTCAGGAAAGACAAGAAGAACTTCATCGAGGTAGAGTTGTAAAAACTCTGCACCACTGCGTTGACAGCCAAGCAGACCTGGATCGTTAAGCGCTCTCGAGCCAGATCCGGGCGTCGAGGGTACTTCAAGGGTATAATTACGACACGCCTGGACTCACAAAACATGCTTATGGGATCTGCCTTACTTCAAAGACCTCCTTTGCCCACACAACATCAACGTGATGCACACTGAGAAGAATATCGCCAAGGCACTTTTTGGTACATTGTTCGGCATAGATGGGAAGTCAAAGGATAATACTAAGGCTAGAGTCGATTTGGAGGCGCTATGTGATAGGCCGTTACAAAACTTGAAAGAACCGAAAGGAAAGCAGAACTGGACTAAGCCGAAGGCATGGTTCAATCTTGGAAGGCCAGCTATGAGGGAAATTATCTTGTGGGTGAAAATGCAGTTGATGTTCCCCGATGGGTATGCAGCGAATCTAAAGAGGGGAGCGAGTCTTGATAAATTGAAGATATTTGGTCTCAAGAGTCATGATTGGCACATATAGATTGAGCGGGTAATGCCAGTGATGTTTTTTAGTGGCTTCATCCCTGAGGATGAATGTCTAGTACTGGAAGAACTCAGCTATTTCTTCCGTGTTCTTTGTGCGAAAGAACTATCGCCTGACGTGCTAGAAGAAATGGAAGAGTTGGCGCCGGAGTTGATCTGCAAGTTAGAGAAGATCTTTCCACGGGCTTCTTTAATCAATGCAGCATTTGATTTTGCATCTCCGACCGAGGCAAGATTGGGGGCCGTGCAAAATCGTTGGTGCTACCTAACCGAGAGGATCGCGAAGGCGCTTGAGAAAAATGTAAAATAAACATATAATTGAAGCATCGATGGCTGAGGCATTCATCATCGAGGAGGCGGCAAACTTCGTGACAGCACACTCTGAAACCAAAATCGTCATTTGCATAATCCAAAGCCTCGGTACAATCTTGTGAGCCTAAAAAGGGTGGATCCAACCTCAACCTATTCAAAGGGAATCTCGCACCAGCCAGTGTTTCAAATCCAGTATCTTCGGATAACGAAGAATGGCAGACCATTTCATTGTATATTTTCAACAACCTGATAGAAGTGCGGCCGTACATCGTGTAAGTTCTCGGTACATTGTTTCACAACTTTTGTTTCCTTTGAACTGCTCTTATTCCTGGATATTTCATACAGTCGATACGTCGCCCTATTCTCGTATGGAGCGGTGATCCAAAAGGATTCTGTCGAAGAGTATGAGCTTCTCGCAAAGCAAGGAGGCGGCTATCCCGGTTTCATCTCTTGGTTCAAACAAACAGTAATTTCTATTAGACAATTTCATTTCATTCGCTAATTTGTGCGTAATGCAACAATGCTTTCATATTAAACTTGTAGGCTAATTCAGAGTCTATGGACGCCGAATTGAGACAATTCGCTAATGGTTTTGACTATAAGGTCCGTTCATTTGACAAATACGACATCAACGGGTATCGCTTTCGTACCTATGGCAAAGAGCTATCTATGGCCGACGAAAGTCTACAAATTGTTGTGCATCGCTATCGGTGAAGGAGGTACCGAGTATTATGGGAGAGTTGAAGCAATTTATGAACTTCTATTCTATGGTGAAAACCCACTGAATGTCGTAGTCTTCAAATGTTATTGGTTTCAGCCGAAGGAGACTAGAAGGACTCATGAACATATAGGGCTAGTTGAAATCAACCAAAGCACCCATTTAGATGTTCCTGATGTCTATATTACGGCTCAACAGGCGACCCAAGTATTCTATCTACCGTGGGCCTGCCAAACTAATCCAAATCTGAAAGGTTGGGATGTCGTTTATGAAGTGCTGCCACGTGCTAGACTATCTCCCCCAAAGGAAGAGAATTATGAACCTCACATTAACCCAGACACATATGAAGGAGAATTCTTCCAAGAGACCGTCTTTCAAAAAGCGTTTCAAGAACGGTATACTTCACCCCAAAACATTGAAGTAGACAGCGACAGTGAATCCCACATCACCCGAGAGGAGGAACAAGAAGAGCGGAACAAGAAGAGGTTCTTTGCTGCGGATGACTGTCAATGCTTGACCGATTACGTAAAGGTGGCCTTCCACATGTTGATGCCACTGAACCCTATGAGCCCGTCATTGATTATAGTGATGATGATGATGATTATGCATTTATTGATGATACTGATCGAGATTATTAGTAGTGTCAGGTATTCAATTTTTTATGTTGTACTTGATGATGATACACTTAAGTGATATACATATTATTATTCATGTCGGTATTTTTTATGTTGTACTAATTTCGTTTACTCTTTGTCATGGCAGGTGTTGAAAGATGCAAGGGAGCCGGTGAGGCCAAGGACAAACGTGCCCAAATTGAAGGTGTGCCACACCATCAAGGTAGCTCCAGCTTATATCAGTTCGGGCGGAATTGGGATGTGGTTTGCTTCATGATTAGTGCAATTCATTCATCATGCTAGCTTGAGCCCTTTAATTACTAATTTACTTTGTTTCTCTCTTTCGGGCATGCTACAATAAGGCGGATAAGGTGCGGAGGGTACAACATGTATGCCATGGCCCACACTGCCTCTTACAAGCAAGTCAAGGGAAGGCGAGGAAAGGGAGGAGTTTAACCGAGCGATTCCCATTGATCGAGCGGTGATGATATCTAGTGGCGGGAGGTCCGTGGCTCCATAGCCATTGATCCGAGATTGCTCCACGAGACCACGGTGAGTTTAATTTGAATGGACGTTACTTGCTAGTCTTAACATTTGAGTGTCATCATGCTAACGAAACATTGGAAATGATCTTTGGTGCAGCGTAACTCCACACAAGCATCACACGATCCTTCTCCAGCTACTGGCACGAGCCAGCCCGCTCCTACACCTCCATGATCAAGGTAAGTTTCTCTAGTTTTTTGCCTAACAAATGCATAAAGACCTAGACTTAGCTTTATTTCCTCCAATATGCTTACCTTAATGACCTAGAGTTAGCTTCTTTTCCTCCAAAATGACTTAATAAGCTTACTGACCTCCAAAACCAGGCATTTTACCTAAGTTAGCTCTAAAACGATCTATACTTAGCTTTGTTTCCTCCAAAATGACCTAAGTTAGTTATAATATGCTTAGTTAACTAGGTTTGCTCAATAATGACATGTACTTAGCTTACTTATGTAAAAAATGACATAATTAGCTTAGTTAGCTCATAAATGATCCATTTTACCTACGTTAGCTCTAAAATGATGCATTTTACCTAAGTTAGCTCATCCATTTCACCTAAGTTACCTCACAAACGATGGCGTGCTTCTTCTTCTAGTCTTCTTCTTCTAGTCTCCTTTTCCTAACTTTCTTATTTGCCATTTTGCAGATTTCATTCACTTCTCGGAAGCTAGCTTGCTATGATGGAGTGCTTGTTTTTTATTTCATTCTCTTCTAGTATTCTTCTAGCTTGCTACGATGGAACTTGCTATCTTGATGAAACTTTGCATTGTAATATGTATGTGCAACTTCCTAATGGTTGCAAATTATGTGTATGTGCAACTTGCTATGTATGAATGGATGGAACTATATATGTATATGCGATGAAACTTATGTGCTATTAAATAGCCCTGTGAAATATATCTATATATGGCATATATATTTCTTTGTGAAAATTGTTGGATTCAAAAAAGCAGAAAAAGAGCCAATATCACGGGCTCTTTGCCGTCCGCCACCGGCGACAATGGCCTCTTTGCCAACAGCAGCATGGACGACAAATGAGGCACGTGGCAGCCAGCTGTGCTTCACAGGAGTGACCCATTTAGTCGGTTTGCCTCTGATGGCGAGCGACAAAGCGGGGCAATTTTGCCGTCGGCGGGAGGCGGCAAAGGCAGGCAATTTTGCGTCGGTGGCGGACGGCAAAGTCCTGCCGTTAGCCACCTAACGGACTAACAGCGAAATTTTTGCCGTCAGTGTTCTTTGCCATCCGCTGCAGATGGCAAAGGCCCCTTTGCCGTGAGCCACCAAAAGCAGAAGACAACGTAGCTCTTTACCGGACCTTTCTTTGCCGTCCACTTTTGCCGTCCGTGGCGGACGGCAAAGACCTTTGCCGTCCGCCATTCATGCCTTTGCCGTCCGCCGTGGCAGACGGCAAAGTAGGTGATTCCTATAGTGATGAAGGTATTGTCTTGGGGCATAAAGTGTCTGAAAGAGGTATTGAAGTTGATAACGCCAAGGTTGATGCTATTGAAAAGATGCCATGTCCCAAGGACATCAAAGGTATAAGAAGTCTCCTTGGTCACGCCGGATTTTATAGGAGGTTCATTAAGGACTTCTAACAAATTTCTCGGCCTCTGACTAATTTATTACAAAAAGATATACCATTTGTCTTTGATGATGATTGTGTAGAAGCATTTGAAATACTTAAGAAAGCATTGATCTCTGCACCTATTGTTCAGCCACCGGATTGCAATTTACCCTTTGAAATTATGTGTGATGCTAGTGACTATGCTGTAGGTGCTGTTCTAGGGCAAAGAGTTGATAAGAAATTAAATGTTATCCATTATGCTAGTAAGACTCTAGACAATGCTCAAAGAAATTATGCCACTACTGAAAAAGAATTTTTAGCAGTTGTATTTGCTTGTGATAAGTTCAGACCTTATATTTTTGATTCTAAAGTAACTATTCACACTGATCATGCTGCTATTAAATACCTTATGGAAAAGAAAGATGCTAAACCTAGACTTATTAGATGGGTTCTCTTGCTACAAGAATTTGATTTGCATGTTGTTGATAGAAAGGGAACTGAGAACCCCGTTGCAGACAACTTGTCTTGGTTAGAGAATGTTCTTGATGACCCACTACCTATTGATGATAGCTTTCTGATGAACAAGTAAATGTTATAAGTACTTCTCGTAGAACTCCATGGTATGCTGATTATGCTAATTACATTGTTGCTAAATTCATACCACCTAGTTTCACATACCAGCAAAAGAAAAAGTTTTTCTATGATCTGAGACATTACTTTTGGGATGACCCACATCTTTATAAAGAAGGAGTGGATGGTGTTATTAGGCGTTGTGTACACGAGCATGAACAGGAGCAGATCCTCATAAGTGTCACTCCGAAGCTTATGGAGGACACCACGCTGGAGATAGAACTGCACATAAGGTATTGCAATCTGGTTTTTATTGGCCTACTCTCTTCAAGGATGCCCGCAAGTTTGTCTTGTCTTGTGATGAATGTCAAAGAATTGGTAATATTAGTAGACGTCAAGAAATGCCTATGAATTATTCACTTGTTATTGAACCATTTGATGTTTGGGGCTTTGATTATATGGGACCTTTTCCTGCCTCTAATGGATATACAAATATTCTAGTTGTTGTTGGTTACGTTACTAAGTGGGTAGAAGCTATTCCAACTAGTAGTGTTGATCATAACACTTCTATTAAATTGCTTAAGGAAGTTATTTTTCCAAGGTTTGGAGTCCCTAGATATTTAATGGTTGATGGTGGTTCACATTTTATTCATGGTGCTTTGCATAAAATGCTTGCTAAGTATGACGTTAATCATAGAATTGCATCTCCTTATCACCCACAGTCTAGTGGTCAAGTAGAATTGAGTAATAGAGAACTCAAATTAATTTTGTAAAAGACGGTCAATAGTTCTAGAAAGAATTGGTCTTAGAAACTTGATGATGCATTATGGGCCTATAGAGCTGCATATAAAAATCCTATGGGTATGTCTCCGTATAAAATGGTTTATGGAAAAGCATGTCACTTACCTCTCGAACTAGAACATAAGGCATATTGGGCTATTAAAGAGCTCAACTATGATTTCAAACTTGCCGGTGAGAAGAGGTTATTTGATATTAGCTCACTTGATGAATGGAGAACCCAAGCTTATGAAAATGCCAAGTAGTTTAAAGAAAAAGTTAAAAGATGGCATGATAAAAGGATACAAAAGTGTGAGTTTAATGTAGGTGATTATGTATTGCTATACAACTCTCGTTTAAGATTTTTTACAGGAAAACTTCTCTCTAAATGGGAAGGCCCCTACGTTATGGAGGAGGTCTATCGTTCCGGTGCCATAAAAATCAACAACTTTGAAGGCACAAATTCGAAGGTGGTGAACGGTCAAAGAATCAAACATTATATCTCAGGTAATCCCATAAATGTTGAAACCAATGTTACTGAAACCGTAACCCCGGAGGAATACATAAGAGACACTTTCCATAATGTTTCAGACTCCGAAAAGGAATAGGTATGTGGTACGGTAAGTAAACCGACTCCAAAATAAATTTTAAGGCAATATTTCTCCGTTTTTGGAACATTTAGAAAAATAGAAAATAAGTAGCAGTCCGGGAAGGACACGAGGGCTCCACGAGGGTGGAGGGCGCACCCTACCCCCCTGGGCGCGCTCCCCCTACCTCGTGGGCACCTCGTGTGCCTTCCGGACTCCGTTTTCTTGCACGATACGTATTTGGGTCGGTAAAAATTCATTATATATTCTTCCGAAGGTTTTGACTCCCGTATCACGCAAATATCCTCTGTTCTTGTTTTGAGTTGTTCTCTGTCAGGGTTGTCAAGGCCAGGCATCATGTCGTCCCCCTCCTCCAACAATGGTGACAAAGATGCTTGGCTAATGAAGATAGAGCTGAAGAGAGAAGAACCCATGGAGAACAACAAGGATGAAGGGGTCAATAAGGCCACGGAGAACCAAACTCCGACAGCAGAAGACATCCTTCAACTTGATCACAATCTTCTTACCCCAACTGAGATCGAAGCTTTCGAGTTGATTGAGTTAGCTCGTATTCAAAACAAGTATCTCACAAGTGAAAATATTTTGTTGAAGGAGCATATCATTGCACTCAAGGGCATTATCCGCAAGTTGGAGGACCTCTTACGCTCGATGTGCGACTATCCATCACCACCACCTTCTTCACCAACAAAAGGAGACATAATCACACTGGTATGGGCACTCCTCTTGGCAACTACCAAGCTTGGGGGAGGTGCCCCGGTATCGTATCACAATCACAACTCCTATCTTTACCATTTTTCTTAGTTCGATCCTATTAGTAGTATCTTGATCAAGTAGAATAAAGTTTATGGCATGATCTAGTTTTGAGTTTTGCTTTATGATCTCTCTATGTAATCGAGTCTGTGAGCTATATAATAAAGATTAGTGTTGAGTCAAGGGCTTGATTGTTTTGCCATGATCTTGAGTGAATAAAAGAAAAGAAGAAAAAGAATAAAGAGAAACAAAGAGTTCATATTGATCTTGTTGAGAGTAATGACTTCACATAGAAAGAGTATGATGATTAAAATTTGTTGGGAGTTGGCAGACATAGTTTTGGTCATCGTTGCAATTAATAGGAAGTAATAAGGAAAGAGAGGTTTCACATATAAATATACTATTATTGACATCTTTTATGATTGGGAGCACTCATTAAAATATGACACGCTAAAGAGTTGATGTTGGACAAAGAAGACAACGTAATGAGTTATGTTTTCTTATATCTGAGATAAAGTATGTTGTCATGGGACCTCCAACATGTTGAGCTTGCCTTTCCCCCTCATGCTAGCCAAATTCTCCGCACCAAGTAGAGATACTACATGTGCCTCCAAAACCCTTAAACCAGTTTTGCCATAAGAGTCCACAATATCTACCTATGGATTGAGTAAGATCCTTCAAGTAAGTTTTCATCGGTACAAAGCAATAAAAATTGCTCTAAATATGTATGATTGATTGGTGTGGGAGAAATAAGCTTTATACAATCTTGTGATGTGGAAGAAATAAAAGCGATGGACTGCATAATAAAGGTTCATATCACAAGTGGCAATATAAAGTGACGTTCTTTCGCATTGAGATTTTGTGCATCCAACCATAAAAGCGCATGGCAACCTCTGCTTCCCTCTGCGAAGGGCCTATCTTTTATTATTATCTTCTACCTTATGCAAGAGTCATGGTGATCTTCAACATTACTTTTTCATTTTATCCTTTGTCAAGCACAGTATGTTGGAAAGATCCTGATATATGTACCTAATTGGATGTAGGGGAGCATGAGTTATTATTGTTGACATTACCCCTGAGGTAAAAGGTTGTGGGGCGAAACCATAAGCCCCTATCTTTCTCTATGTCCGATTAAAACTTCATGACCACAAGTATCGCGTGAGTGTTAGCAATTATGAAGGACTAGATGATAGTTGAGTATGTGGACTTGCTTTTAAGCTCTGACATAGACTCTTTCTGATGTTATGATAAATTGCAATTGCTTCAATGACTGAGATTATAGTTTGTTGGTTTTCAATAAAGTTTATGATTCGTACCTCTGCATTGTGAATAGATTATTACTTGAGCATAAGAAATCATATGACAAAATCTATATATGTTGCTGTTATGAGAATAATCATGATGCCTTCATGTTCGTATTTTATTTTTATCGACACCTCTACCTCTAAACATGAGGACATATTTATCGTTATCGGCTTCCGCTTGAGGACAAGCGGGGTCTAAGCTTGGGGGAGTTGATACGTCCATTTTGCATCATGCTTTATATCGATATTTATTGCATTATGGGATGTTATTACACGTTATGTCACAATACTTATGGCTAGTCTCTCTTATTTTACAAGGTTTACATAAGGAGGAGAATGCGGCATTTGGAATTCAGGTGGAAAAGGAGCAAATATTAGAGACCTATTCTACACAACTCAAAAGTCACGAAACTCCACGAAATTCATTTTGGAAATAATAAAAATATCCAGCAGAAGAAGTTCACCAGAGGGGGGCCCACCTTTCCATGAGGGTGGGGGCGCGCCCTACCCCCCTGGGCGCGCACCCCTACCTCGTGGGCCCCCTGTTGGCTCTCGATGCCCATCTTCTGCTATATGAGGTCTTTCGACGAGGAAAAAATCATAAGCAACCTTTGGGAAAGACTCGCCGCCACAGGCGGAACCTTGCGGAACCAATCTAGGGCTCCGTGAGCTGTTCTGCCGGGGACACTTCCCTTCGGGAGGGGGAAATCATCGCCATCGTCATCACCAACGCTCCACTCATAGGGAGAGGGCAATCTCCATCAACATCTTCACCAGCACCATCTCATCTCAAAACCCTAGTTCATCTCTTGTATCCAATTCTTGTCTCCAAGTCCGGGATTGGTACTAGTAGGTTGCTAGTAGTGTTTATTACTCCTTGTAGTTGATGCTAGTTGGTTTATTTGGTGGAAGATCATATGTTCAGATCCTTTATGCATATTATTACCCCTCGATTATGAACATGAATATGCTTTGTGAGTAATTACGTTTGTTCACGAGGACATGGGAGAAGTCTTGCTATTAGCAGTCATGTGAATTTGGTATTAGATTCGATATTTTTATGAGATGTATGTTGTCTAGCCTCTAGTGGTGTTATGTGAGCGTCGACTACATAACATTTCACCATTATTTGGGCCTAGAGGAAGGCCTTTGGGAAGTAATAAGTAGATGATGGGTTGCGGTGTGAAGCTTAAACCCTAGTTTATGCGTTGCTTCGTAAGGGCTGATTTGGATCCATATGTTTCATGCTATGGTTAGGTTTACCTTAATACTTTTGTTGTAGTTGCGGATGCTTGCAATAGAGGTTAATCATAAGTGGGATGCTTGTTCAAGTAAGAACAGCACCCAAGCACCGGTCCACCAGATATCAAATTATCAAAGTACCGAATGCGAATCATATGAATGTGATGAAAACTAGCTTGACGATATTCCCATGTGTCCTCGGGAGCGGTTTTCCTTATATAAGAGTTTGTCCAGGCTTTTCCTTTGCTACAAAAAGGATTGGGCCACCTTGCTGCACTTTATTTACTTTTGTTACTTGTTGCTCGTTACAAATTATCCTATCACAAAACTCTCTGTTACCACTTATTTCAGTACTTGCAAAGAATACCTTGCTGAAAACCGCTTATCATTTCCTTCTGCTCCTCGTTGGGTTCGACACTCTTACTTATCGAAAGGACTACAATAGATCCCCTATACTTGTGGGTCATCAGCGAGCAGGGCCAGGAGTGGTTGTGCGCGTGCGGACGCGGAACAGAGCACTGGCCACGGTGGTGGAATGGCGATGGAGGGCACGACAGGACCAACAGATGGTCGCTATGGGTTCCTATGGCGATGCTGAGCACAATGATGTGCTCAGGTGTGAGTTGCAGTAGCTGTGCGTGCGGTGGTGACATGGACGGCGGTGATGAGCTACGGCAACGACGGAAGCTAGGCTACGGGCACGGATTCAAAGGGGGGACCGAGGGGTTTTGACAAGGGGCTCACTGTGAGTCTCCAGAGGTGCTTAGCGGGCTCGGTGAGGGCTCGACAACGCCGGAATCGAAGACAAACGCTGGCGGGTCCGAGGAATAAGAGGACGGAGATCCGACGATGTAGCGTCGCCCGGCTTGCGCTGATGGTCGAAGTCGAAGAAGAAGAACAAGAAGAAGAAGAAGAAGAAGAAGAAGAAGAAGAAGAAGAAGAAGAAGAAGAAGAAGAAGAAGAAGAAGAAGAAGAAGAAGAAGAAGAAGAAGAAGAAGAAGAAGAAGAAGAAGAAGAAGAAGAACAAACAGGCGGAGCTCTTGGCGCAATCTCAGTCGGCGAGGACGACGGCGGTCACGGCGAGGAACTAGTCCACGGCGATGATGGCGTCGGGTGTGCGTCGAGCGGCGGATCTGAGGCGAGAGGGGGGGGGAGTGAGGGCGCTAGGGCATCCAGGGGAGTGAGGGGGAGCCTTGTAGGCACGGGATGGCTGCCCCGTGGCAATCGGCACCGTGGGCGTGCACCCTGCGTCCACGAGGTGCGCGGTGAACAGAGGAAAGGGATGACTCGGCTGGTGGGCTGGGCTGCACTATGGCATATGGGCCCTAAGTGCACATTCTATTTTTCCTATTTCTCTTTTCTTTTATTTTTTTGTGTTTTGTTTGCTATTGTACATTTAGTTTGTGTACTAGATGAATTTTTCTAGGGTTGAAACTTGGCACGTAATTCCATTGCAATATTTTGGTGATGCACAAAAAGTCTCACAACAATTGGAATCGTCTAAACATTTTTATAAATTGAAATGGTGGTTTAATGGTTGTTGGTCCACTGTTTAATGTCCAGGGGAAATTTTATATTTTGAAACATGTTAATTCTTTCATGAAAAATTGTTAGTGAATATTTGCAACCCACCGAACATTTTTGTTTTACTGTTTTGAAGAAAAAATAATTTGACTTTATTTTAAATTTGAATATGAATTGGGTTTGAATCAACACGAGATTAACGTTAGTAATCATGGTAACGTGGCATCATTAGTTGACGATTACTTTAGCTTAATTATCTGGACGTCACAATTCTCCTCCACTACAAGAAATCTCGTCCCGAGATTTAAGAGGTGGAGTAAGGGCGAAAGGTCTGGTTACGAAATTCTAACAAATCTTCTCGGTCTTTGTTGCTCTTCTCGAAGAGGTTGATCTATTACATTTATGTCTTCATTTCTCTGCTTCGGGTCATCATGATGAAGTCGTCACCCTTTCTTTGGGATCTCCATTGTTCTTAGGGAAAGTTAAGTGGAAAAACTCAGGAAGGATGGAGTTCAACACATGTTAGGTACCTAGGGGCTATCTTAGTGAATGAGGTATAGAGGCATCTCTCGAGTTGTCATTCAAGAAAGTCATCGAGAGTAGAGTAAGAAGGTGTAATAAGAAGTTTCAAGCAGACAGGGAATCGTTCGTTGCCTGAAACAGAATGTGAGAGTGGTTAAGACCTATGGTAATAAGTGTTGTGTCTGATAACAGAATTGATGATCTCTCAGAAGGTGGCTCGTGAATTACTTACGAGGCCACGCGCAAGGAACAGCCTTGGGAACAGGGGGTTTACAGGTGAGTTAGGTTTCAATCATGTGGAACTGTGGGTTATGGGCCCAGCATCTGGGTTAAAAGTAGGAAGGGTGGTGACGTCTTGCGTGATTATGTAAGAAAGGCATGTCAGAGGATAGCCTGTCATTTATGTCGGCAACAACATCGGTACCAAGGGTGAGGGACGAAGAGAACCATGTTCCTGCTCGTTGAACGAGGCGGACCAATAGGAAAAGTTCTCGTCCATCGGCGGTTACCGGAATGTCGTCAACAAAAGTAACAGGGTCTTACTGACAGGGTGGTACAACGAGGTGTTTACATAAGATGGGAAATATTATTGCTTATATAATATAGATCACAAGAAGGTTTAAACAAACAAGTGGAAAGGAAAAGTTATTATCAGGTTTAAACAGAACAATGGAAATGAAAATGTGCATACACACCTATTTCAGGGGTATATCCTTCCTAAGGACAAGCGGAGCATGAGATCCATACCATGATAGAAACTAGAAAACCATTTAGGTAAGGCGGGAGGAATCTCACGATATTACCCATACAACGGTGTTAGGATAAATGATAAAGAAAATTTAGCATTGTGCTTCAAATGCTCTTGTTGAAGATCGGAGTACCACAGACATGCTTCGAGATACCATTGACATGGTCTTCAAGCAAGGGTCAGACTTGGATACACAAATGATTCATCAGGAACAACTTGTAGAGTAATTCTTACAATTTCCTCATGGAAGAATGGTTAACCTTGCTAAAAAGGAAACTATAACAACAAGTCCTCCGGCCAAGTGTGTTAGGCATGACATCACCTTATCGGATTAAAGACCAATGTTATAACTCTTGGGAATATGTTCCAACCATCATACCTGACCGAGATTCAGATCTGATTGGTGTCAAGATACCTCAGACTCAGGATGCCCGAGAAGAAAGGTTCAACACAAATTGTTGAGACCACATTGTAAAATTCTCGGGAAATGAACTATGGACGCGAGTTCCGAAACAAGAGTTCATCATTAAACCAAGGAGAGGATGAGCGGTGGCTGATGGACTCAGTGGCATAGCATCAAGATTTCCAAAAAGATGGATTTACATAATTATGTGAACAAGGAGATAACATTTGTCATATCAAATGATATAATGATGTATGCTCGAGGAAAAACATACACACTTAAACATTGGTTGAAAGTGCACCCAAAATATGGGCTAAGTAGCATGATCAATGTTAGGATGATGAGTCAATAACCAACACAAGAAGAAAGAAACTATCATTCGTAACTTACAAGCGATAGGGTTGCTAGAGTTTTTGAATTCACACATCATAGTTCATTTGTCGGCATTTTGGTTATAAACAACATGGGGACCAAGAAGGAATGGTGATGGTGAGAAGTATCACTTGTATCAAGAATTCTCAGGAGGTGGTGAAATTCCCACGACATTCTTGACATACAAGGTGGTAATATTCCAAGGTAAGGAAGAACAAATGTTGGATAGCAAGGAACTCAAGGTATAACACAAAACACGAACAAGTTTGTGTTGGAGGGAAGACAATAAAGTGGCCGATGATAACACAAATCATCGAGGGCAAGGATGGTATCTCTCGTCACGAATTCGATTGATATCCTGGAAGAGCTGAGAAGGTTGATGATGATCGCGACACATTTGTCGAGAGATTTCAAGATGTAACTGATTGGCAATGATATCAAGTCAAAGGAATGGCGAAGTGAAAGGTTATTGGAACCAAGGGTACAACACAAACTCGAGACCAAGCTTGCGGTTCAAGGCGAAATGATATGATGAGGAAGATCTACCTAAGCTTAGCTCATCATCGAAAATTGTGCTCCGTGAAGAAGGACCTGGTAGCATAGTGAAAATTAGCATGATACTGATGTAGCCGATCAGTCTATGAGTGACGTGATGGAGTATTACACTTCCCAACAACAAAGTACTGGGAGTACTGAATCTCAGTGTTGATTCGATTCACAATTCGGTGTTCTCGGTTGACGACAACCCAGAACCCGTGGAGTGACTATGACGAGGAAAGGTACTACTTCATCAGAAAATCATAAGATGAAGTGCAATGGGTTGATATCCTCGAGATACCAGGGGGTAATACTCGAAGGCAGATCAGAATAGAAACTGAACCGGAGCGTTGACTTGCAATAGCAGATACTTTAATCTTGTCATAATAGACGACGCATTGGAATGGTTTCCTTTCAGATACAATGAATAAGGTTAGCATCGTCGGAACCATAACTGCAAGGGATCCAATTTACGACACCGGAAGAATTATTTGAAAATATTCTTGTAAGAAGCTTTCATGATAAATCCCACATCATGTCCGTGGGCAGGTACAAAAAGTTCATGGTTAACTCCCACTTCTTCAATGCATAAACTTTCATTCACTGCTCTACTAAAAATGATTTGAGTGCGAAGATCTACCTGGTGAATTACCACAGGAGTATGAACCTTGAAAAACTTTCGGGTTCACACATATTAAGGGAGTCATAGATTCAAGCCATCGGGGCATCTAAGAAACATATACTACAAGCTTCGAGAGTAATTATCACCAGCTCGAAAGCAGGGCATGGTTGACCAATCAGAGGATAGGATTTACCAATGGCATTATATATCAGATAAATAACTTCCAGTGATTGATTATGAAGGACGTTGTCGGATAAAATCCAACAAAGGACCCGGTGGTCCCCAAGGGATCTGACGTGAGCAATGGTACTCAACCAGAGGAAGAAAGAATGTAAGGAGATCAGATTCTAGAAACAACTGATTGATTGAAAGCTAAAAAATCAAAGGAATTATGATTTCCAAATCAAGGGATCAGAAGCAAACGCTCTGATTAAGGAAGGATAAGATGAGTAAGCTTAGGGGTACAATCGACGACAATTTGATTGGTTGAGAACCAGCTCATGTTAAAAAATGACATCTGAGCTGGAAGGATGAATTCCAATTGCGACTGATGATTGCGAACATCCGCATCATATTGAATCAACGGTCCCAAATTGATAGTGCAAAGGATGTCAATGAATAATGCTAGGCATTTGGATTTAACCATAATGCAGGCAGACAGGAATTTCTAGAGCCATAGGCTGCAGAGAATTCTTGAAAGATTGGATAATATTTCGAAGAATTTTGTGAAACACCTGAACAACTGGGGAGAAACAAATCCCCGGTAAGTGTGAGGACTAATTTGTAGGTGTATTCAGGCGACAAGGAACTGCAAGGCAGTAGTGAAGGAAATATGCCCTAGAGGCAATAATAAAATTTTTATTTATATTTCCTTATATCATTATAAATGTTTATTATTCATGCTAGAATTGTATTAACCGGAAACATAATACATGTGAATACATAGACAAGCATAGTGTCACTAGTATGCCTCTACTTAACTAGCTTGTTGATCAAAGATGGTTATGTTTCCTAGCCATAGACATGAGTTGTCATTTGATTAACGAGATCACATCATTAGGAGAATGATGTGATTGACTTGACCCATTCCGTTAGCTTAGCACTTGATCGTATAGTATTCTGCTATTGCTTTCTTCGTGACTTATACATGTTCCTATGACTATGAGATTATGCAACTCCCATTTACCGGAGGAACACTTTGTGTGCTACCAAACGTCACAACGTAAATGGGTGATTATAAAGGTGCTCTACAGGTGTATACAAAGGTACTTGTTGGGTTGGCGTATTTCGATATTAGGATTTGTCACTCCGATTGTCGGAGAGGTATCTCTGGGCCCACCGGTAATGCACATCACTATAAGCCTTGCAAGCATTGTAACTAATGAGTTAGTTGCGGGATGATGTGTTACGGAACGAGTAAAGAGACTTGTTGGTAACGAGATTGAACTAGGTATTGAGATACCGACGATCGAATCTCGGGCAAGTAACATACCGATGACAAAGGGAACAACATATGTTGTTATGCGGTTTGAATGATAAAGATCTTCGTAGAATATGTGGGAGCCAATATGAGCATCCAGGTTCCGCTATTGGTTATTGACCGGAGACGTGTATCGGTCATGTCTACATAGTTCTCGAACCCGTAGGGTCCGCACGCTTAAAGTTTCGATGATAGTTATATTATGAGTTTATGAGTTTTGATGTACCGAAGGTTGTTCGGAGTCCCATATGTGATCACGGACATGACGAGGAGTATCGAAATGGTCGAGACATGCAGATTGATATATTGGAAGCCTATATTTGGATATCGGAAGTGTTCCGGGTGAAATCGGGATTTTACCGGAGTACTCGAGGGGTTACCGGATCCCCCCGGGGATTTAATGGGCCATAGTGGGCCTTAGTGGAGAAGAGGAGGAGCGGCCAGGGCAAGCCACGCGCCCGCTCCCTCTCTAGTCTGAATTGGACAAGGAGGGGGCGGCGCCCCCCTTTCCTTCTTCTCCTCTTCCTCCTTCCCCCCTTCTCCTAATCCAACAAGGAAGGGAGGGAGTCCTACTCCCAGTGGGAGTAGGACTCCTCATGGCGCGCCTCCTCGTGGCCGGCCGCACCTCCCCCCTTGCTCCTTTATATACGGGGGCAGGGGGCACCCCAAAGACACAACAATTGATTTGATCTTTTAGTTGTGTGCGGTGCCCGTCTCCACCATAGTCCACCTCGATAATACTGAAGCGGTGCTTAGGAGAAGCCCTGCGTCGGTAGAACATCATCATCGTCCTGCGCCGTCGTCTTGTGAAACTCTCCCTCAACACTTGGCTGGATCGGAGTTCGAGGGGCGTCATCGGGCTGAGCGTGTGCTGAACTTCGGAGGTGCCGTGCGTTTGGTACTTGATCGGTCGGATCGTGAAGATGTCGACTACATCAACGCGTTGTGCTAACGCTTCGCTTCGGTTCACGGTATGTGGACAACACTCTCCCTCTTGTTGCTATGCATCACCACGATCTTGCGTGTGCGTAGGATTTTTTGAAATTACTCGTTCCCCAGCGGTGGTATCGAGCCTGGTTTTATCGTTGATGTTATATGCACGAGCAGAACACAAGTGAGTTGTGGGCGATACAAGTCATCTGCTTACCAGCATGTCACACTTTGGTTGGCGGTATTGTTGGATGAAGTGGCCGGACCGACATTAGCGCGCACGCTTACGTGAGACTGGTTTTACCGCCGTGCTATGCACACGGTGTTGGCGGTGTCGGTTTCTCCAACTTTAGTTGAACTGAGTGTGGCTCGCCCGGTCCTTGAGAAGGTTAAAACAACACTAACAGCGAACTATCGTTGTGGTTTTGATGCGTGGTAAGAACGGTTCTTCTTGAGCCCGTAGCAGCCACGTAAAACTTGCAACAACAAAGTAGAGGGCGTCTAACTTGTTTTGCGGGGCATGTTGTGATGTGATATGGTCAAGGCATGATGCTATATTTTATTGTATGAGATGATCATGTTATGTAACCGAGTTATCGGCAACTGTCAGGAGCCATATGGTTGTCGCTTTATTTTATGCAATGCAATCGCCCTGTAATTGCTTTACTTTATCACTAAGCGGTAGCGATAGTCGTAGAAGCAATAGTTGGCGAGACGACAACGATGCTACGATGGAGATCAAGGTGTCACGCCGGTGACGATGGTGATCATGATGGTGCTTCGAAGATGGAGATCACAAACACAAGATGATGATGGCCATATCATATCACTTATATTGATTGCATGTGATGTTTATCTTTTATGCATCTTATCTTGCTTTGATTGATGGTAGCATTATAAGATGATCTCTCACTGAATTTCAAGATAAAAAGTGTTCTCCCTGAGTATGCACCGTTGCCAAAGTTTGTCGTGCCCAGACACCACGTGATGATCGGTGTGATAAGCTCTACGTCCATCTATAACGGGTGCAAGCCAGTTTTGCACATGCAGAATACTTAGGTTAAACTTGACGAGCCTAGCATATGCAGATATGGCCTCAGAACACTGAGACCGAAAGGTCGAGCGTGAATCATATAGTAGATATGATCAACATAGTGATGTTCACCATTGAAAACTACTCCATCTCACGTGATGATCGGTTATGGTTTAGTTGATATGGATCACGTGATCACTTAGATGATTAGAGAGATGTCTATCTAGGTGGGAGTTATTAAGTAATATGATTAATTGAACTTTAATTTATCATGAACTTAGTCCTGGTAGTATTAGCATATCTATGTTGTAGAACAATAGCTCGCGTTTAGCTCCCCTGTTTTATTTTTGATATGTTCCTAGAGAAAACTAAGTTGAAGGATGTTAGTAGCAATGATGCGGATTGGATCCGTGATCTGAGGATTATCCTCATTGCTGCACAGAAGAATTATGTCTCTGATGCACCTCTAGGTGACAGACCTATTGCAGGAGATGATGCAGTCGTTATAAACGTTTGGCTAGCTCAGTATGATGACTAGTTGATAGTTTAGTGCACCATGCTGAACCGCTTAGAATCGGGACTTCAAAGACGTTTTGAGCGTCATGGACCATATGAGATGTTCCAGGAGTTGAAGTTAATATTTCAAGCAAATACCCGAGTTGAGAGATATGAAGTCTCCAACAAGTTCTATAGCTAAAATATGGAGGAGAATAGCTCAAGCAGTGAGCATGTGCTCAGATTGTCTGGGTACTACAATCACTTGAATCAAGTGGGAGTTAATCTTCCAGATAAGATAGTGATTGACATAATTCGCTAGTCACCATCACCAAGTTAGTAGAACTTCGTGATGAACTATAGTATCCAAGGGATGACGAAAATGATTCCCGAGCTTTTCATGATGATGAAATCGATGAAGGTAGAAATTTAAACAAGACCACTAGTTTCAAGAGAAGGGCAAAGGGAAGAAGGGGAACTTCAAGAAGAACGGCACACAAGTTGCTGCTCAAGTGAAGAAGCCCAAGTCTGGACCTAAGCCTGAGACTAAGTGCTTCTACTGCAAAGGACTGGTCATTGGAAGTGGAACTACCCCAAGTATTTGGCGGATAAGAAGGATGGCAAAGTGAACAAAGGTATATTTGATATACATGTTATTGTTGTGTGCTTTACTAGCGTTCATAGCAACCCCTCAGTTTTTGATACTAGTTGAGTTGGTAAGAGTAGTAACTCGAAACTGGATTTGTAGAATAAACAGAGACTAGTTAAAGGTGAAGTGATGATGTGTGTTGGAAATGTTTCCAAGATTGATATGATCATCATCGTACACTCCCTATACTTTCGGGATTAGTGTTGAATCTAAATAAGTGTTATTTGGTGTTTGCGTTGTGCATGAATATGATTTGATCATGTTTATTGCAATACGGTTATTCATGTAAGCTAGAGAATAATTATTGTTTTGTTTGCATGAATAAAACCTTCTATGGTTATACACCCAATGAAAATGGTTTGTTGGATCTCGATCGTGGTGATACACATTTTCATAATATTGAAGCCAAAAGATGCAAAGTTAATAATGATAATGCAACTTGTTTGTGGCACTGCCATTTAGGTCATATTTGTGTAAAGCGCATGAATAAACTCCATGCTATGAGATTTTTGAATCACTTGATTATGAATCACTTGATGCTTGCGAACCATGCCTTATGGGCAAGATGACTAAAACTCCGTTCTCCGGAACAATGGAGCGAGCAACTGACTTATTGGAAATAATACATATTGATGTATGCGATCCGATGAGTGTTGAGGCTCGCGGCGGGTATCGTTATTTTCTGAACTTCACGGATGATTTCAGCAGATATGGCTATATCTGCTTGATGAAACATAAGTATGAAACATTTGAAAAGTTCATATAATTTTAGAGTGAAGTGGAAAATCATTGTAACAAGAAAATAAAGTTTCTACGATCTGATCACGGAGACGAATATTTGAGTTAGGAGTTTGGCTTTTAGCTAAAACAATGTGAAATAGTTTCACAAACTCATGCCACCTGGAACACCACAGCATAATGGTGTGTCCGAACATCGTAACCGTACTTTATTAGATATGGTGCAATCTATGATGTCTCTTACCGATTTACCACTATCGTTTTGGGGTTATGCATTAGAGACAGCTGCATTCACATTAAATAGGGCACCATCTAAATCCGTTGAGACGACACCGTATGAACTGTGGTTTGGCAAGAAACCAAAGTTGTCCTTTCTTAAAGTTTGGGGCTGCGATGCTTATGTGAAAAAGCTTCAACTTGATAAGCTCGAACCCAAATCGGAGAAATGTGTCTTCATAGGATATCCAAAAGAGACTGTTGGGTACACCTTCTATCATAGATCCGAACACAAGACATTCGTTGCTAAGAATGAATCCTTTCTAGAGAAGGAGTTTCTCTTGAAAGAAGTGAGTGGAAGGAAAGTAGAACTTGATGAGGTAACCGTACCTGCTCCCTTATTGGAAAGTAGTTCATCACAGAAACCGGTTCCTATGACGTCTATACCAATTAGTGATGAAGTTAATGATGATGATCATGGAACTTCAGATCAAGTTATTCTTGAACCTCGTGGGTCAACGAGTAAGATTCATACCGAGTGATGCGGTAATCCTGTTACGGAGGTTATGTTACTAGACCATGACAAACCTACGAACTATGCAGAAGCAATGGTGAGCCCAGATTCCGCAAAATGGCTTGAGGCCATGAAATCTGAGATGGGATCCATGTATGAGAACAAAGTGTGGACTTTGGTTGACTTGCCCGATGATCGGCAAGCTATTGAGAATAAATGGATCTTCAAGAAGAAGACTGACGCTGACGGTAATGTTACTATCTATAAAGCTCGACTTGTTGTGGAAGGTTTTCGACAAGTTCAAGGGATTCACTACGATGAGACCTTCTCACCCGTAGCGATGCTTAAGTCTGTCTGAATCATGTTAGCAATTGCCGCATTTTATGATTATGAAATTTGGCAAATGGATGTAAAAACTGCATTCCTGAATGGATTTCTGGAAGAAGAGTTGTATATGATGCAACCGGAAGGTTTTGTCGATCCAAAGGGAGCTAAAAAAGTGTGCAAGCTCCAGCGATCCATTTATGGACTAGTGCAAGCCTCTCGGAGTTGCAATAAATGCTTTGATAGTGTGATCAAAGCATTTGGATTTGTACAGACTTTTGGAGAAGCCTGTATTTACAAGAAAGTGAGTGGGAGCTCTGTAGCATTTCTGATAAGTATATGTGAATGACATATTGTTGATCGGAAATAATGTAGAATTATTCTGCAAAGCATAAGGGAGTGTTTGAAAGGAGTTTTTCAAAGAAAGACCTCGATGAAGCTGCTTACATATTGAGCATCAAGATCTATAGAAATAGATCAAGACTTAAGTTTTTTCAATGAGTACATACCTTGACAAGATTTTGAAGTAGTTCAACATAGAACAGTCAAAGAAAGAGTTCTTGCCTGTGTTACAAGGTGTGAAATTGAGTAAGACTCAAAGCCCGACCACGGCAGAAGATAGAAAGATAATGAAAGTCATTCCATATGCCTCGGCCATAGGTTCTATAAAGTATGCCATGTTGTGTACCAGATCTATTGTATACCCTACACTAAGTTTGGCAAGGGAGTACAATAGTGATGTAATAGTAGAACACTGAACAACGGTCAAAATTATCCTTAGTGGAATAAGGATATGTTTCTCGATTATGGAGGTGACAAAAGGTTCGTCGTAAAGGGTTACATCGATACAAGTTTTGACACTGATCCAGATGACTCTAAGTCTCAATCTGGATACATATTGAAAGTGGGAGCAATTAGCTAAAGTAGCTCCGTGCAGAGCATTGTAGACATAGAAATTTGCAAAATACATACGGATCTGAATTTGGCAGACCCGTTGACTAAACTTCTCTCACAAGCAAAACATGATCACACCCTAGTACTCTTTGGGTGTTAATCACATGGCGATGCGAACTAGATCACTGACTAGTAAACCCTTTGAGTGTTGGCCACATGGTGATGTGAACTATGGATATTAATCACATGGTGATGTGAACTATTGGTGTTAAATCACATGGCGATGTGAACTAGATTATTGACTCTAGTGCAAGTGGGAGACTGAAGGAAATATGCCCTAGAGGCAATAATAAAATTGTTATTTATATTTCCTTATATCATGATAAATGGTTATTATTCATGCTAGAATTGTATTAACCGGAAACATAATACATGTGTGAATACATAGATAAACATAGTGTCACTAGTATGCCTCTACTTGACTAGCTCGTTGATCAAAGATGGTTACGTTTCCTAGCCATAGACATGAGTTGTCATTTGATTAACGAGATCACATCATTAGGAGAATGATGTGATTGACTTGACCCATTCCGTTAGCTTAGCACTTGATCGTATAGTATTCTGCTATTGCTTTCTTCATGACTTATACATGTTCCTATGACTATGAGATTATGCAACTCCCGTTTACCGGAGGAACACTTTGTGTGCTACCAAACATCACAACATAAATGGGTGATTATAAAGGTGCTCTACAGGTGTATCCAAAGGTACTTGTTGGGTTGGCGTATTTCGAGATTAGGATTTGTCACTCCGATTGTCGGAGAGGTATCTTTGGGCCCACTCGGTAATGCACATCACTATAAGCCTTGCAAGCATTGTAACTAATGAGTTAGTTGCGGCATGATGTATTATGGAACGAGTAAAGGGACTTGTCGGTAATTATGAGATTGAACTAGGTATTGAGATACCGACGCTCGAATCTCAGGCAAGTAACATACCAATGACAAAGGGAACAACGTATGTTGTTATGCGGTTTGACCGACAAAGATCTTCATAGAATATGTGGAAGCCAATATGAGCATCCAGGTTCCGCTATTGGTTATTGACCGGAGACGTGTCTCGGTCATGTCTACATAGTTCTCGAACCCGTAGGATCCGCACGCTTAAAGTTTCGATGACAGTTATATTATGAGTTTATGAGTTTTGATGTTTCGAAGGTTATTCGGAGTCCCAGATGTGATCACGGACATGACGAGGAGTCTCGAAATGGTCGAGACATGCAGATTGATATATTGGAAGCCTATATTTGGATATCGGAAGTGTTAGGGTGAAATCGGGATTTTACAGTCTGGGAGGGTTACGGAACCCCCAGGGTTTAATAGGCCATAGTGGGCCTTAGTGGAGAAAAGGAGGGGCGGCCAGGGCAGGCCACGCGCCCCCTCCCCCTCTAGTCCGAATTGGACAAGGAGGGGGGGCGGCGCCCCCTTTCCTTCTTCTCCTCTTCCTCCTTCCCCCTTCTCCTAATCCAAGGAACGGAGGGAGTCCCTGCCCCCCTCTCCCTCAACACTCGGCTGGATTGGAGTTCGAGGGACGTCATCGGGCTGAACATGTCCTGAACTCGGAGGTGCCGTGTGTTCGGTACTTGAACAGTCATATTGTGAAGACGGACGACTACATCAACCGCGTTATGCTAACGCTTCCGCTTTTGGTCTACGAGGGTATGTGGACAACACTCTCCCCTCTCGTTGCTATGCATCACCATGATCTTGCGTGTGCGTAGGATTTGTTTTGAAATTACTACGTTCCCCAACAAGTAGGCACAAAGGATTATCGAAACAACAACGAGTATTTCGGGGTATCTTGTAATAACAAGACTAACTGGGGATGAATGTAAGAATGAAAACTACATGTAGTTATCTATAAGGGTTGACGGTGGAAGGGGAATTGCAAACGCGATGAACACAAGTTCTCAGGTTAACAGCGGAGAGTATCTTCAGGGTGTTCTGGTGCAGCAGACGATCATCGGCAATAAGGTGCTCTCCAGGTGAAAGTGATAACGAGATCCTAATGTTAGATTTAGCAAAATTTATTTATCCCGAATTGAAGAAAGATCAGAGTCCCATAGTATAGACGAGGAGTAAAAGATCCTAATACCACCCAATGGCGACGTGGGCCCTTAAGGCACACAACCACGTTAGTAAAAGTTTAGCAATGTCTAGACTCAAGTTCGGCCAAGGAGTTTGGAAGGGGGATTCCTACAGGCAGTCGGCTCTGATACCAACTTGTGACGCCCCCGATTTGACCGTACACTAATCATACTGCGCAAATGTATGCGATCAAGATCAAGGACTCACGGAAGATATCACAACACAACTCTAGACACAAATTAAAATAATACAAGGTTTATATTACAAGCCAGGGGCCTCCAAGGCTCGAGTACATAAGCTCGAATACACAAGAGTCAGTGGAAGCAATAGTATCTGAGTACAAACATAAGTGAAACAAGTTTGCCTTAAGAAGGGTAGCACAAAAGTAGCAATGATCGGAAAGGCAAGGCCTCCTACCTGGGACCTCCTATCTACTCCTCGAAGTCAAACTCCACGTAGAATCATCCTCAGGATCCTTTGGCTCCTGGACTCTAGCATCTGGTTGCAACAACCAGGTAAAAAGGAAAGGGGGAAAGTGGGAGAAAAGCAACCGTGAGTACTCATATAAAGTACTCGCAAGCAAGGATGTACACTACATATGCATGGGTATTTGTGTAAAGGGGCAATATCGGTGGACTGAACTGCAGGATGCCAGAATAAGAGGGGGATAGCTAGTCCTATCGAAGACTACGCTTCTGGAAGCCTCCATCTTGCAGCATGTAGAAGAGAGTAGATGGTAAGTTCACCAAGTATCATCGCATAGCATAATCCTACCCGACGATCCTCTCCTCGTCGACCTGTGAGAGAGCGATCACCGGGTTGTATCTGGCACTTGGAAGGGTGTGTTTTATTAAGTATCCGGTTCTACTTGTCATAAGGTCAAGGTACAACTATGGGTCATCCTTTTACCGAGGGACACGACTATTTCAATAGATAAACTTCCCTGTAGGGGTGCACCACATTACCCAACACACTCGATCCCCTTTGGCCGGACACACTTTCCGGGGTCATGCCCAGCCTCGGAAGATCAACACGTCACAGCCCTACCTAGGCACAACAGAGAGGTCAGCACGCCAGTCTAAATCCTATGGCGTAGGGGTCTGGGCCCTTCGCCCATTGCACACCTACATGTTGCGTGGGCCGCCGGAAGCAGACTTAGCCTCCTTAATACAAGAGCAGGCTTACGGTCCAATCCGGCGTGCGCCGCTCAGTCGCTGACGTCAAGAAGGCTTCGGCTGATACCACGATGTCGAGTGCCCATAATTGTTCCCACGTAGTTGGTTAATGCGTATTGGCCAGTGGCCAGACTCAGATCAAATACCAAGATCTCGTTAAGCATGTTATTATGAAGTAACCGCGAACGTCGATCAGGGCCAGGCCCACCTCTCTCCTAGGTGGTCTCAACCTGCCCTGTCGCTCCGCCACAAAGTAACAGTCGGGGGCCTTTGGGAACCCAGGCCCACCTCTACCGGGATGGAGCCACCTGTCGTTCCAGCCCCCATCTCTGAACAGTACCATAAGTAATGTAATAGTATAAAGTATATAGCATAAGCCCGTGATCGCCTCCCGAGGTGATCACGGCCCAGTAGTATAGCATGGCAGACAGACAAGAATGTAGGGCCACTGATGGAATACTAGCATCCTATACTAAGCATTTAGGATTGCAGGTAAGGGTAACAACTGTAGCAACAATGACAGGCTATGCATCGAATAGGATTAACGAAAGCGGTAACATGCTACACTACTCTAATGCAAGCGATAGAGAGAAGGAATAGGTGATATCTTGTGATCAAGGGGGTGGCTTGCACAGTTGCGGCTGGCAAGGAGGGTCGTCAACACCGTAGTCGAACTGGGGGTCGCCGGCAGTCTCGGGGTCTACCAGAAAGAAGTAATGGATGGGGAACACAATAAATAACAGAATAATCAAAGCATCACAAAGTGTAACATGGCATCATGCTGTGCTAGAGGTGATATAACACAGGGATAGGTGATACCGGCGAAGGGGGAAAAACATCCGGGAAAGTATTCTCGGTGTTTCACATTTTCAGACAAACGAACTAGAGGGAGAAAGTTGCATGTTCGCTATTCTAGGGACGTGTGGTGGACGAACGGATCGCGGATTCGGATTCGTCTCGTTGTTCTAAGCAACTTTCGTGTATGAAGTATTTTCATCCGAGTTACCAATTATTTTATATTAATTTAAGTTTTAGTTCAATTTTTGGTATTAACAAATTTAAATTAATTAGAATACACAATTATGATGTTAGCATGACATCAGCAGGACGAAAGGTTGACTAGGTCAACCCTAGCACGTGGGACTCGTTCGTCATAGTCACAGGTTAATCGAACATGGTTAATTAGTCTAACTAAATGATTAGGTTAATTAAACAACATTAGTTAAGTTAATTAATTAACTAATTAGTTTAATAATTATTATTTTTTCTTTTTTATAAACGTTTTGGTGCGTGGGCCCCGATGCCAGTGGCATAGAGGCCGTAGCGGGCTATCGGGCAGCGGGGCTGGCGCAGCCAGCTCGGCACTCTGGGCATGGCGGCGATGGCGCACCGTGACCAGGCACCGGCGGCCATGGTGGCCGCTGGAGGAGGAGGCAGTAGCTGAGGGTGGCTGGGAGGCCTTGAGCCAGTGGTGAGGCGCCTTGTGGCGGAGGCGTGGCGGATGGGCGAAGCGCTGCATCAGGATCTGAGGCGGTGCGGCATGCGAGGAGACGCGGCGAGCGAGGCAGGGAGGGAGCAGCGAAGCAGAGCAGCATCGGGCAGAAGGGCGAGCAGGGAGGACGGGCGAGGCGCGGCGTATGTGGGTGGACGAGCGCGTGCATGGTTGCGAGTGATGGGCCGTGGTAGGAGGAGCAACGCGAGCAGGGCCAGGAGTGGTTGTGCGCGTGCGGACGCGGAACAGAGCACTAGCCACGACGGTGGAATGGCGATGGAGGGCACGACAGGACCAACAGATGGTCGCTACGGGTTTCTATGGCGATGCTGAGCATGATGATGTGCCCAGGTGTGAGTTGCAGTAGCTGTGCGCGCGGGGGCGACATGGACGGCGGCGATGAGCTACGGCAACGGCGGAAGCTAGGCTACATGCACGGATTCTAAGGGGGAACCGAGGGGTTTTGACAAGGGGCTCACCGTGAGTCTGCAGAGGTGCTTAGCGGGCTCGGGGAGGGCTCGGAATCAAAGACGAACGCTGGCGGGTCCGTGGAAGAAGAGGACGGAGATCCGGCGATGTAGCGTCGCCCGGCTTGCGCTGGTGGTCGAAGTCGAAGAAGAAGAAGAAGAAGAAGCAGGCAGAGCTCTTGGCGCAATCTCAATCGGCGAGGACGACGGTGGTCATGGCGAGGAACTAGTCCACGGCGACGATGGCGTCGGGTGTGCGTCGAGCGGCGGATCTGAGGTGAGAGGGGGGAAGTGAGGGCGATAGGGATCCAGGGGAGCGAGGGAGAGCCTTGTAGCCACGGGAGAGGCTCCGGATGGCTGCCCCGTGGCAATCGGTGCCGTGGACGTGCACCCTGCGTCCACGAGGTGCGCGGTGAACACAGGAAAGGGACAACCCGGCTGGTGGGCTTGGCTGCACTGTGGCATATGGGCCCTAAGTGCACAGTCTATTTTTCCTATTTCTCTTTTCTTTTATTTTTTTGTATTTTGTTCGCTATTGTACATTTAGTTTGTGTACTAGATGAATATTTCTAGGGTTGAAACTTGGCACGTAATTCCATTGCAATATTTTGGTGATGTACAAAAAGTCTCACAACAATTGGAATTGTCTAAACATTTTGATAAATTGAAATGGTTGGTTAAATGGTTGTTAGTCCAGTGTTTAATGTATAGGGGAAATTTTATATTTTGAAACATGTTAATTCTTTCATGAAAAATTGTTAGTGAATATTTGCAACCCACCGAACATTTCTGTTTTACCATTTCGAAGAAATAATAATTTGATTTTATTTTAAATTTGAATTTGAATTGGGTTTGAATCAACACGAAATTAACGATAGTAATCATGGTAACATGGCATCATTAGTTGAGGATTACTGTAGCTTAATTATCCGGACGTCACACTCCTATCGGGATTTGTTGGCACAGTCAGGTGGTCTTGCTGGTCTTGTTTTACCATTGTCGAGATGTCTTGTAACCAGGATTCCGAGACTGATCAGGTCTTTCCGGGAGAAGGAATATCCGGCAGGGTATAAACTTTCAAGAGCCGTGCCCGCGGTTATGTGGGAGATGGGAATTTGTTAATATCCGGTTGTAGAGAACTTGACACCTGACCTAGTTAAAATGCATCAACCGCGTGTGTAGCCGTGATGGTCTCTTCTCGGCGGAGTCCGGGAAGTGAACAGGGTTTGGGTTATGATTGAACGTAAGTAGTTCAGGATCACTTCTTGATCACTTCTAGCTTCACGACCGTTGCGTAGTTTCTCATCTTACTCTTGTATTTGTATGTTAGCCACCATATTTGCTTAGCGCTCGCTGCAACTCCACCTCATTAACACATCCTACCCATAAGCTTAAATAGTCTTGATCTCGTGGGTTTTGAGATTGCTGAGTCCTCGTGACTCACAGATCTACCAAAACAGTTGCAGCTGCCGAGAATACTAGTGCAGGTGATGCTACCGAACTCAAATGGGAGTTCGACGAGGACCTTAGTCGTTACTATGTTTTTTTTCCTGATGATCAGTAGTGGAGCCCAATTGGGATGATCGGGGATCTAGCATTTGGGGTTATCTTCTTTTCTTTTGGATATGTCCGTAGTCGGACTATGTGTGAACTCTGAATGATGTATGAATTATTTGATCATTGTGTGAAGTGGCGATTGTAAGCCAACTCTATTTATCCCTTTCTTGTGCATTACATGGGATTATGTGAAGATGACCCTTCGTGCGACAAAACCACAATGCGGTTATGCCTCTAAGTCATGCCTCGACACGTGGGAGATATAGCCGCATCGTGGGCGTTACATGTGGCTACAACTGGCCGTGCACAAGTAAAGGGGTACCAAAAGGCCCCTACTTTTGTACACCGACAGGAACCCCCGGTCCTAGGCCACACATAAGCGCAGAGCGTTGTTTGGCCAGGCCGAGAACGGCGCGTGGGCGCACGTGGCAGAGTTTTAACTACGTAACTCCTTCGCCAGTTGCGCTTCCCCACAACCCGTGTTGAATGCGTGACGTCGAGGTCGTGTGTGGAGCGGTTGCAGCATGCTTACATCATGTCGTGGTGGATAGTAAAGAGGTGGCTCACATCTTCCCCATAAAAATAGGAAGTCGCAGGGGCGCGCTTCATTTACTAAGTGGACTCGGATCGGGGCCTTCAAGGCGCCTGCGCCCCATGAACACGGGGTGGGAAACGGTCGCTCCACTTGTCTTCTTGATTCCGGCCCGTCTGCCACATGTCCTTCATGCCCTAGGGGGGGGGGGGTTGGTGGTGGATATGGAGGGCATGGGCCTTAACGCCGAGGCGGGAAGCCGGGTCGTCGCTGGTTGGAGCAGCGGGTCGGTCCCGATTCCCTGCGCCTATGGCGGCCGGATTGGTCGAGTGGGGCGGCCGCCCTTGGGTTGGGGGGGGGGGGGCGAGCCCCGGCTCCGCCCCTCTGTAAGAAGGGTAGAGGGATGGCATCCTTCAACATTCATCTCCTTCCAGCCTTACTCCTTCTTTCCCTTTGCCATGGCGAGAGGGTGCGATGGCGCTCCAATGGCAGCAACGACGGCCTCTGCTCTACAGCGCGTCCCCCTCCTCAGGAGCTCATGGCCGCGGAGCCCGCTGCGAGAGGAAGAGTGAGGGGGCGAGTCCGAGGCCGCCATGGCGCTCGGGGGAGAGGAGGACGGGGTGGCGCACCGGCCGCGCTTCCGCTAGTGGCTCTTCCCCGAATTGGAGGGCCATGTAGCCAGTGCGCGGCCACCTCCGCCTCCCCACCCCGTTTGCTCGAGAGATGGAGCTCGACCTGCCACAGGCCTTGAGGCTACATATGAGGGGCTGCGGGAATGGCAACGTGTGGGTCGATGTCATCTTCCCCGCCCCTCATGTCATGTATCTCCGCTGTGGGTGGAAAACCTTTGCCCGTGCCCATAGCCTGTCGGAGGGGCTCGTCCTCCACTTCAAATTGATGGAGAATGGCTTGCTCTCCGTCATGGTGTTTGGACACTTGGGAACTCACCTAAGGTGTTGCACGGAGAGCTCCATCGACAACGAAACCTCCTCCTTGGGCGAGAGTGATGAGGAGGACAGCGACAGCGACGATGAAGATATCAAGAGGCAGGACGCCGATTCCGACTCCGGCTGACTACATCGCCCTCCTTCCTCGGCCACGTGCCATGCCGAGGGTCTTCCTCGTCAAGCTCTCCATCGACGCGTTCCCCGTCGCCCCCTCTTTGCCTTCACCTGCCACACCTGGGAGGAAAGGGGCTAGAACCAAGATTATGGGGCACTTATCTTTCTTTTTAACTTGTAGGCACTTGCCAAATTTTAATTTCTAGATGATGTAATCTCTCGAGCCCATGCTTGTGTCGTGTAACCTTCGTACCTATATCAGCATGTTAATGAAAATGACTAGCCTTGTCAGGAACCAGCGCACGCGTACATTCATGCAGGGGCAAAATGCTTCCTTAATGTAAATAAATGACTCCTCCCGGCAAGCCGTCCTGTTGGTGCCTTCTGCGCCTGCCGGAGAATCACATCTGTCGGGTTACAGATAAAGGGTCCAGCCCCCCGTCCACCTCCTCTTAGCATGGAATACTACGACCACTCCGACCGAAGCAGCGTTCGGGCCAGGAATGTGAGCACCCGAGTTTTTAAAGAAGAGTGGCAAGGTTTTCTAATGCACAAGTCATAGGTTATGAACATGAATGGGCAAGAGGTAAAATTTATCTCTTTGGTTTGCCGGGGATCGCCGTGCCGGACGGTCTTCTCAACTTCTTGCCGGAACCGGGTCCTTGGCGGGATCGCGCGTCCTCGCCATGGCTGGAAAGAAGATAGGGCAAGAGCATGGAACCTTGGAGGTCCACTAATACTTGTTGGAATCAAAATGTAGTACAATATCCTGGACAAGCATGCATATACGTATACACATAAACATGGAAATCAACAGGAAACTATACATGCTAAGGGATTTCTTTCCCTGACTGCGCACAGGGTCTGCGCCTGGCTCTATACACAGGGTTACATGCCTTGCCGGCAAGGCTAGTGTAAAATGGGGGTTGCCGGGGCTCCCGGCAACCGCGCCTTAGGGGTAAAACTTGTGAAGATTTTCGATATTCCAGGAATTGCTCACCCGAATGCCATCTTTGGTCTCCAGGCGGACTCGGTCTCTAGGCGGACTGCGCCGAGCCTGGTGACTCGTATTACCCTATAAGGGCCGTCCCACTTTGGCATCAACTTGTTTGAATTCTTAGTGGCTTGGACTCACCGAAGAACAAGGTTGCCTTCCTCAAGGCTTCGGGCGTGAACCTTGCGGCTATGGTAGCGGTGCAAGGCTTGCTGGTAGCGAGCGACTCGCATAGCAGCCTGAAGACGATCTTCCTCAAGGAGCGTCGCATCATCTTGGCGCTGGAGGTGACCCGTATATGAGTTCCGTTGGGAGAACTGCTTCTGCCCCGTATACCAGGGCAAAGGGTGTCTGTCCAGTGGCTCGATTTGGTGTCGTCCTGATTGACCAAAGAACCGTTGGCAACTCATCAATCTAGCGCCTTCTGCACTTGTGTAGCCTGTCAAAAGTTCTGGTCTTGAGGCCTCGCAACACCATTGCATTCGCCCTCTCGGCCTGGCCGTTACTTCTAGGATGAGCAACAGAAGCAAAACAAACCTTGCCGGCGAGGTCTTGGATGTACTGCATGAAGGTGCGGCTTGTGAACTGCGTGCTGTTATCGGTGATGACCCTATTGGGCACACTAAAACGGTAGACTAGCCCCTTGAAGAACTTAACGGCTGATTGTGCTGTCACCTTTCTCACCGGCTCCACTTGCGGCCACATTGTGAACTTGTTGATTGCGACGTACAAGTACTCAAAAGCCCCCGACAGCATGGGGAAAGGGGCCCAGTATGTCGAGCCCCTAGACCAAAAATGGCCAGGAAAAAGGGATTGTCTGAAGAGCTTGAGCTGGTTGATGAAGCTTTATTGAATGGAACTGGCACGCTTCACACTTGGTTGCTAGTGCAGTCGCATCCTGGAGAGCGGTGGGCTAGAAGAAACCTTGCCGGAATGCTTTGCTGGCAAGGGCTCTCGACCCTATGTGGGAGCCACACATGCCTCCATGTATCTCTGCCAACAGCTCCAGTCCGTCCTCCCGAGGAATGCACTTCAATTTCACGCGGTTCGGTCTCCTTCTGTATAGGGCATCATCCACAAACTGGTACATGCTGGATCGACAGGCTACTTTCTCTGCTTCTTCCTGGTCCTCAGGGAGTTCCCCTGTTTGGAGGAAATGGATGATGCACTGCGCCCATGCCGGAACCTGGGGCTCGACAGCAAGGACTAAAGGCTCATCTATGGCTGCAGGGGCAGCTGCCTCCATAGTCAGGGCTTGAGGCCCTGCAGGAGGTTGCTGCTCTCCGGCGAGCTTGGGGCACCCGGCAACGTCCTTGTCGGCGGCTCCTGGGAGCTCAGCCGGAAAGTACTTGCCGGGGCCTGCCTTCCTTCGTTTGTTCTGTCCCGCTGATGGCTCAACGGATGGCTGGGTTAATTGAAGCACAAAGGTACTTGGTTCCACAGGAAACTTCAGGGCAGCGCGCTTTGACAGGTCGTCGGCGATGTTGTTCTCTGCTCGGGGAACATGCTCTGCTTGTAGACCGTCAAAATGCTCCTCCAACTTCCTCACCTCATCCACATAGGCCTCCATCAAAGGGTTCTAGTAATCCTTGTTAACTTTCTTGACGATGAGCTGTGAATCACCTTTGATGATGAGCTTCCTGATCCCAAGGTCTGTCGCGATCCTGAGACCGGCAAGCAACCCCTCGTACTCCGCCATGTTGTTCATTGATTTTTCCCGAGGAAAGATCATCTGGACTACGTACTTGAGGCGCTCTCCGGTGGGTGCGAAGAGTAGCATGCCGGCACCAGCACCTTGCAGTGAGAAGGCTCCATCAAAGTACATAATCCAATCATGGCTCGTCCCCTTGCCAGGAAGGGTGGTTTCTTTAATCTCTTCGTCGGGCGTTGATGTCCATTCTGCTATGAACCCTACCAAGGCTCGACTCTTGATTGTCGAAGTACTTCAAACTTGAGGCCAAAGCTCGACAGTTCCAATGCCCATTCCACAATCCTCCCAGTCGCATCCGGGTTGTGCAAGATTCGTTGCAAAGGAGGCGGGTGACGACGGTGATCTTGTGCGCATGGAAATAGTGATGCGGCTTTCTTGAGGCCATAAGGAGGCCGAAAAGTAACTTCTGCATACCAGAATATCTTGATCTAGCCCCCTGCAAGAGGGAACTGACAAAATAAACCGGGTGCTGCACCACCTTCTTCTTCTGTTCCACTTCACCCATCTGCGCAGACTCTGTCTTGCCGAGACCGGGTCTTGCCGGGGGTTCTGCCTTGCCGACGTCAGGCCCTGCCGAGGAGGACTCCGGCCCGTCATTCGACGGCTCCGCTGCTACTGCAGATTCTTCCTCAAGTTCCCTCTGTGCTACTAGCGCATCACTGACCACTTGATTCGTCGCTGCTAGATATAGCAGCAATGGCTCCTGTGGCTTAGGTGCGACTAGTATTGGCGTGGATGAGAGGTACCTCTTCAAATCTTGCAGCGCCGCCTCTGCCTCCAGAGTCCATTTCATTGGACCCGCCTTTTTCAAAACTTTGAAAAAGGGGACGGCGTGCTCAGCAGATTTGGAGATGAACCTACTTAGAGCAGCAATGCAGCCGGCGAGCCTACGGACGTCTTTGACCTGTGTTGGCGCCTCAATCTGCTCAATCGCTTTGATCTTGTCAGGATTTGCTTCGATTCCGTGTTGACACACAAAGAACCCAAGAAGTTTGCCTGATGGGACACCAAACACGCACTTCTCTGGGTTGAGCTTGAGGTTGATCTTGCACAGGTTTGCGAATGTTTCTTCCAGATCCAGCATGAGCGTGGCCTTGTCCTTGGTTTTGACCACTATATCATCCATATAAGCTTCCATATTTCTATGCAGTTGGGGCTCAAAACCAATTTGGACCGCTCGGGCGAACATCGAACCAGCGCTTTTCAACCCGAAAGGCAGTCGTACAAAACAGTACGTACCATGGGGTGATGAGCGCGGTCTTTTCTTCGTCTTCCTTCATCATGAAGATCTGGTGGTATCCTAAATAGGCGCCGAGGAATGACAACAAGTCACACCCCGCAGTGGAGTCCACAATCTGGTTGATGCATGGCAGAGGGAAGGGATCCTTTGGACATGCTTTATTGATATCTCTGTAGTCAATACACAACCTCCACTTCCCATTTGCCTTACGCACTACCACTGGATTGGCCAACCACGTGGGGTGGAGCACTCCTCTGACCAAGTCTGCCGCCTCCAACTTCCTGATTTCTTCGATGATGAACTCTTGTCGCTCCAAGGCTTGCTTCCTGACCTTCTGCTTGACGGGCCGCGCATGAGGACAGACAACAAGATGGTGCTCAATCACCTCCCCGGGAACACTGGGGATGTCGAATGCTTGCCACGCAAAGACGTCGACATTCGCCCGCAGGAAGGCGACAAGCACGCTTTCCTATTTGCTGTCAAGGGTGGCGCTTATAGTAAAAGCCCCGCCCGTGCCGTCCTCCTTGACAGGCACCTTCTTGGTCTCTGGTGGTGCTGCCTTAGATTTTTGCTCTTGCCAGTGGAGCTCTCGGGTACGTCCTCGACGCGAGCGCAACACTCCGAAGAGGCATGCTTGCCGGAGTGGGTGAAGGAGGTCTTGCCGGAAGAGGTCACACCGGAAGGGGCCTTGCCGGAAGAGGCAGAGGTCTTGTGGGTCTTCTTCCCTCCTGGGGCTTCAGTGGCAGGGGCAAGTCCCTTGGCAGCATATGCTGCAACTGCCTCCCGGTAGAGTTGGTCGGCGTAGATGAGCGCATCTTTCTTTTCAGAGCGGACGGTGCTGATGCTCAGTGGCCCGGGCATCTTCAACGTGTTATAGGCGTAATGTGATGCCGCCATGAACTTGGCCAGCGCTGGGCGGCCAAGGATCCCATTGTAGGAAAAGGGGATCTTGGCGACATAAAAAACGATCTTCTCCGTCCTATAGTTCAGCTCGCCCCCGAATGTAACGGGCAACGTGATTTTACCTTTCGGCTGGCTCCTCCCCGGGTTGACCCCTTGAAATGTGCCCGTCTCCTCGAGATCTCCATCGGGGATTTGCAGCCTCTCGATCACGGCGGGCGAGATCAAGTTCAGACTGGCCCCACCGTCAACTAGCACTTTTGGCACCTTGAGGTTGCGTATTGTTGGTGAAACCAACAACGGCAAACACCCGACCGTAGTTGTGCGATCAGGGTGATCCTCGGTGTCAAAAGTGATAGGCGTGCTGGACCACTTCAGTGGCTTCTGGGCATCGAATGATGGCTCCATCGCAGTGACCTCACGCGCCCACTGCTTCAGTCGGTGTTGAGAGGTGTGCAACGAGGCGCCACCGTCGACGCAGATTGCCTCCGTAGCTTTCTGGAACTCGTGCTCGCCGGACTCGTCGTCCTCATCATGATCATCATCTCCCTCCTTCTTTGCCGTGGCGACCTCCTTGGCCGCCACGCTTCTTGCCGTACCCCTCAGCACCATCTTGCCCCTTCTCCTTGTCCTGCCTTTCATATATAGCTTTTTGCTTTTCCGCAAGCAGCTCAACCTGTCGGCAGTTCTGGAGGTCATGGCCCATGGTGCGATGGATCTTGCAGTACTGCTTTTCGGAGCCTCCTGGCTTATCAGCAGCCGCCAAGGCCTGGCAGGCAGTGCACCCGACAACTTCCTTGCCGGGGTCGTCAGCCTTGGCCTTGTTGGCGGCGCCGGGGTCGCCGGATCCCTCGAAGGCAAGCACGGTCTTGCCCTTACGCTTCCTGTTGCGGTGTCGGCCCTTCTTCGCCGGGGCGACGGTATCTTCGTCGGTGGAGTCGGTTTCCGCACCGGCATCGTTGCCGGGGTACTTCCTTCCTTCTTCAGCCCAAGCACACCTATCAGCCAGAACATATAGCTCGGCTACATCCTTAACCTTGTTCATCGCGAGCTCCCCACGCATCTTGCGGTTGCGCACATTCTGATGGAATGCACTAATGACAGCGGCGGGATGAACATCTGGGATGTTGTACTACACACGGCTGAACCTTTGTATATACTTGCGCAGGGACTCGATGTCCTTTTGGGGGAAGACATGCAAATCACTCGCCTGGCGAGGAGCGTGGTGGCCACCAGTAAAGGTGCCAACAAACTTGTGGCACAGATCTGACCAAGAACAGATGGAATCCACTGGCAGGTGCATCAACCAAGACATGACGTTGGGCTTAAGTGCCAACGGGAAATAGTTGGCAAGCACCTTATCATCGCGATCCCTGGCAGCTTGCATCGTGATGGTGTAGATGCTAAGGAACTCCAACGGGTGAGGGTCAGTGTCAAAACCGGCGGATCTCGGGTAGGGGGTCCCGAACTGTGCGTCTAAGGCTAGTGGTAATAGGAGGCGGGGGACACAATGTTTACCTAGGTTTGGGCCCTCTCGATGGAGGTAATACCCTACTTCCTGCTTGATTGATCTTGATGATATGAGTATTACAAGACTTGATCTACCACGAGATGCTAGAGGCTAAACCCTAGAAGCTAGCCTATGATTATGATTGTTGATGTCCTACGGACTAAACCCTCCAGTTTATATAGACACTGGAGGGGTCTAGGGTTACACAGAGTCCGTTACAAGGGAGGAGATCTACATATCCGAATTGCCAAGTGCTACCTCTTGAGAACTGCGTTGGATTTCCCCGAAGAGGAAAGGATGATGCAGCAAAGTAGCGTAAGTATTTCCCTCAGTTTTTGAGAACCAAGGTATCAATCCAGTAGGAGGCTACGCGCGAGTCCCTCGTACCTACACAAAGCAAATAACTCCTCGCAACCAACGCGAATAGGGGTTGTCAATCCCTTCACGGTCACTTACGAGTGAGATCGATAGAGATGATAGATAATATTTTTGGTATTTTGGTATAAAGATGCAAAGTAAAATAAAAGGCAAAGTAAAAAAGCAAAGCAATAATAAAGTGATGGGAGATTAATATGATGAAGATACACCCGGGGGCCATAGATTTCACTAGTGGCTTCTCTCAAGAGCATAAGTATTTTACGGTGGGTGAAATTAGGTTGCGGCGGTGGAATTAGGTTTTGGCTCACATGTCGATCGTTTGAAGTGCGTGAGGTATATATAGGAGGAAGAAGTACGTCGGTGGAGCAAGGTGGGGCCCACGAGGGTTGGGGGCGCGCTCTAGGGGGGTGGGCGCACCCCATACCTCGTGCCCACCTCCTGGCTTTCTTTACGTAGGGTCCAAGTCTCCTGGATCATATTCAGTGGGAAAATCACGTTTTCGAAGGTTTCATTCCATTTGATATTCCGTTTCTTCGAAACTCTGAAATAGGCAAAAAAACAACAATTCTAGGTTGGGCCTCCGGTTAATAGGTTAGTCCCAAAAATAATATAAAAGTGGAAAATAAAGCCCAATATGGTCCAAAACAGTAGATAATGTAGCATGGAGCAATCAAAAATTATAGATACGTTGGAGACGTATCAGGCATCCCCAAGCTTAATTCCTGCTCGTGCTCGAGTAGGTAAATGATAAAAACAGAATTTTTGATGCCGAGTGCTATTTGGCATAATTTCAATGTAGTTCTTCTTAATTGTGGTATGAATATTCAGATCCAACAGATTCAAGACAAAAGTTTATATTGACATAAAAATAATAATACTTCAAGCATACTAACAAAGCAATCATGTCTTCTCAAAATAACATGGCCAAAGAAAGTTATCCCTACAAAATCATATAGTCTGGCTATGCTCTATCTTCACCACACAAAGTATTTAAATCATGCACAACCCTGATGACAAGCCAAGCAATTGTTTCATACTTTTGACATTCTCAAAACTTTTTCAATCTTCACGCAATACATGAGCATGAGCCATGGATATAGCACTATATGTGGAATAGAATGGTGGTTGTGGAGAAGACAAAAAGAGGGGAAGATAGTCTCACATCAACTAGGCGTATCAACGGGCTATGGAGATGCCCATCAATAGATATCAATGTGAGTGAGTAGGGATTGCCATGCAATGGATGCACTAGACCTATATGTATATGAAATCTCAACAAAAGAAACTAAGTGGGTGTGCATCCAACTCGCGTGCTCATGAAGACCTAGGGCATTTTGAGGAAGCCCATCATTGTAATATACAAGCCAAGTTCTATAATGAAAAAGTCCCACTAGTATATGAAAGTGACAAAATGAGATTCTCTCTATCATGAAGATCATGGTGCTACTTTGAAGAACAAGTGTGGTAAAAGGATAGTAACATTGTCCCTTCTCTCTTCTTCTCTCATTTTTTTATTTGTTTGGGCCTTTTCTCTTTTTTTATGGCCTCTTTTCTTTTTTTTCGTCCGGAGTCTCATGCCGACTTGTGCGGGAATCATAGTCTCCATCATCCTTTCCTCACTTGGGACAATGCTCTAAAAAGGGGGATCATCACACTTTTATTTTCTTACAACTCAACAATTACAACTCGATACTTAGAACAAGATATGATTCTATATGAATGCCTCCGGCGGTGTACCGGGATATCCAATGAATCAAGAGTGACATGTATGAAAGAATTATGAACTGTGGCTTTGCCACAAATACGATGTAAACTACATGATGATGCTAGCAATATGACAATAATGGAGCATGTCATAATAAACGGTTGGAAAGTTGCATGGCAATATATCTCGGAATGGCTATGGAAATTCCATGATAGGTAGGTATGGTGGCTTTTTTGAGGAAGGTATATGGTGGGTGTATGATACCGGTGAAAAGTGCGCGGTATTAGAGAGGCTAGCAATGGTGGAAGGATGAAAAGTGTGTATAATCCATGGACTCAACATTAGTCATGAAGAACTCATATACTTACTGCAAAAATCTACAAGTTATCAAAGCAAAGTATTACGCGCATGCTCCTAGGGGGATAGATTGTTAGGAAAAGACCATCGCTCGTCCCCGACCGCCACTCATAAGGAAGACAATCAATAAATAAATCATGCTCCGACTTCATCACATAACGGTTCACCATATGTACATGCTACGGGAATCACAAACTTTAACACAAGTATTTCTCAAATTCACAACTACTCAACTAGCATGACTCTAATATGACCATCTTCATATCTCAAAACAATTATCAAGCATCAAACTTTTCTTAGTATTCAACGCACTCAAAAGAAAGTTATACAAATCTTGAATACCAAGCATATTAGACTTATTAAGCAAATTACCATGCTATTTAAGACTCTCAAAATAATCTAAGCAAAGCATGAGAGATCAATAGTTTCTATAAAACAAATCCACCACCGTGCTCTAAAAGATATAAGTGAAGCACTAGAGCAAAACTATATAGCTCAAAAGATATAAGTGAAGCACATAGAGTATTCTAACAAATTCCTATTCATGTATGGCTCTCCCGAAAGGTGTATACAGAAAGGATGATTGTGGTAAACTAAAAAGCAAAGACTCAAATCATACAAGACGCTCCAAGCAAAACACATATCATGTGGTGAATAAAAATATAGCTCCAAGTAAGGTTACCGATGGAAGTAGACGAAAGAGGGGATGCCTTCCGGGGCATGCCCAAGCTTTGGCTTTTTGGTGTCCTTAGATTATCTTGGGGGCGCCATGGGCATCCCCAAGCTTAGGCTATTGCCACTCCTTGTTCCATAATCCATAAAAAATCTTTCACCCAAAACTTCAAAACTTCACAACACAAAACTCAACAGAAATCTCGTGAGCTCTGTTAGCGAAAGAAAACAAAAGACCACTTCAAGGTACTGTAATGAACTCATTCTTTATTTATATTGGTGTTAAACCTACTGTATTCCAACTTCTCTAAACTATTTTACTAGCCATAGATTCATCAAAATAAGCAAACAACACATGAAAAAAAATCTGTCAAAAACAGAACAGTCTGTAGTAATCTGTAACTAACGCAAACTTCTGGAACTCCAAAAATTCAACCAAAATAGGACGACCTATGCAATTTGTTTATTGATCAGCAGAAATTGGAATCACTATTTTATCACGTTCTGGTGATTTTTACCAATTGTTTTCGTGAACAGAAAGTTTCTCGAAATTACAGCAAGATCAAATAACTATCATCCATGAAGACCCTATAGGTTTAACTTGGCACAAACACTAATTAAAACATAAAAAACACATCTAACCAGAGGCTAGATCAAAGATTTATTCTTAAACAGAAGCAAAAGAAAAAAACTAAAAATAAAATTGGGTTGCCTCCCAACAAGCGCTACGTTTAACGCCCCTAGCTAGGCATAAAAGCAAGGATAGATCTAGGTATTGCCATAATAGTGGTATGGCAAATCATGAAAACTTCTCTCATATTCTCTACGTTCAGCAGCAAGTTTTCTTTGAGGCAAGCAAAAATAATCAGAAGGGCTAAATTTAATGGGACAAAAATCCCCAAGATCAATCTTGGGAGGTATGGGATCCTCCCTAGGCCCTTTGTATTGCACAACCAATTCATCATTAAGAGCATTCTTTTGGCAAAAATCTACAAGCCTTCGTTCAAGAGGAAAACCTAGTACATTATTCTGAATAGCAAAATCATCATTAAGCTCAGAAATTTTATCAACTAGAACATCGGCAGGAACCTTTTTCCTAAGATTTTCATTATAAGCAATATGATCTAAAGATTGTAAACGCATCATGTCTTATTGATTAAAAAGGATAGCTTCAATGGGAGGATTACTAGCATCTACCCTATAATGTGCAAAGATTTCTTTCGCCTCTTTTATTATAAATCTAAACTCATGAGCCAAAAAGATAGTGGCGGCACGCTTAACAGAAGAATGCTCAATATTAGAGAATTCTAACAAAATTCTTTGTATTCAAGGATGCATGTGCATAAATTGCCTTTCAAGTTCAACTATAAGCATGGTAATAGCGTCCGCGAGACTACTAGTTCTATGAAGAATAGAACCGCGCATAGAAGGCAAAGCACTGGCACAAGTAAAGAAATCTTGAATAACTCCTTTTCCAATAATATTACCACTACCAACTCGAATTTTTTTCATGCAAGGTAGGGGGTTCTTCAGCAGGAGCATCAGAATTTTCCATAATATTATTATTGTCCATATCGGCAATAATTTCCCCAAATTCAGACATAACGATAGGCAAGCGAGAAAAAGGCAAACGGAAAAGAGAGGGCGAATAAAACGACAAGGGTGAAGTGGGGGAGAGGAAAACGAGAGGCAAATGGAAAATAATGTAATGCGAGAGATAAGGGATTGTGATGGGTACTTGGTATGTTGACTTTTGCGTAGACTCCCCAGCAACGGCGCCAGAAATTCTTCTTGCTACCTCTTGAGCACTGCGTTGGATTTGCCCGAAGAGGAAAGGATGATGCAGCAAAGTAGCGTAAGTATTTCCCTTAGTTTTTGAGAACCAAGGTATCAATCCAGTAGGAGGCTATGCGCGAGTCCCTCGTACCTACACAAAGCAAATAACTCCTCGCGACCAACGTGAATAGGGGTTGCCAATCCCTTCACGGTCACTTACGAGAGTGAGATCTGATAGAGATGATAGATAATATTTTTGGTATTTTTGGTATAAAGATGCAAAGTAAAATAAAAGGCAAAGTAAAAAAGCAAAGCAATAATAAAGTGATGGAAGATTAATATGATGAAGATAGACCCGGGGGCCATAGATTTCACTAGTGGCTTCTCTCAAGAGCATAAGTATTTTACGGTGGGTGAACAAATTACTGTGGAGCAATTGACAGAATTGAGCATAGTTATGAGAATATCTAGGTATGATCATGTATATAGGCATCAAATCCGAGACAAGTAGACCGACTCCTGCCTGCATCTACTACTATTACTCCACTCATCGACCGCTATCCAGTATGCATCTAGAGTATTAAGTTCAAAAAAACAGAGTAACGCCTTAAGCAAGATGACATGATGTAGAGGGATAAATTCATGCAATATGATAAGAACCCCATCTTGTTATCCTCGATGGCAACAATACAATACGTGCCTTGCTGCCCCTACTGTAACTGGGAAAGGACACCGCAAGATTGAACCCAAAGCTAAGCAATTCTCCCATTGCAAGAAAAACCAATCTAGTAGGCTAAACAAAACTAATAAGTCGAAGAGACTTGCAAAGATAACCAATCATACATAAAAGAATTAAGAGAAGATTCAAATATTGTTCATAGATAATCTTTATCATAAGCCCACAATTCATCGGTTTCAACAAACACACCGCAAAAAGAAGATTACATCGAATAGATCTCCACGAGAGAGGGGGAGAACATTGTATTGAGATCCAAAAAGAGAGAAGAAGCCATCTAGCTACTAACTATGGACCCGAAGGTCTGAGGTAAACTACTCACACTTCATCGGCGGGGCTATGGTGTTGATGTAGAAGCCCTCCATGGTGGATTCCCCTTCCGTGAACTCGAACAGGCCCCAAGATGGGATCTTGTGGAGTACGAAGGTTCTTGGTGGTGGAATTAGGTTTTGGCTCCGTGATCGATCGTTTGGGGAATGCGTAGGTATATATCTGAGGAAGAAGTATGTCGGTGGAGCAAGGTGGGGCCCACGAGGGTGGGGCGCGCCCTAGGGGTGGGCGACCCCTACCTCGTGCCCACCTCCTGGCTTTCTTGACGTAGGGTCCAAGTCTCCTGGATCATATTCGGTGAGAAAATCACGTTCCCGAAGGTTTCATTCCGTTTGGACTCCGTTTGATATTCCGTTTCTTCGAAACTCTGAAATAGGCAAAAAACAACAATTCTGGGTTGGGCCTCCGGTTAATAGGTTAGTCACAAAAATAATATAAAAGTTGAAAATAAAGACCAATATGGTCCAAAACAGTAGATAATGTAGCATGGAGCAATCAAAAATTGTAGATACGTTGGAGACGTATCACCAAGCTTGCCTTCCCCGCAAAGGAGAGTCCCACCCGGACACGGGACGGAGTCTTCAATCTTGTATCTTCATAGTCCAACAGTCCGGCCAAAATATATACTCTGGCTGTCCGAGGACACCCTTATCCAGGACTCCCTCAGTGAGTCTTGCCGTTGTATTTCTCTCCGACCTCAGGCTTGAACGTGCTGTGGGTGGGCCAATGAAACTGCCGCAGCTCACGGATAAATGCTGGACAACCCACCTCATAAGGTAAGTCACCAGCACCCCCGGCACTGGGCGGTCCATAGTGGGTCCCGCACGCTTATCTGACTGATGGTGCGCGTCCCGCCACCGCTCGATGGTGGTCCGAGCATCTTCCTGGGCTCGCTCCCGAAGGACTTGGCGTTGGTCGTTGTGGGCTCACGGGACGGACGAGCCGTAGAAATGTTGTCGCGGGTGTCGGCCCGGCGAGCCAGCGGCTGCTGTCGCGACCGTGGAGGAGGAGAGTGCATTGTGGTCGCAGCATCCCCGGTCCTCCCAACGCCGGCATGCACCGGCTCTACAGAACGCCAGAAAAAGGGTCCCGCTAGTCTCAGTTCATCTTTGTTGGCGAAGCTGATGAGGCTCCGGATGGTGGCTCTCCACTCGTTGAGCTTCTCCGCAGCGGGAGGGAAGTCGAGGAGCATTTGCATGCGCGCCAAAACTTCTGTAGGCGTGGGTGGCGGCGAAAGCTGTGTGGACCGTGACACGCTCCGACTTCTAACCACATTAGAAGGAGCCCTCTAGTCTTGCAGGCCTTTGGTCTTCACAAACATCTGCATGCCACCAAGTAGGCGCCTCTCGAGCCTTGGTTCCAATGTTGTCGATGGTGTTGGAACTCTTAGGCTCAAGGGTGGCGGCCTTGCTGGTGTTGGGCAAGTTGCCCCGGCAAGGCTCTTGCCGGGGCTATGCAGGCCGCCCCGGCAAGGCTCTTGCCGGGGAAAGCCCATCTTGTCCCTTTTCTCCTCGCGCCCTGGCTTGAGCGCTGCTCTGGTAGTCTTGTTCTTTTCTTCCTCTGCCCCGCCAAGCGTGGCCGCATGTGTGGCTACAACTGCCCGTGCACAAGTAAAGGGGTACAAAAAGGCCCCTACTTTTGTACACTGACAAACCTATAGAGGCCCTCCGTTTGGAAGGAGCACCTTTATCAGCTGCCTTGCTAACTTCCTTCCGCTTTATTGATTTTGAATTGTCAAGTAAAACCGACAAGAAAATGTAATAAAATTCACCCTTTAGAACTCATTTGTGCAAGATACTGACAATCACTACTTTGATGTAAGGCAAACACATGATACCAGAATGGAATATGTAAAAAAAACAGGACGGCATGGCATATTCACAACTGTTTTTTGTAAACTAACCAGAAACCATTCCAACAAATAAGAAGCAGTGCAAGCTAGACACCACATGAAAGATGCAACCAATATGACTCTGCCAAGTTAAAAGCGTCCCATCATAAATGGCATTTCAACGAATTAGAAGCATCGCATGCTATAAATCATATGAAAGATGCAACTAATACCTCACTGCATATACTAAAGGTGTCTCGTCATATTGATTGAGGCGGGATACAAAAAAACAATAGTTTTATGTAAGGACATGCTTAATAGACAGATGTACTATGTACTAAAAACATGAAGGCGTGTCACATTAAAAGGTATAATGTATAAACTAAGCAGAATAGCACATGCAATTTAACCAGATTGGAAGAATTACAATCCAGACACCATATGCAACATGCAACTACATATCACGCTACCAAGTTAGAGCAAGCACTTGCGATGCTAGTGTAGGGGAAATGCGGTAATCAACTACAGAGCTACGTTCACTATCTTCATCTAGCCTTGTTGTTTCTTGAGAATCATGTCGGGAGGCTGACGCTGCATTCTTTAAATGAGGATATTTACTCACAGTAGTCCACTGGCCTGACTGCCTCATCATAAGTGATTGACCACAAGAACATTCACTACTAGGGAAAACCTTATACACAGAACTTTAGTAGTAGCGCTTGTTAAAAAAGGGCGCTAGTGCTAAATAGCAGTAGCGCGTTCAGGCTAAATGCGCTACAGATACAAAAGCAGCAGTAGCGCGTCTAACTATAAACGCGCTACTACTAAAATTCTCACTACTAAGCCGATAGGCTACACATAGTAGTAGCGTTCTTATAGAAACCGCGCTACCGCTAAGTTTATTATAGCAGCGCGTTTACGTAGAAAGGCCCTACTGCTAACGAAAAGAAAATAAATCGAAAAAAATAGAAAAGTAAATGAAAATGAAAGAAATTGAAAAAGGAGAAAGGAAAAAAAATAAAATGTAAAGAAAAATAAATGAGAAAGAAAAAAAGGAGAAAGGCTTAGCAGTAGCGCGTTTTGTGAAACACGCTATAGCTAACTTAGCTATAGTGCATTTTCTGTTACGCGCTACCGCTATGTTCACTACAAAAAAATACACTTCCGTGATAATACGTGTTTGTCACAGTAGGTCGCATTTTTTGTCATGCATGTACATCCATGACAAATTTATGACAGAATCAAGATAGGCATACCTGTGCTGTCGTAGAAGTGTTCCATGACATTACGAAAATTATCATCACGGAAGTGTCCACTTCCATGACGATAAATCGCGCGTCACAGAAGTGCTTTCGTCAAGGGTGACCGACACGTGTCATCCACCGTAATGGAACGCCGTTAAGCTATCGGGTCGGGTTTTGGATCCGATAACCCGCTAACAGCCCCAACCAATAGGAAATTTCCACGTGTAAAATTCTTATTGGCCGGACGAAACACGTGTCAGCTCGTCAGTGGGTCAGATAGGCGCCTATGATATGTCGACACGTGCCACGGCCCACCACTGGCCCATTTAGCTTACAAAGCCGGCCCGTTTGACTTTGTCAAAAGTTAACGGGCTGGCCCATGAAAAGCCTCTTAACGGTCTCTTCGCAAATAGCCCATTTTACGGCCCATTAGGCACTAAAGGAAATTGGCCCAACAACGTCATGTGGCCCGTCGAATATAACACTAGCCCATTTCACTTTCGGCCCATGTATGGCCCACGGCGTCTTTCGGCCCATATGAGGCCTTCAGATCTTCGCCCTTCTGCCCACGGTGACTCTAGCCCATAATGAACATTAATTTTCTTTGTACCCGTTTACGGCCCGTGATTTACATGGGCCGTTTCCAGCCCGTGTTAGCTTTCGGCCTATTGACGACCCATACGTTCTTGGGCTCCTTTTCGGCCCTCGATTACCTCCGGCCCGTTACTGGCCTGTTACCCTAATGGGCCAAATTCGGCCCCTGGCAAGAGTCGGCCCATTACTGGCATGTTCCCCTAATGGGCCAAATTTGGCCCATGGCAAGAGTCGGCCCGTTACTGGACTGTTTCCCTAATGGGCCAAATTCGGCCCATGGCAAGAGTCGGCGCGTTTCTGGCCAGCCCGTCCTATATTCTGGCCCATTAACGACCCGTTATGCCTGTGATAGAATTAAGATTTTGCAGTCCTATGGCCTGTTAACGGCCCATTACCGTGCTGGGCCGATACCAATTACGCCCGATTACGACCCATGTAGATCCATTTATCCGACGGCCCTAGGCCCATTTATCCGACGGCCCTAGGCCCATTTCTCGAGGGCCCGAGGCCCACCGATTACAGGCCCATTTATCGGCGGCCCGTAGGAGACCCATGGATCCTACGACCCGTATATGGCCCATGGGTAGTTGCGGCCACTAGCAAACCAGGGAAAAAGAAGACTAGAAATAAATAAGGCCCAAACTAACACTAGGCTATTAAGGCTATTGCATAGATTACATCCACTCGGCATCAAAGATCGCCACCAGTGCAAATATAGGGAACACCCTACACTATACAAAAATGGCTTGCTGTTTTCTTCAGCCGGTGGCTGCACGTTAAGAATAAATTTTGTATCGCACCAAAACAACAATTACAACTATATAACAAAAGGAAGGTTGGCATAAAACTTAACAGTCTAGCAGATAAATGCACCACCAGAAGTTGAAGCTCGGTTCATTTGACCGATCATTACGTTTTCATCTTGTATTTCCGATGGAACACCATAACCCTCGCCTTCATTTCCCTAGGCTCTCGAACAACATAGCAAATGTCCGATAGTCCGGTTTCAAAACCATGCATATCTTGACGACATTGAGCAATGTTTCTCCTTGTTTCACAAAGGGCCTCTGTTAGGGAATGGACTTGTGTCCGAGCGCAGATACAACATTGCTTTGAGCTTGCATATCTTGATCATGAGGCAGTTTGGACGATATTGCCTTAACAACCAACCCAAGATACGCAGAACGTGCTTTTGGCTTTGTTAGTGGACAGTCTTGACCCACCGCAGCAAGAGCTGCCATTGCGGTTATAGTTGCCTCGCCACCTTCGTAAGGTGGCGGTTCCACCATTTTTCCATAGCTCTTTGAAAAGTTGAGGTTTTACATTAGTAGTACCAGAACAGAAGATATTAAGGAGGCAGCAAAACCAAACAAAATAGCTTTGGTCTATATAAAGAACTTATTTTGGTGAACCCATGTAAAATATTAGTTGTATTTTATTGCAAAGTACATAATAAAACCAAGTTCCAAACATATGACCATGTACCATCGCTAATGTATTGTCTATTTCTTCACATTGTATTGAGGGCTAAGGATAAAGAGACGAAGTTTATAATACGGTAAGCATAGTATGACATCATTCATATCACAAAACAACTGAGAAGAGACAAATAGGCAATTGTAACGTTGTGTGGGCAAGTCCAGCACGGAACTAGATTACGACTCAAGATCAAAGGAACATCACTCCTCCCTTTTAAACCTTGTAAGGTGCAATATACGCTAAGACAATTGTGTATAAAATTGAAAAGAGTAATAGACATTGGCTGCAAACCATGCAGTTCAAGGCACAAGTCAGAGTAAGTAGTAGTTAAAAGGCATGAGGATTAAGGACTTACAACAGCGGCTTTGGTGGTGTAGTCATGCCCTTATTCTTGCTGGTGTGACGGTCCTTGAAGATTTCCACATCATTTGGTTCAGGTACTTTTGGTCCTTGCGGGCTTTCCTCGCATTTGAACAAGTCAATATAGATCTAATAATATGGTACAATGAAAAGAATGAAACAAGAGCTAATTACAAGAGCCTCGCGATGTGCAATATAGCTACGAGATCACCTAAATGCATTGGAATTTCACTTTCAGACGGTTGGCCTTGTTCTTTGAACAGTTCACCTACAAGAAGATAGATTTGTGTGGCACATGCGTCAATAGGACTTCAACATGTGATCTGATCACATATATATAATGTACCTGATACTTCGGATCAGACCAGTGTTTAACAAGGCCCCTCTAGTCTTCATCCGATATATTTTCCACTGGAGATGTTTGGGAAAGTTCACTGTTAGCCTTGCCTTCAAAGTGAGTTTTCCTCAAGTTATACCGATATTGTCGCAGAGCAGACTTGAAAACATGGGTGCAAGCTTGTGTGGTTGAATCATCTTGGCTATCCAACTTGAACCTCATCTGTTGAAAATTATGGGAGTCTCATTATCAGCAACCTAGAAAGTATGGGACAGAGCAAGACGATATTACTAGTTTCCATACATAACCATACTTACAAATAAATGGTCGAGGAAGGTGTTGAACTGGGTTTCGTCTTTGTCATTCTGTCATGAATCCATGTTGGGAGGATACGTACATGACACCTAACGGCAACCGCTGCCTCTCGATACTAACTTGGTGACTCTATAGCATCACGTGGCCTTTTAAACCTACCTCAAAACGGATCTCTATTCTTCCTCCTCTAGATTTAGTTAACCTATCGAGCATTATCCACGATGTTTGTTTCCTCTTGCGTCTAGGTGCTAGTCCAACAACAAACATAGGAAGTGTTAGTGTACATCAAACTGTGAGACTACATATAAAGAAGCATGCAACTATAACTTGACTCCATCAATTACCTTCTTGCTATTGAAGCTCACAAGGTTCATCTGATATTGCCAAATCGTCTTGTGTCAAGAGTGCTTGGGAAGTAGTGTCGGTGGCAAGGGAGCTTGGGAACGTCTGCTAGCTCGGTTGACACACGAGTATGTCGTGCATTTGGTAATCTTGTGGTAGGTGTTGCAAGAACTAGGGCTGTCTCGCTTGTTTGGTGGCAGCTATTTGTTTCTGTTTGGCTTTTTTGCAGTTAAGTGTAGCATGGGATGCCGTGTTTGTAGAATTTTCTGCTGGACTTTCACCTTCTATTGCACCATCGCATTACCAGCAGAATCTGCAGGATTCATCCGCTTCTCATTCCTGCCATTCTCTGTTTCTTCCTCTTTCTCATGCCATGTTAAGTCAAGCCAACAAGAAAAACGAATAAAATTTAGTTCTTCAGAACAAATTGATGCGTGATGCAGACGAATAAAACTTTGATGTTAGACAACCACATGATAGGAGGATGTAATATGTATGAAAAACATGATGGAAGAGATAACCAAAACTATGATGTGTAAACTAAGAAGAAGACATTTCACCAAATTAGAAGCAATGAAAGCTAGACACCATATGAAAGATGCAAATAATATCACTCTACCAAGTTAAAACTGTCTCGTCATAAGTGCCATTTCAACAAATTAGTAGTACAAGCTAGAAAAGAATGTGAGATGTAACCTATATCACACTCCGAAGTCAAACGTGTCCTATGATAAGTGATTGTTGCAGGTTACACAACAGTAGTAATTTGATGTAAGAATATGGTGTGATAGACAGATATTGTATGTTCTAGAAACAGGAACACGTGTCTTATTCAAGTATAATGGGTAAAGTAAGCAGATGGAATTCAACAAAATTAGAAGCAATGCAAGCTAGACATCACACATAACATGCAACCACATATAACAGTGCCAAGTTAGAGGGAGCACTAGTGATGCTGCACTAGGGGAGACGTGCTCATCATAAACACAGCTTTGTTGAGTGTCTATGCATGTGTTGTCCTGGAAATCATCTTGGGGGTGTGGAGGAGTAGAAACTGTAGAGGCCCTCCGTTTGGAAGGAGCACCTTTATCCGCTGCCTTGCTAACTTTCTTCCTCTTTATTGGTTTTGAATTGTCAAGTAAAACTGACAAGAAAAAGCAATAAAATTCTCTCTTCAGAACTCATTCATGCATGATACTGACAATCACTACTTTGATGTAAGGCAGACACATGATACCAGGATGGAATATGTACGAAAAACAGGACGGCATGGCATGTTCAGAACTGTTTGTGTAAACTAAAGAAACCATTCCAGCAAATAAGAAGCAATGCAAGCTAGACACCACATGAAAGATGCAACCAATATGACGCCAAGTTAAAAGCGTCCCATCATAAATGGAATTTCAACAAATTAGAAGCAGCGCATGCTATAAATCATATGAAAGATGCAACTAATATCGCACTGCATATACTAAAGGTGTCTCGTCATATTGATTGATGCGGGATATAAAAAAACAATAGTTTTATGTAAGGACATGCTTAATAGACAGATGTACTATGTACTAAATACAGGAAGGCATGTCACATTAATAGGTATAATGTCACATTTACAGGAGTATAAGCTAAGCAGACTAGCACATGCAGTTTAACCAGATTGGAAGAATTACAATCTAGACACCATATGCAACATGCAACCACATATCACGCTGCCAAGTTAGAGCAAGCACCTGCAATGCTAGTGTAGGGGAAATGTTGTAATCAACTACAAAGCTACGTTCACTATCCTTATCTAGCATTTATGTTTCTTGAGAATCATGTCGGGAGGCTGACGCTGCATTCTTTAAATGAGGAGTAGTCCCCTTGCCTGCCTGCCTCGTCATAAGTGATTGATGAGGGATCCACAAGAACATTAGTTTGATGTAAGAACATGGTTAATACACAGATGTACTAGTATGTACCAAAAACAGAAAGGCATGTTATATTCAAAGGTATAATGTGTAAGCTAAGCAGATGCAATTTAACCAAATTGGAAGCAATACAAGCTAGACATCCGGCTGGAGTGGTGAACATGATCATCTAGGACACGAGAGCACGGTGGGAGGCGGGCTGCTTCGCCACCATCGCGGCTTTTAGTTGGCTTCGGTGATGCATGTCTTTGCTGGGCTTGTCTTTGTCTCGGCCGATGCCACGACTAGCTATTTGTCTTACGGTGCTCACGGATGGTGGTTCATGTAAAAATATCTTTCCTTATCCTAATAAAGACCAACTTCGCCTTTCGAATACAAGCTAGACACCAACATGCAACCACATATGACACATAAAGTTAAAGCAAGCACACAGGATGGTGGTTCATTGCGGCGAGGTCATCAACTCTGAGCTACGTTTACCGTCTCCGTCTGCGACCTTTGCACCCTTTATAGCGTTGTAACGTGTCTTGCCTACCTGTATACCAAGCTGGAGCGACTTCTCTCTTTTCTTTGCTGCTTCTCTTTCGGCGGGAGAGTCTGAAATACCCTTGCATAAAAACACAATAGTGAGAGTATGGGTGAAGTGTGTGTAGAACTAGTGCACTGTAAAAGTAGCAGATAGCAGGTGGCTTAAAAATAAATGACAGGAGACATATGATAGCTCTACAACATTGCATGGCAAACAAAATTAGATTCTACTCCGTATGATTTTGTAATATATGAGCACAGAAATGCAGTACTCCTCAAAGACACCACCACATGTGGTCATATCTAAGATAACAGTCGACTAAAAATAAATAGGTCAGTCAATTTTTTTAATGAACCGTCCGATCTATAAGGAACGGGCAGATGGCCTTCGTCTACCTCCCGCCAGTCACTGTTGACGATCTTTCACGGACCGCTTGACGACCCGGCCCAGACCCGTGCTTCCGCCGCCCGCCTCCCATCGACCTCACACCACCGCCGTGCTTGGCAGCGCCCCCAAGCCATCCCTTTAATCCCGGCCGACCTCCAGATCGGGCGCCAGTAGCTCTAGGCCGCAGACGCCCCTAAGATAAACACCAAGGAGCTGCTTTCCTGACGTAATAGTCGTACTAGCGCCTGTTACGCCGGGGAATGCTTCCGTTAATTGGGAATCAACCGGCCAGAAATTGAAATTCAGGGGGGCGACGGACCTCTAGCTAAGGTGAAATAGTATATGAGGAGAAACCTTGTGCATCGCGAGTTACTAGGAACATCTAGTATCAAGAAGAAGCGGTCAACTAGTGTCTTCTGTGGGATGAATACCGTGGAAGCAGAGACGTAAGATTTGCACGAATAAGGGAAGAGGAGTACCTTCTTTGGTTGCCGGTGTGGTCACCTCCACATGTCGCGCTGATCTTCTTGTTTTTACCTGGGAAATCGATGTTCTGGAGGGTGCAGGCTTGGACGAACCGATGGCCAAATTGTTGACTGTGTTGCCGTGGCTGTATGTCGGCGGAGGGGAAGCAGATCCGAGGCGGCGAAGGACGGCGTAGCAGGAACAGCTCCGGTGCGGTGGAGGGTGGCGAAGTTGGAGCGGCAACGGTGAGGCGCATGACGGCATGGTTGAACTGGCTCGGGTACGGACGGCTCGGCCTCGGCTTCAACTACTAGCCGTGGAGGGCGTTGCGGTTGAGGTTGCGGTGGACGACGATGTCGGGGTATCGGCTCCGTCGTGATGGAGGAGGGCGACAGTTGATGGGTGGGATGGGGTGGCGGACGGAGGACGCCGGGTTTCAGCGGCTGGTGGAGAGGTAGTTTTGGCGCCCACGAGTGCGAATGGGGAATCGACGGGTGGGGGGAACCATGTTTCGGTCTGGGACGCGCTTGTTTTTGGCTTTTTTGAACAGAAGATGGGACGCGCTTGTTTGAAATTTGGGGAAAGTACAAACTTTGACCCCCTCTTAAATTTCGGACCTACTGCGGGTTGGGGGTAGGATGGTAATCCCAGGTGATCCAAATAGTGGGCGGGAGCGATTTCGGCCGCGCGCATGGGTGCTTAGGCGGCCATTGTGTATGAATGTTTTTCGGAGGCGGTTGCGTAGCGTCTAGATGAAGCTACAAACCTACCCCTGTTTAGACATTTGGACGTCGGGCCGGTAGGTTTCACAGGTCGGAGTTATTAGAAAAGTAATTTCCTTGTACTACCAAACATTGGTGTCACGTGGTTTCAAGTAGTAGAGGCTCTTTTGGCGCCGTTCAAATTTTGAAACACAAGCATTCACGTTTAGAGTAGTCTTGAACTATGAGGATTGACCTAAATAGACAACGTTATATTTGACCTTGTATGTTTGAAAACCTCATTAAATTATCCGCTTCCTTTTGAATTTTGACACTTGAAAATCCTATAACTACAATTATTTTGGAATGGAGGAGCTAAATTTGAATCTATTTTGTACACGACTACATATGCTATCATGTACAAAATCAGAGCAAAGATTGGTACCCCCATAGTTTAGGTACGGTTTACAAATGCTATGATATCAAATTCAAATAATTGAATGGACTTCATGTTGAATTCGATTTTTTAAACCACCTCAGGTTGAATTCAAATGTACACTAGTTCATAGGTAGCTATTTATAAATGTCCATTGTGTAACTTTCGTATGTATAATGTGCTTTACACACACAACATGAACTACAGTCATGTTTATATTCGATTGCTAAAGCGATGCATTGTCTGGAGTTCAAAATACTAACTATGTGGATCAATTGTGTCGAATAATAACATAGACATGCTCAAATTCGATAGAATCTAGATGTTTGATGGTTCAATGACCGCTCCTTACGCGAATTGCAAATATCATGATCTCATCCTAATATTTGGATACAATTTATATCTTTAATCAATGTGTAGAGCAGTCTTTTACGTGTAGTTTCACTCTCCATCGGTGGTCTCTCACACATGCACACACACTCTCTCCCGAGGTGTCTTTCTCGCACACATTCTCTAGATATAACCCTCCCTCCCTCTCGTGACCATTTACAACTGTTTTCACTAACCTTTATCACAAGCACTCTTCCTCTCGCAAACATACACACGCACAATCCTCATCGACCCTTTCTATATACATGGACATGCCTACGTGTCTCATGTACGCGCATTATCTTTACGCCTGTCTCACACGCATTATCTCACACCTCTCTTCCTAATCGACGAGTATGATTCTAGCAGAGCATTCTGTAGGATGCCCCTTAAAGTTAGGTTGGATGAATAGTAATATCATAGATAGAGGGGTTACCTTAGTCCGAGAACCTAGGGTTACAAATCCTAGCCGGCTTTGTCAGTGGACACAGAGTCCTTCACAATTCTGCTATCTTTGTCTTGTACGACTAGTCATCCATGGGTCTTCCTAAATGTGTCATGGGCCGACCAATGTGGCGCAGGATGGAACCGAACAAAGGGCCTCACCTCGACCCACCGGACCTCACGTGGTGACACACCCTCTGCCCCCACATCTCATTATCTTCTCACACCCACAGATACCAACACAAACACCACACACACAGAAAAATTATCCTGGTGCCTCTATTCCCTCCCCCCTTGCATATACACACTCAAGGGAATGGAATCTCTTGTCGTGACGTCATATTCGTCTCTCTCTCTCTAGACCACCCTCATTTCTCGTGCTATCTCTCCCCCCCCCCGTCGGCCCCTCTATCCATGCCTCTCTCGAATATGTAATACACACATACCTCTCTAGGCCCCTCCAAATGCATCAACTACACATTCGCACATGTTACATCACGTACCCCATTGATCTAAAAGCCCTCTCTTCACGTTTATTTCAGCATACAACATTCCTTTTGAATAAAGTGTGGCCAAAAATTATTTTAGAGTTTCTACATATATACAACATTACAAAGTTATATGGAGGAGTACAAATGCTAATTTGCATTGCATTGTGCCCACAATGATATTTATTCCATAATCGTGAATTTGTATATTTTTATACTATATACAAAGTTAGTCATAATAAAGAGAAACGAAGAGCATCTCTCTCCATCGCATACCCCCATCGCGCCTTTCACGTATGCACACAAAACTATCTCCATGTCCTCTAAAAGTAAGCCCCTAGAAAATTCACGCGTGTTTCATCTTTCTCTGGCGATATATGCAATGACGATCATTGTATTTGAAGTGAAAGCACGATACATATATTGGACTTCATAATCCACTCATTACGGTCACCGTTTACGTATAGTGGTTATTATATAGTCACGGGCTCACCGTACAACTTTGTATTTGCTCATGACATGACTAGTTGACCAGTTGAACGCTCCACGTGGCACCTAATCTAGTGTTGAATCACATTATCTCACTAACATCGTGCGCACCTGTCGACTTGTATCTACTCTACATCTACACTATTATATAATATATCAAATACACTCTTATAAAAACAGAGTTGGTGATGATGGTGTGCCTGCCATCCTGCAATATAGGCCGTCCGATTTATATCGGCGACGATAGGAAAGAAACTATGGCAGTTTTGCAAAAGGTACCCACACACCTCTCCACATTTGCAAATAAGGCCTTCCTCGTTCATCCTTTTCTCTCACAAGATAAACAAGTCATACAAATGCATCTTGATGTTACGTGCAACGCACGGGCATCTTGCTAATAAGAATGAAAAAACGACAAAAAAATATTTTGACGGTGGTGCGAAGTCATGACCATGGGCACAGCGGACAAGGTGGCCTTTGTATTGGTATTGAGCCGTCTGTTTTAACACACGGAGCTGGTGTCATGATTATACACACACGCACGCATGCACACGAACTCCATCCACGCAACACTCACACAAACACATGCACCCACGCACGCACGCAACACTCACACGCATACACGCAGCCACGCACGCACGCAACACTCACATGCACACACGCACGCATGCATGCACACACCAAGACACCAC